>SMJT01000163.1:338467-457924 GCA_004349715.1 Crucihimalaya himalaica | reverse complement strand
CAACTGCGTCACGGTAACTCTTACACAAGAAGAACTACATCTTTAAGGAAGAGTCAGTTTGAAAGTTTTGTGCTGGTCAAGGGTTGCTCGGGTTTGAACTGGTTCAATCTCAGCTCCTCCTGCTAACATCTCAGTCCAGCATCAATGGCTCTACGTCAGAAATGCCAAATACTGATTTTCAAGTTTGGTTCCAAACTGACCATGTGGTCAAATCTTGGTTGTTGGGCTCATTTGCTAGAATATTCCTAAGTGTTGTTGTCAGCTGCGTCTCTTCTCACCAGGTATGGATGACTCTTGCAAATCATTTCAATAGAGCATCCTCATCTAGGTTGTTTGAACTTCAACGCCGCCTGCAAACTTTAGAAAAGAAAGAGAGTAGTATGGAAGTTTATCTTAAGGATCTGAAAAATGTATGTGATCAGTTAGCCTCTGTTGGTAGTCCAGTTCCTGAGAAAATGAAAATTTTGCTGCACTAAATGGGCTTGGAGGAGAATATGAGCAATCAAAACCACATATAGAGAACTCAGTTGACTCTTCTCCAGATCTGACACTTAATGAAGTCTCTCCAAAGTTAAGAGGCTATGATGATAGACTTCAAAGCTATCATGATCAGTCTTTTGTATCACCCCACGTTGCTTTCATATAACACATCAAGATACCAGTTTCTGATTTTATCCGCAACAACAACTTCAGGGGAAGAGGAAGATCTGGTTTTGCAAAAAGCAGAGGAGCTTTCTCAACAAAGGGACGAGGTTTCCATCAACAGTTGTTCTTCAGGATCTTCAAGAACTCAAAATGGTGGTTCAAGTATGGTCTGCCAAATCTGTGGAAAGTCAGGTCACTTAGCCTTAAGGTCCTGGCACAGATTTTACAACAGTTACCAACATGAGGATATCCCTACTGCCCTTGCTACTATGAGAATTACTGATGTTACAGAGCATCAAGGTCAGGAAGGGTTTGATACCGGAATTTTTAGGCTCTAGCACACCAATTAACCCGATGTGCTAACACCACAATAATGGTGTATCGTTATAGCACGTAGGGTATCGAATCTACAGGGAAACAAGAACAACACACTAAGAATACAGGATTTCGTTTAATCTAAGCAAATGGGGTTTTTATAATTTGAAAATTACTAATTACCTATAACTAGTAAACAAAAACAGAGCAAAACAGAATTAAACTAAAACAGGGGAAGATTAAATACATAGAGCGCTAAGGAAATGATAACGTTTCATAGCAAGGTTTAAAATTCAGATAATTAAACAAGAACAAAAACTGGTTTTCGATTTAAAACTATATTATGCAAACGAATCCTTTGGTAAGGTTATTGACTTCGGATGACTCCTAACTAATTCGAGATGTTAAATATTCGACAAAAAAGCATTCTTTTAGCCTAAGAGCACGAATAAAGATTGATCCACTCCGGGTATCGATCCCTTTCAAAGTCTATCAATTCACACAGAACTCCCGTTCGCAATTCAAAGACAATGAAGCATTAAATTCAAGTCTAAATAGCCACAATTCATCTTAAACATCAACTCCCGTTGGCTAAGGTATGAAGAGCACTCAATGAATTCATTCCGAGATAATATCAAACACCTCCCGATGGATAAAATCTCTAAAGCTCTAAACTAACTTGATCAAGGTCAATTTAGCATTAAGAACACTCAACGAGTAAAGAACGCAAAGAGTCTAGCTCTTAAACATCAAGAACAAGCCAAGAATCACCCTAATCTACCATACCCAAGAATCCTTAAAAGACTACTCACTAATCATGGTTTTAATGCATAAACACATAGAAAGTCCAGAATTAAACATACTCACAAGATGAAAACAAGAAGATTCAAGCAAGAAAAACAACATAAACATCGAAAACAAGAATCTACTCAAGAACATGAAAAGTCAACTCACAAATACTAACTCAAATTCAAAGATAAAACCATAGAAATGAAGATAAAGAAAAGATAAGTATAATCTAGAAGAAATTGAATTCAAACCATAGATTTATAAGATATGATTCAATACAAACTCTCAAAAACTAGAGAGGTAAGAGTTCTTGTTCGTTTTTCTAAGATAAAAGATAGTGGTTCTGTCAAAGTGGTCTAAAAGTGTCTTTAAAGGAAGAAGAAGTCGAAATAATACATCGGTATCGACCCGTTCCAGGTCGATACGTGACCCGGTACATGCGTATCGACCTTTGTTTGGTCGATACGTGAGTCGGTACTATACGCGGTGATTTTGCCTCTTTTTCTTCAGAAGTATCGACCCATGTTCGGTCGATACGCCAGTCGACATGGAGGGTATCGACCCATGTTCGGTCGATACGGTGGTCGTACTACACGCGATGGTTTCCGGCTTTTATCCTCACGATTATCGACCCTTGTGTTTTGGTCGAAACGTCGGTCGACATGCCTATATCGACCTGCTTCTGGTCGGTACGCCGGTCGGTATGCTCTCTCCGAGTTGTTGTCATTTTTGATCGGCTTCCTCCATGGTTTTTCCTCCTTTAATGGCTTGATTTTGCACCTTCATACTCCAAATTGGTTCATCCAAGTGTCACCAAGTCCTAAACATAACAAAAACAAAGAAAACACAAGCCAAATAGACATATATACACCTAGGACCCTAAGATGAGACTCATGATCTAAATAAGAGCAAAATCAATGCAAAATGATACAAAACTAACCCTTATGTGCCCAAAAAGGAATGAAAATATACTCTAAATACATGTAATATATGCACCTATCACACCCCCCAACTTGCCTTTTTGCTTGTCCTCAAGCAAACAATGATAAGGATCATGAATGGGAGTGTATGAATGAGTAGGGATTCATAACCAAAAAGTTCAAGCAAATGATGAAATGAAAGTCCCTTAAGAAAGTTAAATGTTGCACAAATCAAAACTTTTAATTCCTCGTACTCTCTCTGTATAACATGAAAAGATCACACATAGTTCCAAACAACTCTTTAACATTCATTAAACATCAATGTGCGGTATTACTCATGGATAGTCTATCATTCTCAATCGGCTCGGTATCAAAGGTAAGTGATATGATGAAGATGTGGTTTTTGTGGTTTTTAGTGGTTTACTCTCAAAGGTATAACAACATTAGGCATTATGCAAAATTTATCTAAGAAAGGGAACAATTTATGCATACAACGGTAAACTACCATTGATCTATCCGAATCCCAATCTCGTTTCTTCCTTGAGGAACTTAAGTCATTAAATACCTCCTACAGCCTAAACTTATGATAAGCCACAACCACAATCATCACAATCCTTTATAGACTCTTAGGATATCGAATTTTTGCTATGACTCTTATGAAATCTTTCTATTCTTCTTTTCTTCTCTTTTTTTATTTATTTTTATGCATAGCCAAGCCTATTCGATTCAGTTCAATCCTAGAGAAAATAACCAAACCTCTTTTTCACTTCTCTTTTCCTCTGTTCACAAATCAGGACTAACCCACCTAACAGTTTCATATAGGTTCTAGACTCAATGAGAACTTACCGTTGTCGTTTCCGCATACTCTCAAGATTTTGCACATGCCTAGAGACCTCACACACTAGTTCAAGGTGGAGTTAGAAGAGATGGATAAGGGTTCTTGGGAAAATGGGTACATCCGGATGCAAAAGATTGGTAACAAGTTAAGCACAAATCCGGATGTTTAATCATGAGAATGCATAGAAGAGCCATGAGTAATAAAATTAAATTCATTTAAGACCAAATTCATAGAGTTGTTTGAAAACTTTTTGTGAAAATCTTTTTGAAAGTTTTATCGAGTTTTCGAAATCGACTAGTGCAACTCTTAACTTTGAGAAAGGGCTTTGAATCTAATCATTAAGGTTAAACTATATTATAGCATTGTAATCATCAATCCCTTTAATGCAAATCGAACACTCTCTTTTTTTTTTTATGTTTGTGGTATGCATGATTAAAATGCATGAATGATACTTATAAAAATCCCAAATAGATAGTCAAAGTTAAAGATAGAAATGTATCAAACACACCAAAACAAAAACACCGAAAACAATAAAGAGTACTCTACTCGATAAGAGTTATTAGGACTTAGACTAAATGGAGTGATACCTAGAATTGGCTGGAGTATGATGATGATGAGAATTCCATGGTGAGTGGTGGGTTGCTAGAGCCGTACTTGAGGTGATCTCGTGGCTCTCCTCTTGCGGGTGCGACGCTCGTGTGAGGAAGCTCGTGGTGGATCGTGGACAGCCGGTGGAGTGCCGAATGCTCCATCAAATGAGTGGCGAGTTGGTTCTTGGGTGTCCCCTTCTTCGGTTGCTTCTTCTTCAGAATCCTCAGCTACTTCTTCATCGGCTTCCTTCGCTTGATGAGCTTGAAACTTGTAGCTTTGCTTTCAGCTTCTTCACCGTCTTCTTCAGCTTCTTCACTGTTTGCTACTAGCCCTTTATGGCTCTATCTTGCCATTTGTTCCCCACTTCTGTAGCTTCCTGGTGTTCCTATGTGCTTCTTCAATAGCTTTGTTAGCAATGGATCATCAAAAGGTTGGAATTGGTACCTTTTGCTCCCCTTTGGTTTAGAGGCAATGGGCGATGAGATGCTTCTCTCGGAGGTACTGGTTGTGTTCTTCCTTGAACTCTCTGACGCCCTATTCTCTTCCCTTGCATAAACCGAAGGTGACCATCCCTTTCCGGATTATAGAGCAATCCAAGTTAGGCCTAAAGAGGAGGTTCTCCCTAACTTGCAGTGTTGTTGCCTCAGGATATGGCAACAAAATCTTCTGAGGGTCTTCATATTTGATATCAAACTGATAAAGCTACCCGGCCTCCTATGTACCCCTTGAGGTATTTGGCGTTTGTGAGGTAGGCGGAATCAATGGTTGGCAACTTCACCCTCACATCTGCTAACTCAACTCCACAAAATCTGAGTAAGGGAGTGATTATACCTCCAAACTTCAATGCTATGGCTTTCTTAGACTTCCAAGTGATAGAGCGGGTAGTCCAACAAAGTCTTCATAAGCATCATAGACATATCAAATCTAGTCCAGGATCAAGTATCTCTGTCCCATCTTCAAAGTACCCAAAATCGGTTTCATTCCCATTATCATAAGGGACATCTCATCTTGCTTATGATACTACTCTCCTTCCTAAGCGCAACAATGTGTTTGAGAGTACCTTTTGGACGTACCGGGAGAGCTGGATGTCTCATGTGAGCTGCTCTAGTCTTAGCTCCATCAAACCGTCCGTTCCCAATTCAATCCCCATATATGAGCAGCTTGGTGTTTATTGTAGGCTCATTGTGTCGTAGTACCCTTTCTTTGAAGCCATATATCCTTTTGGCATGTCCCTCAACTTCACCACATATTGGGGACCATGTATTTGAATTCTATCTCCCCTGGATCTTGGGTCTACTTCTCTCTTGAACCTTTGTTGATTGTGGCGTTGAGAGTGATGAGGAGATTCTAAAAGTCTCCATGTTGTAGGCGTACTCTTTCATCAACACAAACTGCTCCCAGATCCATATCTCTGAAGAGTGTCATCACGGTCTTCATACAGTCCCATCTCTTCCAAGGTCTATCGAGTTTACTCTCGTCTGTTTCGAAAATGGGATGTCTCGAAAGGCGCAATACTCGATAGGTCCCTGTTTTCTCTTGCGCGTTTCCGGTGCACTCTTTGTAGCTTTTCCCTTCTTGAATCCACCTCTTGCCTTTTCCTTTCGGCTTATGGGGATTTCGTCTTCACTCTCACCCGACAATCACGCCCAAATATCTATCCTCGCTCTCGCATTATCATTCAGAACGAACTTTCTTCACTCTTTATGAGCGAGCATAGCTTGGCTAATGAGAAATGATATAGACTTTAGTCGTGTTTGTCGATCACATATAGTACCTAGGTCATGATCGCCCGTTCCAGTCGAGTGAGCCGTTATTGTCGGATACCTACGTATAGACCCCGGTGTCTGGTCGATAACGTGAGGTCGGTACAGTGACTCGCGGTGAATGTTCTCAAGCTTCTTCACGCCAAATGCTGAGTCTGACCGCTGTTCTGGTCGATATACGTCTCCATCTGCGATCAAATATAAATTTGACACCCTTCCAGGAATCGATACGCGAGTCGATAACCCAGGCCTCATAACTGCTATATCTGTAATTCTACCTCGATTACCGATCTTTCTTCATTCCTAATCACTGTTCATGTAAACATACACGACACACACAAATATATATAAGACTTTGAAAAGCGACTAGTTATACAAGGATACCGAGAATGGCTCCCAAGCCCGCTTGTTCACGTCACTAAGCTTGACGTTCAAAAGATCTTTAGAGTTGTTGGGATTCGAGAAGGAAAGGCCGTGGTTCCTTGCTTCGTTTTACTTCTCCTGAGAGAGTTTTCAGACGCTGCCCATAACCGTAAATCTTTCCCCACTTTTACCCATCAAACACATGCCCCATATGCATTACTTCTGTTGATCTAAACGGTTCCCGACCACATCTCTCTTTTAGATGTTAAGTGGTGGAACCGTGAATGACTCCATGGATCTTCTTTCCATGAGCTCTGATACCATGAAAGCAAAGTAAAGCTAAGAACTTTGCAAAATGTTGGCCATTTTCATTGATTTCGGCTAACTCTTACAATGGAACCAAGATTCTATTTATACAAAGATATGAAACCCTATTGACAGAGACAGATGTCAGAATCAGCTTGCCTCTGATGAATCTAAGGCTCTAAAACGATTTGACAGCTACAGATTGAAAACCTTTGCCGTACAACTCTGAGTCGCCTCCTTCTTCTCTTTTTGAATTTTGTCTCGACTTGAATCTGTTGCAGGAGAGGGAGATAAACGTTGCAGAGTAACATGCTCCATGGGCTTCGTATTCAACAGGCCCATTACCCTTCCTTCTTTAGAACAAGAGTCAAAAGCGACACCGTTTTGGTTTGTCGTGCTGATACTCCTCTCGGAAGTTTTGATTTGTGGGTTCTAGATGACTTCGACGAAAAACGTAGATGGTTAAGGAATCGATTCAATGTCCACCCTTTGGTGTTGCATTTGTCAGGGAAAATTGAGTTAAAAATCTTAGGCATGAACAAGAGCAACGAGGTCATTATAGGTCCGCTAAAGTTGCCTCCCAAACATGAACCATTGTACATTTACTACTACAACCAACAGGGAGGCCAGAACTTAATTAGAAGAGTTGAACTTGAAGGATTTTAAGAGTTTGGGTGCAATCATACAAGTGACGAGCAATGTGTTTATCAAGTATTTTTCTCACCGGAACACTTTGAAAGCTCGTGTCTTTATAATCTCTTTTTTTTTTGTTTTTTTTTGTTTCTATTTTCTTTAATAATCTATGAAGGATTTTGATAGAACTGAAGTTTGTGTTTCTTTTTAAAAACATTTTTTTATTTTTAATCCCAGGTTGTTTCAACTTGTCATTTTTTTTTTTTTTAAGGTTCTTCAACTTGTCATCAATTGCCTCAAAAATCAAATATATCAGTGCTAGAGAACTGAAGTTACAAAACTGCAATAAATTTAGAACCCAATAAATTTATGTAACATACGAATCAAAGTCAATTTTTATAATTCGGAATTGTGATTTCCAATATGTCACTATGTGGTTTGCTTGAATCACTATAATTATCTAGGTATATTTCTGATCAAATCAAAGTAGAACGAACAAAATAATTTACCCATCCCACTTTCATTTTTTTTTTTTCCATTGTGTCCATAAGGCAAGAGTTGACTCCCTATTCATCATTCTCAGCGTCAAGAATCATCTTATATTTCAAGATAAGCATATTACCTAAACAATCAAGAAGTTAGAACTATCCCAAACCCTAATCACCAAAATTTTTAATATATGAATGATTGTGACAAGACTGAAGTTTGTGTTTCTTTTTAACTCCATTTTTTATTTTGTAATCCCCGGATATTTAACTTGTCATTTTTTTGTGTTAAGGTTATTCAACTTGCCATTGCCAAAAATAAATTAAATAGGTTCTTCTTCTTTTTTTTCTTCAAGGTTCTTCAATTTTTAGCTAAAAATTGGTATTTTCCAATTTTTAGGTGGATCCCACTAAAACTTGGTTAGAAACAAATTTAAAGTATAGAGTGATTTTTTGGTTGAACAAAGTTGAAAAATGCATTTTAACTCTTTCAACTCATTAAATTGTGTCAACTATTTACATCCTTAGTTACTTTGTATTTAACATAGTTTTTGAATGTTATGTTGCACTTTTAGATTAATAGTACCGTTTCTACATCCAAACAATAAACACACAAGAAAATGAACAGAACATATGTGGGTCTCCAGATTTTTTTATAGGTATCCGAAATTTGGATATCCAAGAGTTTCAAATACGGATCCAAATAGTAAAGTGTGGATCCCATGGATCCGAATATCTTAATTTTTTCGGATATCCCAGTCATTTTCATGCCTAATCTAAATTAGTGAAGTTGGAACCTAGGAAAAACACTGAAAGCTTGTACTAATACCTTGAAATAAAAAAATATGATGGTGCATGATGAGAGTTTTAGATGATTAATTTGACTACTTTATATCAGAGAATTGTAAATTAAGTGTGTTTGACGTGTAGTGATTGAAAAATGAATAACCTACACTTTTTCTTGAGAATGAATGTGGAGGATCATCAAAGTCACTGAAACTGAAATTCAAGTAATAAAATGCGAGAAAATTTAGGATGTAATTGAAACTGGATCATGATGATCAAAAGTCTAACGGCTGTAAGTGGGATTATTGAACAACTAAATTAGATTTCAAGTAGAGATGTTAATATGGGCTAACCCACCCCATTTAAACCCACTCCATTTAAACTCATCCCATTTAACCTTAAACTCATTTAAGTTTTAGACCCATATAACCCTGCCCATTTAACTTTGTCAAAGTTACAATACCCATTTAAGTCTATTTAAGTTAGATGTGATGATTTTTTTTCTTAAAATTAATTACTAATTATTATATTTAATTGATAATTATGGGTTTGTGAAACCATATTTATTTGGTTTGAGAAACTGTATTAATTGCGGAAAATAATGGAATCATGTTTTGACGGAAAAATTGCGGAAACACAGTTTTTGCGGGAATATTATGGAATCATGTTTTTGGTAAAAAAACTATGGAATCACGTTTTTGGCGGAAAAATTAGTAAACTAGATTTTTTTGAGAAGATTACGAAATCACGTTTTGGCGAGAAAATTGCAGAATCACGTTTTTGGCCGGAAAAATGCGGAAACAAGTTTTTGGCGAGAAAATTACGGAATCACGTTTTCAGCGGGAAAATTATGGAACTAGAATTTCTTGAGAAAATTATGGAACTAGAATTTCTTGAGAAAATTATGGAATCACGTTTTTGGCGGGAAAATTGCGGAAACACGTATTTGGCGGGAAAAATACGGACTCACGATTTTGGCCGGAAAATTGCGAAATCACGTTTTTGACGAAAAAATTTTAACTCGTTGTTTTTTCGCATAAAAATGTGAAACCGTATTTACTGCGGAAAAATTGTGGAATCGTGTTTAGTGCGGGAAAATTTTTGGTATTAAATATAATGATTTTATTATTTTTATTTACCATTTTTTTGAAATTTATAAACTAATTTTAATTGTTAATGTAAAAAGAAAATCTTTAGAAAAATCTTATAAATGAGTACTCATTTAATTGTTTTCCTTAAATGGGTTTAAATAGGTCTAAATTTAAACAATATACCTATTTATTAAATGGGTTTCCAAACTCATCCTAACATCCCTAATTTCAAGGTTTTGCTTACAAATCCATAATATCAAGGGAGGATTCAAAAACAACATGTGGTTAATTATGCAAGAGCTGCATAACGAGAGAGTAAACATTCGTATTGAAACATATCAGCAGAGGCTATGATTGGCTGTGAGGAGGAAGGCATTTGCCAAATAAAATTAGGAATCTCAGGAATCTCCATAATCTCAAAGATAGAGTTCAGTGACTGAAGCCGCTCGCTTAGCTCCTCAAGCTGGGTCCTTAGAACACTGTTCTCGCTCTCGATATCCATGTAAGGCTTGGAAACCACAACAACCTGGTTAGCAATTTTAGAGTTTTCTTGAACAAGAACACTCTCTCTGGATAGCTCCACTTGTTCTTGAATGGATCCAAGAGAAGGAGTATCTCTAATTCTTCTTCCTGGAAATGGAACGACCGCAACTCTTGCAGTAGTACCATTTTCTCGACTTCTTTAACAATTATCATAACGAATTCACTTTCATTACTGTGAAAAAACCCCAAGTAGCAAAAGAATCAAGGATCAGTTAGTATTTAATTGAATTGCGGTATTTCCAAATGAAGCTAACTGCAATATCATTCTTTAAAAGTAATTTTTCGATGAAAACTATAGATTCATGCATGGGAATATAGTCATAGAATTATTTTTTCGGGGACATATGAGATGTGATCATAGTTTGACTCTAACTAATACAATATGATAGCTACTGTGAGGAAAAATAGGACGTCGTCCCTCTAAAGAATCAACGATTAATCTCCAACTTCATCGAATCTATACCCCGAGTTTTCCTTAACCATACAAAGTTAGACATCAAAGCACTCATAATAACTTTGACCAAAATGAAAACACTTCACCATTTCCTATCGAAAGTGAGACCAATTTTGCAAGAAAGAGAAGCTAAAGCCTCTCTCCAATTTTGAAAAAGAAGGGAATGACCTGTGGAACAACGACCGTCATCAGTGAAAAAAACCTAATTAAACTCGTAGCCCGATCTCTACTTAGTACTTACGCAAACGCACCTTGAGCAATCCTTGATCTGTACGTTGCTTGATCTTCACGAGCTCGTCTAAACACCATCTGGATTCAGTGTATCTCCTGGAGAATATGACCAACGCCATTGTTGACTCTTCTAATTAGGAGTCATCTAATATGTTAGTTTACCTATTTGAGTAAAAAGGAAATTGTCTAATGCTCTCTATATATAAAGAGTTACCAAGGTGTGGTATACCTTTAAGAGATTGGAGAGTGAGATTGAGAAGCTTTAGTTTTTGAGTTAGTTTTCTAAAGCTAATAAAAGAAGTGCTTTTATATCTTAATCTTACTACTCAAATTCTATAATCTGTACGTTGCTTGGTCTTCACGAGCTCGTCTAAACACCATCTGGATTCAGTGTATCTCCTGGAGAATATGACCAACGCCATTGTTGACTCTTCTATTCTCAGGAAGAGATTGGTGAGATCTTGGCCAATTCTCTCGAGTTTGTCTATGAAAACGTTGATTCGATGTCTCTGGAGAGCTTCCACAAGAAGGCTGACGAAACCCAACCGTAACTCATCTCCCCGGAAATTTACGAACACCTGATGTTTCGCCGACGGTAACTGGCCATTGATGGATCTATCAACTTTCTCTACAAAAACCTTAATTCATAGACTCATAGTCAAACAAATTATTCTACATTTGATAATGGTGGGGGGCATACTTAGTTTTCAAATATTTTTCTATATACAGTAATATTAATGTTGTTATAATTGTTGAAGCCCATGATCAACTACTTAATCAAATGTTTATTAATGCTTTTATACTAGGTCTCGTGTTTGACTTCTAGAAAAAGTAATTTTTTTACATATTATTGGAGGTAAATTTATTAGTATAGGTTATATCGTTCGTTGTGATTTCTTATGTTAAGGATATAGTTGTCTATCGTGAGGATGGTACAAATAGAACCAATTATTGTAAATCTTTGTGGTGGGAGTATAACTATTCATTGTGTCTTTTACAAGTGTGGTACATATCGAACAGAGTATTGTGAATTCTTGTGATGCGGGTAATATAACTGTTTGCTGTGAAGTCCTTCGTAAATTATTTGCTCTCTAACATGAGTGGTCTAAAAGAGCAGGAAGTGAGCATAAACTTTAAGACACCGTTCAGCTTGAAGGACTTTAAAGTGATAGATTATGAGATTGACACATCCTCTTAAAAATGAATGTAGAGGAACATCAAACTCAGTGTCAAGTATTGCTGAAAGTGAAATTCAAGTAACAAAATGTGAGAAAAATTAGGATGCAAGACCCACATAACGAGAGAGTAAACATTAGAGGTAAAAAATGATCAGCAGAGACTGTGATTAGCTGTGTTTGCCAATGGTTCATCATAAAATCAGAAATGTCAGGAAATCTTTCCCAGACTCCTTCAACCAATTCGGTGACTAGCCGCTCACTTAGCTCATCGAGCTGTGTCCTTAGAACGATTTTCTCACCTTCAATATCCATGTAACATTTGGAAACAGCAACAATCTGGTTAGCAATTTTAGGATTTTCTTGAACAAGAACGCTCTCTCTGGATAGCTCCACTTGTTTTTTATAGCTCCACTTGTTTTTTGAATAGATTCAAGAGAATAGGTATCTCTTATTCTCTTCCTGGAACTTGGAACAGCCGGAGAACTCCCTTGCATCTCGACTTCCTTAACAATTATCCTAACAAATCCCCTTCGTTACTGCCAAAGCAAAAAAAAACAAAGTAGCACTACAAAAAAAACTGTCAAATTTCGACTACGTTTAGGGTCATAAAGTGGTCAAACAAGCCTATTTTTTACCAATTTGTGACCAAAACATAGTCGTCAGAAAACGCTGGTCGGTAATTTAAAGTGGTCAAAATTTGATCGATAATTACTGACCAAGCGAGGTGGTAAAAAATATTATTAACCAAACAAGTGGTCAAAAATTTTACTGACCAAAGTCATGGTCGAATAATTACTGACCAACGTATTGGTCAAAAGTTATTTACTAACCAAAAAAGTGGTCGAAACTGTTACTGACCAGAAAAGTGGTCGAAAATTTTACTGACCAGACTGTTGGTCAAATATTTTAATGACCAAATAAGAGGTCAGAATTGTCTAAAGTTTCTGTCCAACAAATTGGGTCAAAAAATGGTTGAAAATATCTGACGACCAAATTGGTTTGAAATATTGTAATTCTGATTTTATTATTAATTATTTGATTTCTAATAATTTAAATATAAATAAATGTCTTAACATACCGAAAATGTTCACTAAAAACATAAATAAAATTACAAGTTATTCATTAATTTCATCTTCAGTTTCAGATTGAGGAACCAAGTTAGCAAATTGTTTGAGTAACACATTCTTAAAATACTCAAACTCTTTTGCTTGTGAAGTGTGGGAGACTCCCGAACCCAAAACGACTTCTTTTATTATCCTCAACCTCCTGAAAGATAAAAATATATTAACATGTGTTTGACAAACAAACACACTAACAAATAGATCACTTATTTACTTACTAACAAACAAACATGTTTTTTTTTTGGTTGAATGAATGTTAAATTGTATTCACTTCAAAATCCGTTTTACAATATATGCAACCTTTTCCAACTAGTTTAGATTGGCCACAAAACATGATATTTATGAGTTTCGAAACCAAAGTTGCAGAGCATCCTCAAAATTAGATGAACCCCCTCTTTAACGTACTTAGCCGGTTCCGAACAATCTGTCAATGTGAGTAATCATCTTCGCAGCTGTGATTGATGGTTCCCCATGTCGTCGACTGTTTCGCTCCCGCCAAATGGAGTGAAGGGAAGCTTGAAACACGTATCTGACAATAAACCGAGTTGTGCTCTTGAGAACAGCCCCTGAGATTAAGCCCATGATGTCGTGATCAAAAGCAGAGGAGTAGCGATGGCTTAACATGTTACGTGTTAAGGCATGCCAGACTTGCGAAGAGTATGAACACTCGAAGAAGATGTGATTTCGGGATTCCACTTGGGAGTCACAGAGTACACAAACACAAACAAACATGTTAACAACTCATAAAAAGTTCAAATCCTTAGCAATTCAAATACATTTGTGCAACCTTATTAGCAAAACCACAATCCAACAAGTTTTAACCAGGCCAAAGAAGAACTCTAATTAGCAAAACAATCTAGATTAGAACAAGCTAAAGAATAACTCCAAAGACTGCCTAACAACTCATAGTATTAAACACCAAAGAACATGCCAAAGATATTTGCATATCCACTCTTGGCTACAGGTACGCTTACACGGAGACCGGATGAGTTGGTATAAGGCAGTGTGGTTTCCTAAAGCCACGCTGAAGTACTCGTTCATGCTCTCGTTGGCCGCCCACAATAAACCTTCTACTGGTGATCGTTTACAAGCTTGGAATTCTGGAGCAGATACAAAATTTTGCTGGTGTCAACACCCTTTGGAAACACGGAATCACCTATTCCTCACGTGCATCTTCTCTAAACAGCTTTGGGGAAACTTGTCCAAGGGTCTGCTAGCTCAACGATACACGCCAGAGTTTGAAAGCATCATGCAAATTCTCTCAACCAACACGCTTGAAGAAACAACAAGGTACCTAACGCGTTATGTCTTCCAAGCTTCAGTTCATGCAATCTGGACTGAGAGAAACCGTCGTCGCCATGGTGAAGCTCCCTCAACTCTAAACATCCTCATCAAAACCATAGATCGAAACGTAAGGAACCAGCTCATATCCCTCCAAGAACCGGCTATAAGCGTCTCAACAAAGGTCTCCAAAGTTGGCTTCAAACAAGAAATTAAATCTACTTTCTACATAAGCTTTTCAAATAAATGTTGCATCTAATGTAAAAACAGTTTTTTTTTTGTTGAATAAAATTTAACATTCTTTCAAAAAAAAAAAAAAGAATCAGTGGTAAGACACTATTGGATAAAATTGTGGTATTTCAACTTTTGGTAAAATGACCCAAAAAAACTTCCAAGTTCATGAAATGTGTAGGAAATAGTTTCAAATTTGTTGTTAGCACAATAAAGACATGAGTTTTTGTTAACTATGCAAAATTAGACCTGGAAACACCGTCTCGATCCCAACATACGCACAAACACATTGACCAGTCCTTGATCTGTACGCTGTTTGATCTTTAACAAGCTCGTCTAAACACCATTTTGATTCCACGTACCTCCTTTAGAATGTGTAAAACGCGACTGTGGACTCTTTGATTCTCACGAAGAGATTGGTTAGGTCTTCATCAATTCTCTCGAGTTTGTCTATGAAAACGTTGATCTGATGACTCTGGAGAGCTTCAACGATATGGCTGACGAAACCGCACCATAGTTCCTCTCAAGTTTTTACTTAATAAAGAAACAATTTTTACAAAGAGACATAACCAAACCAGAATCCATAACTCCATAAGTTCAAAACATCTTATTTTTACAGCAAGAGTATTTATTTATGTGGATATAAAAATGATTGAAATTAGAAGAATGATAATGAATTACTTTGTTTAAGTAAATAAAATAAATGCTGTAAAAACGAAGGAAATAAAAATACTTTTCAAATTATTATTTTGGTGGTGATTTCGATCAGGTGTGATTCTTTACCATCAAAATTGAGCTTCAGCTTGGTAGTCTCCCCACAAAAAAAGGTTAGCGAGAGGATTGGACACTTTCCACTTTGGAAATGGCTTGTAGCATTCTCAAGACCTCCTTGACGATAGTTTCAACAAAATCAATCTCCAATGCGCTGCTACACTTGTTAAGATGAGTTCTTTTAAAGTTCACACACGAGCGTGCATACTTACATAATAAAGTTACAAAGATAAAAAAAAAAAAAAGACGTATTTCGATGAATTTTATCATATCTAACCAAAAAATCATACAATACATATAAATATTTTCGAGGAACTAGTTAAGTCTAGTCCTAGATATGTTAAAATTTGTCAAACTTTTGTTTAGATAAAAGAGAATTTTTCTAGTACCTTTTCTCATCCAAAGTCAGGGCAAACTTATGGGATACAAACGCAATTGCCTCTTTCCATCGCTTTATCTTAGGTTCGTCAGACTCGTACATGTACTCTTTATCTCTGAAATGGTCACCAAACTCTCCCTTAAGTCTTTTAACATTGGTTGGAGTCACCTTGTAGAAGATTGGAAGCACCTTAAGATAGAGTAACCCTAAAGTTAGTAATATTGGTCAAAAGATGTATAATCTACACTTTCAATAGTAAGTAATAACATTGGTCAGATCTTAACTCACATTACTCCCCTAGATACGATATATACAAGATATATATATATATATATACATGTTCATCATCACACCTTGAGCAGGCCTTGATGCACACGTTCTTTAATCCTCACAAGCTCTTCCAAGCACCATTTTGATTCCGTGTATCTGCTTGAAAACACAACTATGGCAATCCCAGAATCCTCGATCCTCTTGAAAAGAGTGTTGAGGTCTTCACCTCTTTGCTCCTGATTGTCTATAAAGACGTTGATCTCACTTCTCCGAAGTGCATCCACGAGATAGCCGACGAAATTGTTGCGCAATTGATCTCCGCGGAAATTGATGAAAACTTGAATGTTCTGTGGCTTGACTTTACCGTCCATTCGGGAGTTGGTGAAAGTTCTTTACACCAGAAGATATAACATATGGTTAATTTTTCATAGAAAAAGTTGTTAGAAAAACCTGTCAAGGGTCAAGGGTCACCTGTCAAGGAAATCGGCGTTGGTTTTAGCGTCAGAAGAAAATCTCTCAGGCTTTGCTCCAAATTCAGTATATGTGTCTCTTGGATTCTCTGTTCCCTCAGAAGGAATGTACTCTAGTACTTTTGGTACATTCTCCCCAATTCTATTGATGGCACCTCCCTCTCCACTGGTAAGAAAGTGAGAGAAATCGAAGTGATAGTCAAGTTATCTCTATTCCAAGGATAAATTCTAGTAGCAAATGAAAATTATAAGTTATTAATACTTACATTAAACGTGTGGTCATATAAGCAATTTGTTGCAGAACAAAAAAAAGAAGCAAAAGACAACCTATTATCATTCCTAGCTGACTTGTAATATAATTGAGAACCAACTTCTTTTTAAATTCATTCCTCCGTCTTTGTTTGATTCGACAAGTCTTATCCTTTTCTTCGCCCGAGCAAGTTCGAGTGTCGCTATTCTTTGATGGATCCACATAAGCCTTTTGGCTTACCTCCAATGATTGTTTGTAAAGACATTCCTTAACAGTTTCCACAATATGTTCGATTATTTCACTCTCGTCGCTGCATTACGAGTGATGAAAATAACTAACATATAAGATCACGTACTTGCTGAATTTCAATGAAAAGTTCAAAAATCTTTCATGATAAATTAGTTACCTTATCTTGTCCACCTTGATGCCTACTAAGTTGCTAATCGACTGCAAAGCTTCCTTCCACATTTCCATTGTACCATTCCTTGCCCTCAGATCCCTGAGTGCATCACCGAACTGTCCCCTCAGGCCTCTCACGGTGGATGGATCTAACTTGTAGAAGATGGGAATAGCCACGAGTTTTCCTATCTTCACACAGTTCGCGATCTTTGCTAGCTCTCCCAAGACCCATTTTGATTCTGTGTAGTTCCCAGAGAAGATAACCAGAGCGATTCTCGACTCCTCTATTCTCTTCCATAGTACTTCTAGCGGTTCGCCTCTGCACTCATCCATGTCGAAAAAGACTTTAATGTTATTACTTCGCAAGGCCTTGATGAGATGGCTGACGAAATTCGAGCGTAACGTCCCACGAAAATTGATGAAGACTTGATGCTGCGGTGGCAGTTCTACTGAGTAAGAGATGGAGTATGCCGCCATGGCGAGAAGCCGGAGAACGCTGATTCTCGGATCTAGTTGGGTTGTTTGGAGACGATTGCAACTTGAATCGTCTATTAAGCTCAATCTTTTAAAAAAAGAAAATATTAAAATATTTGCAACTTGTTATTTTCATTTGATTATCTATCTATCATGCTGCATGGAAATAATTAATTCATTTATCAGTGGCCGTCGCACTTGAATCTATGAGTGAAGTGGTTGTGAAAACACTGTAAAGTCAGTAGAACAAAAGTTGAACGAACGAGACTTTGTCAAATATCCAGCTGGCGGAAATGCGTTTTTTTAATTTATCCCGCCATGGTCTTGACTCGGGTTGGGTTCGATTGCCGAGTATTTTTCTTCTCAGGAAACATCCAATATGTAGCTCATAGCCTAATTTTGGAACTTATTTAACTTAACGCAAAAGCAATAACTGTTTTCAAGTACGTTTAGAACATATACTACTTAGGGTTTTTTTGCAGAACAAAATTTTTATGTGACTGTTTTTAGCAAATTTACCTTCTATATGTCAAAAGTACTGGTCAAACCCACTAAATTGAAATCAATCCACAACTATTTTACCTCCATGTTATATCTGGGCATAATATTTTACGAAAAATAAATAATTTAAAGTATTTAATCGATTTTATTACATATAGTCATGTGCGGGTATATGAATCATATCCCTACTTTAACAGATTATTGATCGGTTATCTGTAAAATTGTCCAACGTTAACAAATTATTTGTCTTACTCGATTGAAGAAACATGATTCTTTTAAGAAGAAAAAATAACATTAAAATTCTCGATTATATATTCCATTCCTTACAATAGAAAATGCTTTAAAGTATTTTTAATTAGTTTGAAGTCGTTAATCTATTAGGTTTTATTCTTTTAATCCTGTAATCCATTTTTTTAAAAAGGAAAATTATAGGTTTGTTTAAAACATTATTTACATTTTTTTGCTAATTAATATAAATATATATATATATATATATATATTGAATCCTAAATTTTAAAAGTTCTTTTCCTTTTTTAAGTTTGTTTTTGAAAACATATTAATTGCCTTTTTAAATCATTTTTTTATGTTTTTTCTTTAAAAAATAATTCTTTAGACGTAGGCTACATAGTACAATTACCATTATATTATATAATGAACAGATCGAGACGAGAAAAGATAAAATATAGTGACCAAAAAATATAAAATGACTAGATCAGCCGCGACTTTCATTTCCCACTACGACATGTGCGGGGCAAGTCTGAAAATTAGGCATGTTTTATTTTTATTTTTTCATAACTTGCATGTTCATAATAAATGTAACAATAATATAATTGGTTACTAAGCCTATCAATATTGTTACCAGTTTAGCTAATTAATAGGTTCATTCGCTGCCAACAGTATTTTTTTAGAAAAAAAAACTACTAAAAATGTAATTTAAGATTATTATTATGCAAATTGGGCTATTGATTAATCCCTGGATTCTCAAAAACATAGGGATATAGAAAGTCATGGGTTCGATTCACGTTGAAACGGATCTACTTTAAAAAAAGAGTTAATTTAACATGGTTTAGATTTCGCCCAAAATATATATATATATAAATGATTAGGGGTTCTAGGCCGAATTCCATAATATTTTTTTATCATTAAAGTCATGTAGTTATTGTTTTATCATTTTCTTATATGTTTTTTTATTTTTTGAGAAAATTAACTAATATACCATTTATTTCAAAAAACTTTTTCAAATCTACAACAATTTAAACCCTTTTGATATATATCCCTTGTGGGTACTTAAAATACCATTTCATCCTCCAAGTATAAATTCATTTTCACCCTCTCTCCTATTTTGTTATATTCATTTTTTTCTATTTATATATCTCTTTCATGACAACAATATAATCTCCTTCTTCTTTCTATATTTCTCTCTTTCTCTTTTATCTTAGATAACCACAAAACTTTATCTCCAACTTTATCTACTTCTCTCTTTCCTATTTTTGGAAAAAAAATGAGAACCATATCTGAAATTTTGTCCAAGATAAATATATATTTTGTCCTAAGAAAAGTGTTTGAAAATACGGTCGAGGTCAACGCTGGAAAGCTCGGCGCCAATTGGGAAGACCCATATCAAATTTCCAGAGTCGTCAAACCAGGAGTCTACGAACTAATGACAATGAGCGGCACATCGATCCCTCGGTCCTGGAATTTCATGAACCTGAAACGTTACTACTACTAAGTAAAACACGCTCGCGCAGCGAATCCCACCTTGTAAATATGAACTATGAATGGCTTGATCCCGATAAAGGTACGTAGGCAGCCTCCGGGCGCAACTATGAGGAAAGCGCTAAGCCTAGGAAAATTCGCAGGTAAATCAGAATTGTCAATCAAATAAAATGTCAGGAATATAATAAGCACCGTTCTTGAACTTGAAACACAAATGTAAAATCAACCAACCATCGCTGGGAAGATTATCTATGTCTAAATGATATATCATGGTTTTTACCCACTTTCAACCATGATATAAGTCCTTTTTCTGAGTCTTTTTAGTAGTTTTAGAGTCTTTTAGGTTCTTTTCAAGATGTAGGCACATATGGAGCTAAATTGGATTTATGGAAGCTTTTGAAGCATATTGGATCTGAAGCAGTTCGAGGAATTGAGCTCAGTGTCGATCGACACCTATGCAGCATCGATCGACACCATCCTTTAGAAGAGACACGATTAAAGATCCTAGCATCAATCGATACCATTTACAGTATCGGTCGATACTAGTGATCAGAACGCGCAACAAGACCCGAAGATAAACCAGAAGCTTTCCTTATTTTTCGAGATAGACTCCTAAACGTGTTTTAGCTATATGATTAGGTTTTTCAGCCTCCAGAAAGACACACTTGATTTTCTGGAGATAGAGTATTCTGCAATTGAGTTTTTGGGAGAAGAACCTTGAACCCTCTTTGTATTCTTACTCTATTTTACTTTATGATATCTATTTATTTCATGATGTTTGTCTCATTCACCATGTCTGAGTAGATTCTCTGTTAGGTTTAGGGTTGTTTAAAAGGTGTTTGATGAATTATTAGATCTGATTTATTTGTTAAGGAATATCTATAGAGCTTTTCACCTAGACTTGAGATTAATGCTTATTCTAGCCTCGCGAACTAGAATATGATGTTAGGTTGATTAATTGGCACGAAAGTGTGATTAGTTTTCTGATCTAGTGTTTGGTGAGCAAAAGACCTATTCACAAAGAAATTTGGTTTAGGATTTTGTGAACAATTGAACTGGATCGTTAATGCTTGTTTGAATTTATAGAATTTACAAAGAAATTTGGAATTCTAGGTTTAGACATAGATAGTCTTCGCAACGACAGTTGGTTTACTTTATATTTGTGTTTCAAGTTCAAGAGCGAAGCTTATTTCATTCCTGACATTTGATCTGATTGATAATTCTGATTGCCTGCAAACTTCCCAAAAGCCTAGCGTTTTCCCCATTGATTTATTACCTCGTTTTAATCGTTTTGTTACTTTTGATTACATTCATTTCGTTTAGCTTAATTCATATTCTGAAATCTATTGAGTGAACATCTTAAGTCTTTGTGGTTTGACCCCTAGAATACTACAGCTACTGCTTAGATACTTTAGGGTATTATATTTGAGCATATCACTAAACCTAGAATTCCAAATTTCTTTGCAAATCCTATGAATTCAAGCAAGCATTAATGATTCAGGTTCAATTGTGATATATCATGGTTTTTACCCGTTTTAGACCATGATATAAGTCCTTTTTATCGAGTCTTTCTATTGTTTCCTTAGTCTTTTAGAATCTTTTCAGGTTTTAGCATGTTTGGAGCTTAATTAGAGTTTTTAGAGCATTCTGGAGCTTTGTGGCATTCGTTGAAGACGTTCCCACCGATGGATTGAGCTCAAATTTGGACACGAGATAGATCAATGAATAGCTTTCATTTGGAAGTGGTTTGAAGCCATTCCAACGGTGATATCAAAAGTTATGCCAGTTTTCGTGAAGACAGTCCAGTCTGGCAAAAACCAGAAATGTCCTGGTATCGACCGATACCAGCTGGTATCGACCGATACCAGCTGGTATCGATCGATGCCGACTGCAGGAAAGGATAACGCGACTTTCTACGACTTAAAAGAATATGCTTTTTTGCCCAGAAGACATTATTATTTACAAGAAAGCCCAGAACGTGTTTTAGACTTATAAATAGGGTTTTCAGCCACCTGTTTAGGCTACGCTTCATTGGACGCTTCATTAGACGCTTTATTCTAGGGATTATTTTACTTTGGTTCTTTAGGGAGACAAGTCTGAAACTCTGTTCGGGAGAGAAGATTTTGAACCCTTTTGTTATTTCTACTTTGATGATCTATTCATTCATGATGTTTATTGCTTTCACCATGTCTGAGTAGATCCCTTGTTAGGCTTAGGGTTGCTTAAGGGTATTTGATGAATTGTTAGATTTGAATTGATTGTTAGGGAATAATCTATAGAGCTTTTCACCTAAACTTGAGATTAATGCTGATTTTAGCCTCGCGAACTAAAGTCTGATTATTGGTTGTTTGATTGGCACGGAAGTGTGATTGAGTGCCTGATCTAGTGTTTGGTGAGCAAAAGCCCTACTCGCAAAGGAATTTGGTTTAGGGATTTTGTGAACAATTGAACTTGAACTTTAATGTTTGTTTAAATTCATAGAATTTGCAAAGGAATTTGGAATTCTAGGTTTAGGCATAGATAGTTTTCGCAACGACAGTTGGTTTACTTTACATATGTGTTTCAAGTTTGAAAGCGGAGCTTAATTTATTCCTGACAATTGATTTGATTTGATAATTCTGATTTGCCCGCTAGTTTTCCTAAGTCTAGCGTTTTCCTCCATTGATTTATTTCCTTGATTTAATTACTTTGTCATTCTTAATTTCATCTATTCTGCTTAGCTTAGTTCATATTTCTTGATCTATTGAGTGTCATCTTGAGTCTTTGTGGTTCGACCCCTAAAATACTGTAGCGACTGCTTAAATACTTTTAGGGTATTAGTTTTGAACATATCAAATTGTTCACAAAATCCTAAACCAAATTTCTTTGCGAATAGGTCTTTTGCTCACCAAAAACTAGTTCAGGAAATTAATCACACTTTCGTGCCAATTAATCAACCCAATATCAGATTTTAGGTCACGAAGCTAGAATAAGCAGTAATAACAAGTCTAGGTGAAGAACTCTATAGATTTTCCTAACAATTCAATTCAATCTAACAATTCATCAAATACCTTTGAACAACCCTAAACCTAACAAGGAATCTACTCAGACATGGTGAATGAAACAAACATCATGAATAAAATAGATTTCATAAAGTAAATAGAGTAAGAATACAAAGAGGGTTCAAGGTTTTTCTCCCAAAACTCTATTGCAAAATCTCTATCTCCCTGTTTGAGTTGTTTTTTTCAAGTTGGCTGAAAAACCTAATTATAAAGCTAAAAACACGTCTTGGGCTAAATCGCGAATATGGAAATCTTCTGTTTCTTCTTCGAACTTGCTAAAGATTGCGCGTTCTCTTTCTTGGCTATCGGTATCGACCGATACCATAAATGGTATCGATCGATAAAGGAATGCTGAGTTACTTTTCTTCCAAATGTCGGTGTCGATCGACACATTATGGTGTCGATCGACACACTGTGGTGTCGGTCGATACTGAGCTTCATATCGGCTCCTGAACTGCTTCAGCTCTGAGATGCTCCAGAAACTTCGATAAATCCAATTTAGCTCCAATCATGCCTAATTCCTGAAAAGACTCTAAAAATACTCAAAAGACTCAATAAAAGGACTTATATCATGGTTAAAAGCTGGTAAAAACTATGATATATCAACTGCGCACCAAAAGCGCCAGCTAGGTGACCATCAAAGATAGCTTCTTCATGAGAAGCGCATTAGGAACCCTCCTAATTTGCTTACACGGCGACGAAACGACCCAAGTCATGAAGGAGACGCATGAAGAAGCCAATGGAAACTACTCCGGCGGACGAGCATTGGCCTTGAATATGAAGAAGCAAGGTTACTACTAGTCGACCATGATCTCTGACTGTGAGAAGTACGTGCGAAGGTGTGAGAAGTGCCAGAGACACGCGCCAAACATCCACTGTCCAACAAAATTCTTACGCACGACGACCGCTCCTTACCAATACATGCGATGGACGATGGACATAGTCGGACCTCTTCCCACTTCAAGACAAAAGAAGGTCATCTTCGCCGTGACAGACTATTTCACCAAATGGGTCGAAGCGGAATCATACACTCAGATACGAGCTAAAGACGTCCAGAACTTTGTCTGGAAACACATCATCTGCCGACACGGTCTACCTTACGAGATCGTCACAGACAACGACACGCAGTTCACTTCACGTCAGTTCAAAAATTTCTGCACCGGATGGCGGATCCGGCTGAGCAAATCAACCCCGCGATACCCGCAAGGGAACGGGCAGGCCGAAGCAACAAACAAAATGATCATCGACGGACTCAAGAAGCGCCTCAACGAGAAGAAAGAAACATGGGTCGACGAGCTAGATAGAGTCTTTTGGTCATACCGCACGACTCCAAGAACGGCGACCAACCAAACCCTGTTCGCACTAGCATATGGGATGGAAGCAGTCGCACCCGCCGAAGTTAGAATAGCTAGCCTACGACGATCCTCGATGATTCAACATTTGGGACTAAGCAACGAGATGTTGGTCGACACTTTAGATACGGTCGAACAACGAAGTGAGCACTTCTACGAATTCAAAACTACCAAGAAGGTCAAGAAACGACATTTCGCAGAAGGAGACCTCGTCCTACGAAAGGTGTTCGAAAACACAGCCGAACTCAAAGCCGGCAAGATAAGAGCTAATTGGGAAGGACCCCACCCCAGATATCCAAGGTCGTCAAACCAGGTGTATACGAGTTACTCACCATGGACGGAACGCTGATCCCGAGATCATGGAATTCCATCAACCTTAAACGCTACTACTACTTAAAAGAAAAAAAACGCTCGTACAACCGAGCTACTTGTAAATATGAATTACAAATGAAATGGCAAGATTCTAGTGCCACAATACAATTTAAAATAACTCACTATTAAAGCTACTATAAAATAAAAAATGACAATAAAAAAACATTATTATAACGTGTCTAATCGCAATTATATTCACGCTATTATATATAACCATATAATAGCAGACCAAGTTTACGTTATTGTAGCGTTGAAGTCTAAGATAGTTTTTCATATCATTGGCAATATTATTATAACGCTATAATAGGTGTATATAGCGTTTCCACGATGTTAATAATGTGTATTTTTTTTGTAGTGAGATACCTAAGATTTTGCCATTCTCCGTGCCTCCGTCGATTTCGTTCACCCCATATAGAATAAATGGTTGTTTGAAAAGCATACTTGAGAAGAAAACAAAGAGTAATTGTGAGAGAGTTGTCTGAGAGTAAAACCAGAATATCATCGAATCAAGATTATTTATTAATGGTGATATAAAATGATAAAAATTAGAAGAACGATAATGAATTACTTTGTTTAAGTAGATAAAATAAATGCTGTAAAAAAAAGAAAATAAAAATACTTTTCGAATTATCTTCTGGTGATCTTGATCTGTTATGATTTTTTACCATCAAAATTGAGCTTCAGCTTGGTTTTCTCCGCACAAAAATAGGTTAGCGAGAGGATTGGACACTTTCCACTTTGGAAATGTCTTGTAGCATTCTCAAGACCTCCTTGACGATAGTTTCAACAAAATCAATCTCCAATGCGCTGCTACACTTGTTAAGAAAAAGGTCGAGATCAGTTCTTTAAAAGATCACACACGAGCGTGTGCATACTTACATAAAAAAGTTGCAAATATAAAAAGACATATTTCGATGAAGTTTATCATATATAACCAAAAAATCATACAATACATTTAATATATTAATATCTTCGAGGAACTAGTTACGTCTAGATATGTTAAGTATGTCAAACTTTTGTTAAGATATTAGAGATTTCTTCATCAAGTACCTTTTCTCATCCAAAGTCAGGGCAAACTTATGGGATACAAGCGCAATTGCCTCTTTCCATCGCTTTATCTTAGGTTCATCAGACTCGTACATGTACTCTTTATCTTTGCAAATATAAAAAAAAGTTGCAAATATAAAAAAACGTCTTTCGATGAATTTTATCATCTCGAAACAAAAAATCATACAAGACATTTGATATATTAATATCTTCAAGGAACTAGTTATGTCTAGATATGTTAAACTATGTCAAACTTCTGTTTAGATATTAGATTTCTTCTTAGTACCTTTTCTCATCCAAAGTCAGGGCAAACTTATGGGATAGAAACGCAATTGCCTCTTTCGCTTTATCTTAGGTTCGTCAGACTCGTACATGTACTCTTTATCTCTGAAATGGTCACCAAACTCTCCTTTAAGTCTTTTCACATTCGTTGGAGTCACCTTGTAGTAGATTGGAAGCACCTTGAGATAAGTAACCCCAAAGTTAGTATATGCGTCAATATATGTATAATCTACACCTTCAATAGTAGGTAATAACATTGGTCTAGATCTTAACTCATATTATTTCCCAAGATACGATATATACACAATCCATAAATATAAAGAGAGAGATATATTCATATGTTCATCATCACACCTTGAGCAGGCCTTGATGCACACGTTCTTTAATCCTCACAAGCTCTTCCAAGCACCATTTTGATTCCGTGTATCTGCTTGAAAACACAACTATGGCAATCCCAGAATCCTCGATCCTCTTGAAAAGAGTGTTGAGGTCTTCACCTCTTTGCTCCTGTTTGTCAATGAAGACGTTGATCTCACTTCTCCGAAGTGCATCCACGAGATAGCCAACAAAATTGTTGCGCAACTGATCTCCGCGGAAATTAATGAAAACTTGAATTTTCGGTGGCTTGAAAGTTCTTTGCACCAAAAGAGATACCATATGGTTAACTTTTTAAAGATAAGTTTTTAGAAAAACCAAAGTATCACCGTAGGTCACCTGTCAAGTAAATCAGCATTGGTTTTAGCGTCAGAAGAAGATCTCTCAGGCTTTGCTCCATATTTACATGTATGAAATTCAGTATATGTGTCTCTCGGATTCTCTGTTTCCTCTGCAGGAATGTACTCTAGTACTTTTGGTACATTCACCGCAATTGTATTGATGGCACCGCCCTCACCCCTGTTAAGAAAGTGAGGAATCAAAGTGATCGTCAAGTTATCTCTATTCCAACAATAAATTCTTAAACATTTTGCAAGAAGCAGAGGCTAAAGCCTCTCTCCATCTCTCGGTTCTAGGTTTATCACAGCGATATTCCCACTCTCGATCCCTAACTTGATTGCTGAAAGCTCCCCTGAGTTGTTTCAGGGTCACTGGTTCCACTTTGAAAAAGATGGGAATGACCTGGAACAACGACGTCATCAGTGAAAAAAAACCTAATTAAAGTCGTAGCCCGATTTATACTTAGTACTTACGCAAACGCACCTTGAGCAATCCTTGATCTGTACGTAGCTTGATCTTTACGAGCTCGTCCAAATGAGACAGGAGAAGTAAGATAGAGTTCCCAAACTAGAAATTCTCTTTGGATTCGAAGAAAGGGGATACCACAAGTCTAGAAGATGATCAGAGAATAGAAAGATCAACTCGAAGATCCTGGGTTCATATGATGAATTGGTGTGTGAAGAAACGATGGAGAAGAGTTAGAATAAGAAGAATAATGTTTATTGATTCATTCCTCTCTTAAGCTGCAGACGTACATTATATAGAAGCATAAAGTAGAAAACCTAATTACTCAACCGGTTAACAAGACACTAAACCGAGAGTGCATAATTAATTATTAGAAATCCTATAACACTAAACACCATCTCGATTCCGTGTCTCTCCTGGAGAATATTACCAACGCAATCGTTGACTCTTCTATTCTCACGAAGAGATTGGTGAGATCTTGGCCAATTCTCTCGAGTTTGTCTATGAAAACATTGATTCGATGTCTCTCAGTCTCTGAAGAGCTTCCACGAGATGGCTGACGAAACCTAAACGTAACTCATCTCCACGGAAAATTTACAAACGTAACTCAGCCGACGGTAACTGGCGGCTGTGAACGTCCATTGATGGGATCTAGCTATTAACTTTCTCTACAGAAACCTTAATTCATAGATAGTCAAACAAATTATTCTACATTTGATAACGGTGGGGCATACTTGTTTTCAAATATTTTTCTATAAAATTACTATAAATGTTGTTATAATTAATAGTGGAAGCTCATGAATCATGATCCACTATGCTTAACCAAATGTTTATTAATGCTTTTATACTAAGTTTCGTGTTTTCATGTTTGATTTTTAGAAAAGTAACTTTACACAAATTATTGAAGTGTAAATTTATTAGAAATTTGTAGTATGGTGTAGGTAATATCCTTCGTCGTGATTTCGTATGTTAAGGATATTGCAGTCTATCGTGAGGATGGTTCAAATAAAACCAATTATCGTAGATTTTGGTAGTGCTAGTATAAGTATTCGTTGTGTCTATTACAAGTGTGGTACAGGTAGGACAAAATATTGAGAATTCTTGAGATGTGGGTATAACTGTTTGTTTTGAAATGGTTCGTGGAAGAGCTGTTCGTCGCGTTTCCAAGTCCTACAAAGATTACTAAACATTCCTAGCTCGACGTGGCTCATACACGGGAGAGACCCAAAACAAGAAATAGGACACAAAATAAATAACGAACATAAAAATGATAACCTAATCTAAAACAAAACAAAAAAAAAGTATCAAAATTTGCACTTCATCACCTCGCATCTGTAACTTCACCGTGTAGGTTATCACATTCTAAACAGATTTTTGTACAAACCTCCTCACCGATATGATCTTCTGTTGAATGTGAGCCTACTTGAAAAAAACTTAAGAAGAAGCTGCTACTAGAAACAGATGGTCTCAAGTTATGAATTGTAGAAAGAGTCACGTGGGTGCATGTGATGAGACATTACGATGCCAGATCGGAGTTTGTTTGATTGATTAAACGCTCAACACAACAAACTGTTTTTCTTCTTCTCTCAAATCCGAAAATCTCTCTTCTTTTTCTCTTTCACTTGTTTTCTGTCTCCTGCACACCCCCAATTATTCTCGCACAAAACACTTATAATTGTGTCTCCTTATTATTATAATTTATATCTTATAATAATATATGTGTTTACCCCACTAGAAGGATAAACAACAATAGCCACGAGTTTTCCATAATCCACACGTTCCGCGGTCTTTGCTAGCTCTCCCAAGCACCATTTTCATTCTTTGTACTTCCCTGAGAAGATAACCAGACCGATTCTCGACTCCTTTATTCTCTTCAATTGTACTTCAATGAAAGATTCGTCTCTGCAACATTCCATGTCGATAAATACTTTAATATTATTACTTCGCAAGGCCTTGATGAGATGGCTGACGAAATTCGAGCGTAAATCCGTCCCAAAAAATTTGATGAAAACTTGATGTTGTAGTGATTTACTAGTAATAGTTTGAAATGCTAATTTTAGCTTGAACTAATATTTTGCATGATTTCAACAAATTTACTTTTTTGAATTAATGTTTAGAAGAGATAAAAATCCATCATATGCATATATTTACCAATAATATTATAATAATTATTTTCAAATATTTGTGTTGATTAAATGTTAAATTTGTATATATAATATACATTTTTAGTTTATATATGATTTAGTTTGAATTTTAGATACACTCTATTAAAATATAGATTAATTAAATCCAATACACTTTATTATTGTTTCTAAAACATCAAATAATTCTCAAATCTAGATAAATAATATTAATAAGCTCTATTGTATGAGTTTATATATAACTTATTTTAATTTATATATACAATTTTTAATTTATATATGACTTAGTTTGAAATTTAGTTACACTTAAAAAAATTAGATAATTAAATCTAATACACGCTATTATTATTTGTAAACATCAGATAAATCTAGATAAATAATATTAATAAGCTATTTGTATGAGTTTATATATATTTATTTTAAATTATATTAAAATTAGTTGGCTTATTTTAATTAATTATACTCGATTATTATTTTTAAAATATCAAATTAACTTCAAATCTAGATATTTCAAATATGAAATAATGAATAAAATTGTTTTTACATTGTTTAAAAAATTGGAGAATTAGAAAGTTGATGTGGCAATAAGTATGATGTGTATTAATTGAAATATTTTTATTGGTTACTTGGTTTAAACGATATGTCATATGGAGAATGCTACGAAAATGATTAGGTGTTAAACAATAGAAAGACTCGGCAAGTTTTATTGTATTGATTACATTACATTATAATTTATAACTTTCTAAAGAAAAATAAACGACTGTAATAAGACCTTAGATAATATCATGGATAATAGACCGTAAATAATGTTCGTGAAAAGTAGACATAGAGCTTCCTTTTGTTGTCATCGTCATATTGTAAACAATGGACTCAATCAATGGCATGAAATTTCAAATAAAAGCTTAAACACACTAAATCAATTATCAAAAGTACAAAGAAACTCTAGGTCTTCTTTTTTTTTTTTTGCTAATACGGTACTTGCAAGTTTTCGGAGTCCACCAAATTCGCGGAGGTAATCCCCAAACTCCTTGTCAAACGCTTGTAACTCCGGTATAAGGCGTATTCTGGTTTCCATACTCAGCTTCCCACCTCGCTTCATGTTTTTCTCCACCACCGATGTCGGTCTTTGTTTCAACATCGCAAGTTTAATATAGCTTAGGTCAAAAGAAAAATCATCACCTTCATTAGTCCCGCACGTTGTTTATGGCGGAGCTAGTGAACAATCATGGGTGTCATATGACACCCATGAATTTTAAATTTTGGTGTATTTTTTAGTTAAAAGTTTTAAATTAACAATAGTCTAATTATATATTGACTCATGTAAAATTGATTTTGTAACATTTTGGCCCCTTCAAAAATATTTCCTGCCTCTTGTTTTAACGGTACCATAACGATTAGACTCTCTCTGTCTCTCTAGGTCTTCGGATAATAAGACTTTATGATGGGACAAAGAAGCTACGACGGTTGACAAAAAAAACAAAAAAGAAAGAGGCAACGACTATATATAGAGAAATATTGAAGAGTCGGTTTTGTGGTTTGAACGGGCTTTCTTGATGATTGTGACCCAATATGTGACTAAATTCGATTTGATTCCTTAAAGTCATAGGATTGGCTCATGCTCAAGAAATGAAACAAATAAGAAATTAGTCTAACTCACACCTAAAAACTAGCTCAAAAGTGGAAAATTGCAACACGCTTAAAAAAATTTCTCAACTTTCAATGTGGGACTTTTTTATGTTGAAGTAATCAAGAATGCTTATCACGCCTTTAGCTGTTGTTGGAGTTGCACTTTCACCTGGATAATCACGAACATCTTCTGCAGATATGAAAGTGCTTACTTCACCATTCATCCTCATCCTCGTCGACAAAACAACATTACTAACTTCATCATCAGGTTCATACACCAAACCGAACCCACATTTCACCACTTCACATTGTGCAATCTCTTCACCAGTCCCCTCTGTCACAAGGAATCTAAGCTTAGCTTTAGTAGGAACACATCCTTTCTTGTACTCCTCTTCTTGTAGCTTCTTGATGTTCAACCAACTTATATAGCCGATAAAGACATGGTCAGACTCTATCGTACGCAGCTCATTCCCTGGTTCGAACCAACCTCCAACAGGAACACTAAACCGGCTACATGATGCATCTAAGTTTTCAAACTCACAGGTGCATTTAACCAGAAGACGGTTGTTTCGAACTCTGTAGTCATGGAACGAGACAATGGCACATAGAGCTAGTCCAAGAAACTTACTGTCGCACCAATGTGGAGGTAGTTTTGGTTCTAACACTGAATCAAAGGCTTGGTGACTGAACCATGGAGGTACTTCGTATCCAGGATAGCATGTCCCGATCACAGCTCGAAAGACAAAACTCTGCAAAGAAAAAAAAAATTTAGAAAACTGCAAAAATTTGAATGATAGTGGAGCAGTTGAGGGTTGAGATGAAAGAGTAGAGACCCCATTGTGGTGATCATCTGAGATCAATTGGCATTTTCTCCGTATGTGGGATGAAATATCATTCTTTGCAGCATCATTGAGTTTGCAACAGTTAGTGAAGATGAACATGGAGTGAATATCTTCCATTGGCATGAGCAAGGCCAAAGGACTCGTGACTGTTTGCAGGGAGATACAACCGTGTGCATCTAAGCACTGAAGATTCGGTGGAAGTGTTGAAAGAGATCTGAGATTCTTGCAATACTTCAAGTCCAGCCATTTGAGATGATACAGTTGACTGATGTCAGATCCTAAGCTGATGATCACATCATTTCTGCTTAAAGATAGACGCCGCAGAAATGATAGGCTGTTACTACCTCGCAGTATCTTTGGCACTTCTTCAATTGACGTTCCATCAAGTAGTAACACCCGAAAATTTCCCATGTTCTCTTCAACATTGGGAAAACTCTTGAGATTTGAACAGCCAGAGAGAATCAGTTCTTGAAGAGCTTTAAGCTTTCCGATACACTCTGGAAAACTCCCCAGCCTTCGGCACTCTTTCAGATTCAATAATATAAGTCTCTGAAGCTTCACAATGTCTGAAGGGAGATCCTCTATTGCAGTTCCATCTAAGTACAGATATTCTAGATTGTCTGAAATTAGCCGAAATTCATGAAGGTGCGAACAGCCACTGAGGATAAGAGTTCTCAATGAACACAGATTTATCATTGGTAGATGCAAGAGACTTATGCATCCTCTTAGGTTCAAGAAAACAAGATTTTGCATTGTTTGCATCTCTTCAGACAAACAAACTAGACTTGTGCAGCCTTCAAGATTCAATCTCAAAAGATTTGGGGCCATCGATAATCCTGACAATGTCTGCAACATTCTTGAGTTGTTTAGATCGACCCACTTCAGTTTCGGTGTATCCTATTAAAATCACATATAATTTCCACCACCAGTCAGTAACCTACACAACTATAACAAGAAAAAGGAAGCAGACATATCTGTTCTAACCTTGGAAACTTTCCAGACTTGTTTAATCTTGCTGTAAGGCAGCCTGAGATCAACAAGATTCTTCGGGTCAAAGTCTGATGGAAGTTCCTCCAAAGGGAATTTCAGCCAGTCAAGGTATCTGACCTCTTCCAATGGAAATGAAAGTCCATCAGGGAAGTTTAATTTGCAGTCGCCTTTACACCCTCGTGGACAAGTAGAACTGTAGAGTTTAAGGTAGCGGAGATTACGCATTTTGTTAAAGACCAACTTGTCTAAAGGCATGTTCGGTATGTCAGACATGTCTAGAGAAATTCCTCTCACAGTTTTGGTTTCCTGAAAAAGAAGTTTAAGACAAAACCATAAATTCACATAAAACACTGATACCACAAGAAATTGCAAGCTTTAGCTATTTAATTAGCCTCACCATATTGCCCTGCAGCGCAGCAATAATGGATTCTCCATTCCACAGCCTACGTTTCTCCTGATTTACTCCACAAGGTGCTGATGAACAAAGTTCCATGGCGAATGTATGTAGTAAATCATGCATCTCTACGCTTCCGCCAGAGATGCTAATAAAGAACTTGTTGGAAAGATCCGTTATCTCCCTCACAGCTTGAGAGGACTCATTATCGCCAGAATCCAGTAAGCTTCTCGCATAATACTCATCCTCTGATTTGAAGAAACACGCTATGTCAAGGAACACATCTTTCTCCGGTTCACTAAGTTCATCATAACTCATTTTCAAAATATCTTGAATACTTTTGTTTGGACTTTTTGCCAATGTATCAAGCCGCTTTCTCCATTGAGCCTCTCTTTTCCTTATAAGATCCCTACCCAATACTCTGAGAACTAATGGATTCCCTTTAGCGTAATCCACAAACTCTCTAGACATTTTCATATAATCTCCCATCTCGGGATTGCAAATGTGATCTTCGAATGCATAAAAGCTGAAATACATCAACCCATCTCTAAGATTCAATCTTGGAACCACGTACGGATTTGGGTCTAACTCAGTGATTAATGACCTATCACGGGTTGTAATAACAATCCTGCTTCCTTTCTTAATCCAGTTTCGGTTTCCAAGAAGAACTTCTATTTGACTTTTGCTACTCACATCATCAAGAACAACAAAGACTTTGTCACAGAGCAGTATATCCTCAACCTCAAAGCAACCATGTGTAGTCTCATCAGTTAAGTTTATACTTGTGTTCGGTATTAACTCTTCAAGGAACATCTTTCTCACACGATCAGGACCAAAATTCGTCCACTTATCACGGATCTTCATAAAAGCAACACAACGAACGAACCGTTCTCTAGATTTCTTGAACAATTCCATGGCAAGAGTGGTTTTACCAATACCAGGCATCCCAACGATTCCGACGATTCGAGTTTCGTCACAGTTAGCGAAATCCAAATTTTCCTCGACTTGCTTGATCCGATGTTCGATTCCAAAAGGAGTAGCCATTTCAAGCCCTTCTCCTTCCAAAGATGGAATGGCGCTGCGCCTTTTTTCCATAAGGTTGTCGGAAATGGCCTCGTCACTGTCATAATTAGAGAGATCAAATCAAAGAGAGTATGGAGTATTATACTGAATCGAACTCGATATACGCTTTCATGCAGATCAAATCAATATTGGAAATTGAAGCCACGGGCCCATAGATTAAACATAATAAATTTTTCTTGTGGCTGATGCAAAAATAAAAGAGTTTTTAATGGCTAAATACCCAAATATACCAAAAGGTTTTATATGCTAAATAGCTAAAATATTGAAGTAAATAATTTTGATTGAAACTACCAAAATATATATATATATATATATATATATAATCGTAAATAATGAAATTTTCGTTTTGCACAGTTTGACCAAAATGCATTTCGCATTTACATATTTATTTGGTAATATTTTATTAAATAATGTATCATCGAATAAAATAGCTTTCATGGGGAGCAAAGAATGTGATCATGGGTTTAGTCAATCAGGTGGCACCAATATTGAGGAAACGATGTGGGATACAACATTATCATATTCGAAATGTTTATGCATCTGGAAAAAGCATCGGGTCTAGATGGAATGACATCACTGTTTTAATCAGCGTTTATGGAAATTATAACGAAGGATTTATAATACTTGCTTAATGGTATTTTGACTAGCAATACTAGTAATAAAAAACCATTGTAATGCTCTTGATAAAATAACTCTTAACATCAATGCACAAAATAATTTTAGCAATAGATTCGAATGAAATGACATACCTTACAAATGTAGCCGGTTGCGAGTCCATAATCGTTACTTTTGTTGCAGCGGCAATTACATCTACTCCACATTTCGTAATCGTGCAACAATCATCAAGAAGCCTGTTATGCCTATTGACAGGAAGGAATTCAAACACAACTATATCATCCAATATATCGAGGTCACTTCCTTCATCACCACCTGGATGCATTGAGACATCACAAAAGACAAACATGTGATCTTTTCGAACTTTGAGAGTAACATCCCCAAGATTCGAACAATCAAAAATCCGCTCTAATCTGCGTGAGATGCCTTTCATGTTCTCCCATCTGCATGCACACCTAATGCTGAAACCAGCATCCTTGTAGAAGTTGTCCATAAAAGAAACTACAACTGATAATCGGAAGCCAAGAAGCGTTTCTCTAGGAGTAGTTAACCGTATATTCACAAAAGAACCTTGCCGCAAGTGAAAGATGGTTTTCAGACTTACGGATGCTGGAACAGAGAAATTGAATACAGGGGCTTTGATAAGCTTCTGTTCCAGCAAAGAAAACAAAATCAGATATGTGACAACCATTAGGATAGATATAAAGATATGAAAATTTGTGCGTGTGGGTGAGAGAGAGAGAGAGTACCTGGAGGTCCTCTCTGGCCATGTGAGCTACACTAGCCAGTCCTTTCTCTAAGAAATCACTGACCAAATTTGGAGAAAGATTAAAGCAATTGTAGAATGTATAATCTCGAGGAAACTGTTCGAAGCTCCAATGAATATTCTTCAAAGACATGCAACTATGCGCATTCAAGAGCTCTAGACTTTGGGGAAGCTCCGGGAGTGATTCGAGGTTTGGGCAATGACATAATATAAGGTTTTTTAAATTACGGATCTGCTTGAGGCTTTTAGGAAGTGTCCTAAATCCACTTCCCCCGAGATCCAATGTCTTCAGTGAAGGAAAATGACATATCTCTTGAGGTATATGAATGTCCAAGAGGAATGTATTACTAAGAAACAAAGATACTACAGCATACATACTTGAAACCAGGGATGAAGATATTGAAAATGGTAGCTTTGATCCATATGGCGTGGTTACAAATGGCATAAGCTTGAGAACAAATTTGGAGCCAGTCATTTCCCTTGGCAGAAGTTGAAATCTTCTCCAGTTCTCCCAAATTAAAATGACTTTACTGGGAGGAGTCCCGTGTAACATTACTTTGTTGGTACCATCTATATGAAGTAGTACCATGTTTTGAAGTGAAAAACCCAGAATATACTCCAGCTCTGAGCATCCCGAAAGCTCAATTCTAACTGCAGATCTGAAAAAACCCATTCGCAGTTGTTGAAGCTTTTTGCAATTGTTTAAATCTAGTGCAATCAGTTCAGTGAGATCCTCAAATGACGATGGCATTTTCCTTATGAGGGTCTCAGCTAGTTTTAAAGTCTGAAGGTTCCGTGGAAGATCGTGGATATCCTCGAGCCCTGAGCAGCCAGATAACGTTAGCATAACAAGAGAGTTTAAATTACCCATTCCGATAGGCAACTTCTCAAGCCTTTTGCAATTCCCCGCATCTAACTCAAGAAGTTCAGTGAGATCACAGAGTGACGATGGTACTTCTTTTATGGCGGTCCCAGCTAGATATAGCTGTTTCAGGTTTCTTGGGAAATCCTGAATTCTCTCGAGCTCTGAGCAGCCAGATAACATGAGCTTGACAAGAGATGTCAAATTACTCATTCCCATTGGCAAGTGTTGAAGCCTTTTGCACTTAGTCATATCCAATACGTTAAGTGCAGTGAGATGACTGATTGATGATGGCACTCCTCTTATGGCAGTCCCAGAAAGATATAATTCTTTCAAATTTCTCGGGAAACCCTGAATATATTTGAGCTCTGAGCAGCCAGACAGCTCAAGAATTTTGAGAGAATCGTGGTTGGATAAGCTAACTTTTACCAGACTTGAACATTCATTATTATCACCATGCTTGAGGTTCAAAGCCTTTGAAACCCTGGGGATTTCTGTTTGAAGATTCACAAGTTCTCTGCAGCTCCTACAATACATATTATCTTGTGTGGAAAGACTCACACTGGATGTTAATATTTCTCTTATGCCAGTTTCACTAAGATACAATTCCTCGATATTAGGTGGAACCTCTGGAATGCTTTCAATTTCTACGCAGCCAGAGAGATTAATAACTCGGAGATGTTGCAGGTGACCAGTGGCTATAAATCTCTGAAATCTTATACAACCTTCGAGATCAATTACCTCAATGTTTTGAGCTTTTAGAAGATCGTCAATGTCAACTAGCAGTTGGGAATGACAAAGCCTGATTGTCTTCAGCATCCCTAGAGTCTGAAAACAAGGTCATGGAGATTTTAAAAAAAAAAATGAAAAAAAAAAAGACATAAAACTGAGCTATTGAGGAAGAGGACTGAAACAAGAGACAAGCTCTCCCGACAAGGACTTAAAACCCTTACCCAATGGCTGGGCAACTAGAACTAAAATTATACTTAAAAGAAATATTTATAATTTAATCCCAAAATTTCAGCTTTTTGTCATCTCTATCAAAATAACAGAAAATTCTTTCAATTATACGTATTCGAGTTTGCATACCTTGGTTCCTCCCCAAAGTTTGTGAAGTTGACTGTAAGGCATGTTGAGTTCAACAAGGTGTCTAGGATCAAAATCCTGTGGCAAGGATATCAGAGGGTAATCCTCCCAGTGGAATAGCCTTAGCTCATTCGGGAGACACTCAAGGGGTTTGTGAAAGCGGAGTCCTTGATGCTTTTCAGGATTTGAACTGTAAATCTTCAGAAATCTAAGATTATGCATATTCTTGAAAGCAATAGGTTTGACAAAAAAATGCAAGTTAGATGTTTCTAAAAATATGGCTTCAATATCTTCAACACCCTGAAAAACACAAGAGAAGTCAATAAATCATACTCAGAATCAAATTTTAAAGAAATCATTAACTAAACAGACCAAACATATTCATGAAATTACTTTAGATTTCAAAGGTGATTTGGTTTCTTCATCTTCTAGCAAAGGTTGAATAATCGAAGCGTCCCATAGTCTGCAATGCCTCTCGTACTGTACTGTTTCTTCATTGGCAATTTCCCTCCCAAAGATCTCAATGAGATTATGCATTTGCACCTTGTTTTCTGAAATAGTCACCAGACACTTCTCCACTAGTACATAGATTCCAACATGTGGAAAGAAACCACAGCCTCCAAACAGTTGCATTACGTAGTCTGCATCTTCTCCCCCGAAGAAACAAGCAATGTCTAAAAACATGGTCTTCTCGTAGTCACTGAGTGTATCATAGCTGCTCTTGAATGCTTTCATAATCTCACATGGAGAAGTTTTCTTGAGTTTGAGGAATTCCATCTCCATCTCCTTTGGTTTCTTGTATGACAGCATTTTGCCATAATGGCTGAGAGCTAAAGGGTTTCCACTAGCAAATTCAATGACTGACATCAAATGATTGAGCCCCAAAGGTGTAACAGTTTCCTGGTCACTCTCTGTTCTCCGATCTTTTCTAGATGCCCATCTGGAGAATAACTGCTTAGCCTCATACTCATTTAACCCTTTGACCTCATATATTTGATTGATGCAGCACTGCACAAACACTTGTTTATTTCTGGAGGTTATGATTATCAGGCTTCCTGGACCAAAATAATTAAATCCATTCAGAAATGACTCTGCACTCAAAGGTTTGCACACATTGTCAAGGACTATAAGAACTCTTTTTTGGGTTGGCTTCGAAATGGCACTGTATACATCAAATTCTTCCTTCAGAGTTTTCCCGAAATGTTCTTTCAGTAAGCCATAAAGTCCGTTCTTACGAAATGCTATGTCAAAGTCTCCGATGAAGCAAGAAGCTTCATAATCACCAGACATCTGGTCAAAGGCTGCTTTAGCAAGTGTTGTTTTGCCTATACCAGGCATGCCCCAGATTCCTATGCTGCGGATACCCCATGATTGTTTGCAAAGCAAGTTTTTTATCTCCAGCAGCCTCGAGTAGATTCCAATTCGCTCCGTAGGAAAAACATTCTCATACACATCTCTAGAAATTTCTTCCACAAGTCCGCAGTCACCATACTGACTCCTGTTTGAAACCAAAACAATACTTAATTACACATTCGGTGAATAATAGCTGCATATTTACTCAGGTAGTAAAAAAACGTGAGTATATCAGAATAGCATCATTTCCCCAAACTCCATCGTACCACAGTGCTTTCCTATTTACAAATCAAGTAATGATTAATAATGTTATAGTTCAAGTTTATGTTTCTATTGTTTGTCTTGTTTAATTCTAAATTGGTGATATCAAAAACATAACTTATTAATTGGTGACCCTATTCGGTATTATTACTAAACCTAACACTAGAACCTATTTGATAAAATACAAAGTAGAGACTGCTATAAGTTGAGATGGTTAGGCTAGGGTTGGGCTGCCAGTGCCGTCCGGCTACAGATATCTCCAAAAACTACAGGATGGCTGGCACCCATGAAGGCGTCATGATATGGCAGATCTTCTTATCTGCGTTATTGGAAAAAGAAAACATGCAACCATAATCAGAATCTATAATGAAAATGAATAAAAACAAAAATTACAAGACCCAAGTCATATATTCGGTTTTCCCTCAAATATTTGGGGAAATTTTGCTCAATTACCTGAACCCAAGTAAATCAAACTGACATTTTTAAAAAAAGATAAAACAAAAAATCTCAAATTAAACAACAGTGATAAATACAGAATCCTTACTTTGGTTGTGGAAAAACCAAGTATAAATCACAATCTTTTAAATCTTTATATATCTTCCAGATATCAAAATTTTAAGAAGAGAAACGTACCTTAAAAGAGAAACGAAGCTGACAAAAGGCTGAAACAGACGGCGCGGCCGCTCGAAGTGTTGGTGAGAGATGACTGCAACCGATAGACCGAGACTATCGACGACTAGATAGTCACAAAGTTGCCTCTTTTATTTTTGCGGTCACACCCATTTTATTTTAACCCGGATTAACAGAATCAATATGCGTTTATCCCGAAAAAATACCCAACTACACTTTTTATAGAAGAAAAATACTGCATACTTTTCTGACTCCTTAAAAAATACACGAACTGTTAAACATTTCCTATTTAATACACAAAATACAGTAACAAATTTTGTTGCTTTTACTCTCTTTTTTTTCTTTCGATTTCAACAATTAACACATGACTTGAAATCCTAACCAAATAAAATGATATAACATTCCAAAACCAAAATCAAACCACAGTTTCCCAAATTCAACAATTTTACATAGAGCCCAAATCAAATATTATCACAACAATTTAACATAGAGCCGAAGTCAAATTTTCCCAAAAAAATTTGTTTTTTTTGTGTTTTAAAAAGAAAAAGTTTAATAGTTTTTGTAATATTTGAGGAGACAACAAAGTATGTGTATTTTCTTCTATAAGAATATATTTTTGGGGTTTTCCGTTTCAAACTTATATTGATTCTGATAGTCCCGTTAACGGTTGTGAAACCATAAATATTTCAAAAAGAGATATTAATCGACGAAAAATAAGAATAACAAGATATTATTTGAGAAACGAAAATAGTTCATGTATTTTTCTTTCTGAAACAAATTGACCTATATTTTGGGTCTTTTACCTTTGAATTTTTGTTTATCGTATTTTTTCAACTCGGGTGTTATAAGAGATTATATCCATGAAGCCATTTTTCTTATGTTTTTCAGGACAATCAACGACATATATTACTTACTAGTTGTCCACAAAGACATAAATATACATTTTGCAAATTTTTTAATTGATTACAAAAATATGGTGGACAAAATATATATATATATATATTATATATTATATATATCGTGGACAATATTTCAAATATGGTTTTCATATTCTTTCAAAAAATCAAAACAATGGAAGAGATGGAGAAAGAGAAATTGAGAGAGAGGGAGGAAAAGAGAAAAATTAGAGAAAGAAAAAGTAGTTGTTATGTGGTGAGAGACAAATGAGAGACAGTTAGAGAAAAAAAGAGAAAAAAAAAATATAATAAATAGGATAAAGGGAAAGAAAGATACGAGGATAAAATAATATTTTCATTTTAAAGAAATTGTACATTAGAAAAAGTGATGAGAAAGTCGTAGTTTTGAAAAGAGAAATAGTAGTTTTGATAACTTTCTCTTTATTATATTTGTCTTAAAAAGAAAATTTAATCAAGTAAATTTGGCAAATTGTAAACGTGAAACTCATTTGATATATTCAATTACTAGGGATATATCCACACTTTGTGCGGGATAATAGTAAAATAGTAGCGGATGATAACATTTTTGTTTTTGATGATGGTAAATGTGATATATCATATGTATGGTTTTTTATGACTATTCATCCAAAATTGAAAACATCAGAACAATTTTTTATTAATTCCAATTTTTCCCAATTATGTTTGGTTTTAATATTACAATTTATGTTCAACATCCTTCATATTTGTTTCATATTTGTAAGGACATCTTCGATAGATGTATGCATATTTGTAAGGTATTCGTTTAGACATTATATTCAGTTTTTCTCTACACATGGTAAAGATTTTGTCGAGTAATAACAACTCATTAGCATATTTTCCTCTTATTGCTATGCAAAAGTTTTTGTTTTTTTTCATTTTGAGTTTTAAATCTTTTGGTCATCCTCACATGAGAATGAATGATACATATATCGAGAATATGACTTTTGATGACGGCATGCTCTTACTTGAATTTCAGATATTATCGAAAGAGTAATATTCAAATTCTGTAAATTTTATAATTTTTATTAAAATATCTTACAATAATATCAAAATATTTAAAAAACAATATATCTATGATAATAAAATTTATCTTAATCAGAAAAAAAAATTTCAGGAAATACCATTTTATTTTCTAAATTTTATAAGCCTTATATTTTTTATTTTTATGTCATCATCTTGACATTTTTTATCTTATAAAAATAGAAATAATAACAACTATACATTATGATTATCTCCACACAATTATAATAAAAATATCTAAATAGATTATTCATTATTTCTATTTTTGAAGGCAATTTAACTTTTATTCAATTTTTAAAAAAATAGTTTTTCATTATTTATTCAATTTTTTTATAGTAATTTCAATTTTATTCAAAAAATTTTAATAATATTTTTAGTAATTTAGTTTTTAGTCAATTTTTTTCAAAAGAAAATAAAGCTAAATGGCAAAATTTTTAATTCAGTAGATGTATTGGGGTCTAATATAATTTTGTTGCATGGCAAAAATTTTTTTTATTAAGAATAGAATAGTAATCAAGTATTTTAAAAACAATTTTGAGCACTTTTAACTTTTTTTTTTAATAGATGTATTTAGTTTGCATTTCACGTTACACATAAATATTCCGGCACAATATATTTTATTAGTGCCAAATTACCAGCAAATATGACGCGACGTACTCCAATTAATTATCTTTTATTTTTTGAGAAATTCTTTCAAATACCACTAAATAAGTTTATTTTACAAACATACCATACTAAATTTTATTTTCTAAAAATATCATTAAAAAATTTTATTTCCAAAAATACCACAAACCTGAATTATAAAAGTTTATAATTATAAGTTTTATTTTTTCTTTTTTTCCAACACTCCACTTATCATTTTTTCTCGAATAAAAGAACGTCGGATCCTTAATTTTTTTCAATAGATAAATCGATTAAACAGTTACCTCGGTTTATAAGAGTCGGTCATTTTCTTTAAAGCGCTTGTCCATCGGGATATTTGGTCAGCTGAGTAACTCCCCTGTGGAAGTAAATTTCTCAATATGTCAGATCGTTGCACCACTTCCAGTTGACTTATGCCGTAGAATACATGAACCACCACCACGCTTTTGTTATTCTGCTGGCAATCAACAATATCTGCAAGCTCATTCAGGCATTCTACAGATAACAAGTACTCCTCAGAGACAACCACCACGAAAGCCTCAATCTTTATATTTTCCGTACTTTCCTTGAACGAAGAAGAGATGATCATGCCTTTCCGGCGAAGTGAGGCGGAGAGGTGGCTGACGAAGGAGTACCGTACCAAGTCGTCACATCTGTCGAAGCTGATGTAGACCATATATCTCGTAGACTTAGTGTTTCCGGTCATGATTGGAGGTAACGAGGGGAAGAAGAGGCTTTATTATTTTCCCTGCGAACGATATAAAAAAAAAAGAAGAGGAAACCGAAAATCCCAGATGACCCGAGATGGGCTCCTTGCTAAGTGTGACGGCAATAAGAAACCGGCACAGACCTTGTTCTAATATTTATTTAGGTTTTTCTGTTGTACGAAAACGATACGAAGTTGGGGGGGGAAATGAAAATACGGCAAGATGGGATCCAAGAAGCCGAACATTGAACCGTTGAAAAACACAACAAGAAGAAGAAGCATAGAACCAAATCCATACGCATCGAAATAATAAAGTAATCAGGCAATCCTAAGTGCTAACGTCATGACTCCAACCATATATATATGACCTTAATTATATGATTTTTTTCGAACCGAGCATCGTATTAAATAGTCCACTTTCGAATATCAGTACTCGAACTCTTGATTTTGTAAACTCTCTTCTAAATTTTTGTCGCTATTGATGAATATCTTATTGGAATATTTGTACATAATTCATATATAGTATTCTTATATACTGTATAAATGTATAAAGTTAGTTAGAGTTGTTAGTATCTTGTTAGACTATACACATAGTATAAATACTTGTAGATACGCTTATATTTTAATTAATGAGAAAACAGTTTTATTCCAACGTCTCTTAACATGGTATCAGAGCGTCTTCAAGCTTCCGCCATTGTTTTTCATTCTTGATTTCTTCATCTGAGCTTTGATTTTTGCAAATATGAGTTCTTCAATCCATAGATTGGTTCTCGAATTCATTGCTCGGTTGATTCATGTAATTTTTGAGCTGATCTCTTTTGTTTCTTTCTTTTTCTTTCTTCCGATCTTTATCTGAAGATCTTTCTTCTTTTCCTTCTGTTTCGTTGACCTCTGAATCGTTGTTGTCTTCTTTTGAATACATAATCCAACACGATTTTCTTCGTCAGTCTCATATTTGTTCTTAAAAATGGGATCGACTCAACATACAGCTCCGATTGCAACTTCCGATTTTGAAAGATCTACTGATCAATATGAAAATCCATATTTTCTACATGGTACTGACCACGCAGGTTTGGTCCTCGTCTCCGATCGATTGGCATCCGGATCTGATTTTCATTCTTGGCGTCGTTCTGTATGGATGGCGCTCAATGTCCAGAACAAGCTTGGGTTTATTGATGGTACTATTCGTAAACCTCCTAGTAATCATCGTGATGCTGGTTCTTGGTCTAGATGTAATGACATGGTAGCTACTTGGCTTATGAATTCTGTTTCAAAGAAGATAGGACAGAGTCTATTATTCATGTCTACTGCTGAGGATATATGAAAGAATCTTATGTCTAGGTTTAAGCAAGATGATGCACCTAGGGTCTATGAAATTGAACAGAGACTGAGTTCTATCCAACAGGGATCTATGGATGTTTGCACTTACTATACTGAATTGGTAACTCTCTGGGAAGAGTATAAGAACTATGTGGAATTGCCTCAATGTACCTGTGGAAGGTGTGAATGTAATGTTGTAGCTTTGTGGGAAAAGTTACAGCAACGTAGTCGAGTTACAAAGTTTTTGATGGGATTGAATGAGTCTTATGAACCAACCAGACGACATATCTTAGTGCTCAAGCCTATACCTAGTATTGAAGATGTTTTCAACATGGTTGCACAGGATGAAAGACAAAAATCGATTAAGCCATCTGCTAAGATAGAGAATGTTGTGTTTCAGAATTCAGGACCTGATAGTGTTCCTTCTGGTTATCAGAGTGGGTCTAATGTGGTTTCTAATCATGGTTTTTATGGAGGACCAGGTGAGAACACTGCATATGCAGCTGCTTACAATACCTCTAGGTCACAACAGAGGCCTGTTTGCACACATTGTGGTCGTACTGGTCATGTGATACAAAAATGTTACAAATTGCGTGGATATCCACCAGGTCATAAGCTGGCTCAGAAACAAGATGCCTCTTCTCAAAATCGTGGTTACCAGACAGGACAGAGAACTCAGTTTCCTCAGCAATCACAATTTCATCAATCTCAGAATCTGAAGACTACTGCACATGCTAATGCAGTTACTGGAAGTAGTAACATGAGCCTTGATCTTAGTATTTTTAGTCTGGATCAAGTACAATCTCTGATTAAACAGCTCAATGCCCAAGTTCAAGTTCAAGAGAAGTCGTCTTCTTTCCCATCTGGTTCAACAATCACATATAATGGTGTCATGACTGTTAATTCTACATCTGGTACTGTTTCAATTGACTTCCCTTCTTCTAGCCTTCGTTTTGAAAATCATATATTCACTTTTCAACACCAATGTTTATCCACACTCTATTCTATTTTACCTAATGATGCTTGGATTGTTGACAGTGGAGCAACTAGCCATGTATATTCTGACTTGTCATTGTTTACTGAAACTTTTCCTGTTTCAGGAGTTACAGTTTCTTTACCTAATGGCACTAGAGAACCCATTTCACAGACAGGCACATTGCATATATCTCAGCATCTCATTTTGCATGATGTGTTATACATATCTACTTTCAAGTTTAATCTTTTGAGTGTTAGTTCTCTATTGAAATATAATCAGTGTTCTGCTCATTTTTATTCTGATTCTTGTTATCTTCAGGACCATACTCGGGACTTGACGATTGGTAGAGGCACACTCATACACAGTCTTTATATCTTGGAGACTGCTGTCATTTCATCCTCTATCAATCTCTGTGGATCTTTGTCTGTTGAGGGTGATCTCTGGCATCAACGCCTAGGACATCCATCTCTGGCTAAGCTGCAAAGTATCCCTGGTATCTTACCTTCATCTAGGAATTCTTTTAGTCATTCACAATGTCAGATATGTCCATTAGCTAAACAGAAAAGGTTACCTTTTGTTTCACATAATAATCTTTCACAGTCACCATTTGATCTTGTTCATTTAGATATATGGGGGCCTTTTTCTGTAGAATCCATAGAAGGTTACAAAAATTTCTTGAGTATTGTTGATGATTGTACTCGTGTAACCTGGATTTATATGTTGAAAAATAAAAGTGAAGTTGCTATTGCATTTCCAGCTTTTGTTAATCATGTCAAAACTCAATTTCAAGCTATCATTAAGATCATTCGTAGTGATAATGCTCCTGAGCTTGCATTTACTAAACTTATTCAAGAACATGGCATGATTCATCAATACTCTTGTGCATATACACCTCAGGAAAACTCGGTTGTTAAACGAAAACATCAACATCTTCTTAATGTTGCAAGATCTTTACTGTTTCAATCAAATATACCATTAGCATATTGGAGTGATTGTATTCAAACTGCAGTGTTTCTTATAAATAGAACACCTTCTCTTTTATTAGAAAAGCTATCTCCATATGAAAGGTTATTCCAAAAAACACCGGATTATTCTTTCTTGAAAAATTTTGGGTGTTTATGCTATGCTTCTACATTAGCTAAGGATAGGAACAAGTTCTCTCCTAGAGCTTTGCCTTGTGTTTTCATAGGGTATCCACCAGGTTTTAAGGGATATAAAATTTTGGATTTAGATACTAATGCTGTGTTCATTTCTAGGAATATTGTGTTTCATGAAACCATTTTTCCTTTTAAAGATAACACTAATAATTCTAAGTTTTCTGATTTAATTATGCCCCTGTCTACACCTATTGAGCTTAATACCTTGATTCCTGCTCCTTCACATATTCCTTTGTTGCATAATAATTCTCCTATTTCTGATATGATGATTTATGCACCTTCACATGTTCCATTAATTCATGATTCTGCTCATGTATCTGTTATACATAATCATGTCCCTGTAGCATCATCTTCACATTCATCTGCATCACTCTCTAGTACTATCTCTTTACCAATAGAGACTGTGACACCTGATGCATGCCAAGTTCCTGTCAACAATGCAAGACCAAAACGACAGGCTAAGGCTCCAGGTTATATTTCTGATTATCATTGTAATCTCACAGAAATTTCTAATCCCAATTTTAATCCTTCTCCTGTTCTTTACCCTATCTCTGCTCATCTTTCCTATGCTAACCTCAATCCATCCTATCAGTCTTTTGTTCTCTCTTGTTCAATTGATTCAGAACCTAAAAAATTTAAACAAGTTGTGACAAATCCTTTCTGGAACAATGCGATGGATGTGGAGATTACTTCTATTGAGCTGAATAACACTTGGAGTATAGAGTCTTTACCACATGGTAAGCATGTGATAGGTTGTAAATGGGTGTTTACTATTAAGTACAACCCAGATGGATCCATTGATCGATATAAGGCACATTTGGTTGCCAAGGGCTATACGCAACAGGAAGGCATTGACTACATTGAGACTTTCTCCCCTGTTGCTAAATTAGCTAGTATTAAACTGATTTTGGGATTAGCTTCTGCTCATGGCTGGACTTTAACACAAATGGATGTCACAAATGCATTTCTCCATGGAGACTTGGATGAAGAAATTTTCATGAGTCTTCCTGAAGGTTATACACCTGCAAATAATGTTCCATTACCTCCCAATCCAGTCTGCCGTTTACACAAATCCTTATATGGATTGAAGCAGGCATCTAGACAGTGGTATCACTGTTTTTCAAAAGTTGTTCTTCATGCTGGTTTTCTTTAATCCCCTGCAGATAACACATTGTTTGTTAAACAAGCTGGTCCATCTTTCATTGCCCTGTTAGTTTGTGTTGATGATATTATGATTGCCTCCAATAACATTGAGTTACATGCTTTGAAAGATGCTCTTCACCAGGCTTTCAAGATTAAGGACATGGGAGCTCCTAAGTTTTTCTTGGGAATAGAGATTGCTAAGAATTCTACTGGCATATCCATCTGTCAAAGGAAATATGGACTGGATATATTATCTGACACAGGTATGCTAGCATCTCAACCTAGTTCTGTGCCCATGGATCCAACTGTGCCACTCCGATTAGATTCAGGTATTCCTTTGGAGAATAAAACACCCTATCGGGAGCTGATAGGTCGACTTCTTTACCTGACTATAACTAGGCCAGATATTACATATGTTGTGCACACATTGAGTCAGTTTCTGTCTGCACCTACTGATGTACATATGCAGGTTGCCTTTAAAATACTCAGGTATATCAAGTCTAATCCTGGTGAGGGTCTTTTCTATGCTGCCAACACTGAATTGTGCCTTAATGCATTTTATGATGCTGACTGGGCTACTTGTAAGGATACACGGAGATCGGTTACATGTTATTGTGTATATCTTGGAACCTCTCTGATTTCTTGGAAGTGTAAGAAGCAGCAAACTGTTAGTCGAAGCAGCACTGAAGCTGAGTATCGCAGTATGGCTTTGGCTACTTGTGAGATAATCTGGCTACAACAATTGCTCACAGATTTGAAGATTAAGGTAACATCTCCTGCCAAGCTTTATTGTGATAACAAATCTGCAATGCATATAGCTTCTAATCTGGTTTTTCACGAGCGGACGAAACACATTGAGATAGACTGTCATACTGTTCAGGATCAACTCAAGAAATGATCTTTACAACTCTTTCATGTCTCAAGCTCCAACCAACATGCTGATATTCTTACCAAAGCTCTTCAACTGGGTCCTTTTCACTCTCTTCTTCGTCGTATGTCCATTTCAAGCCTTTTCTCACCATCCACGACTTCACTCGATTCCACTTCAAAGGCTTGAGGGGGGGTGTATTGGAATATTTGTACATAATTCATATATAGTATTCTTATATATTGTATAAATGTATAAGTTAGTTAGAGTTGTTAGTATCTTGTTAGACTATACACATAGTATAAATACTTGTAGATACGCTTATACTTTAATTAATGAGAAAACAGTTTTATTCCAACGTCTCTTAACATATCTATTTCAAGTTTTACTTTTTAGAGGGGAAAAAATCGTATTGACTCGACATAATTGATATCTATATCAATTTTAGATAACATGTGTATGGAAACCACAAAGAGAACAATGATTCGGTCAATTCTCAAATGAACTACAAGCACTGGCGTGTGGTCGTGAGCGATTCGCGTTTTGTCGCTGTCGTATTCTTTTTTCTTTAAGACAACAAGAGGATATTCTACTACTCAATCTTGAGGTGGTAGGCAAGATTGATATGCTCAAATATAATACCCTAAAGTATCTAAGCAGTATCTGTAGTATTTTAGGGGTCGAACCACAAGGACTCAAGATGTTCACTCAATAAATTCCAGAATATGAATTAAGCTAAGCGAAATGAATGTAATCAAAAATAACAAAGCGATTAATAACAAAGTAGTAAATCAGTGGGAAAAACGCTAGGCTTAGGGAGGTCTGCAGGCAAATCAGAATTATCAATCAAATCAAATGTCAGGAATGAAATAAGCTCCGCTCTTGAACTTGAAACACAGATGTAAAGTAAACCAACTGTCGTTGCGAAGACTATCTATGTTTAAACCTAGAATTCCAAATTTCTTTGCAAATTCTATAAATTCAAACAAGTATTAACGGTCAAGTTCAATTGTTCACAAAATCCTAAACCAAATTTCTTTGCGGGTAGGTCTTTTGCTCACCAAACACTAGTTCAGGAAAATATTCACACTTTCGTGTCAATTAATCAACCTAACATCAGATCCTACTTCGCGAGGCTAGAATAAACATTAATCTCAAGTCTAGGTGAAAAGCTCTATAGATATTCCCTAACAAATAAATCAGATTTAATAATTCATCAAATACCTTTAAACAACCCTAAACCTAACAGGGAATCTACTCAGACATGGTGAATGAAACAAACATCATGAATAATATAGATATCATAAAGTATAATAGAGTAAGAATACAAAGAGGGTTCAAGGTTTTTCTCCCAAAACCCAATTGCAAGAATACTCTATATTCAGAAATCAAGTGTCTGCCTCCAAAGGCTAAAAAAACCTAGTTTATAACTAAATACACGCTTTGGAGTTCATTGGGAAAAAATAAAGAAAGCTTCTGTTTTTCTTCGGGTCTTTGAAGAATGCGCGTTCTGATTACTGGTATCGACCGACACCATGAATGGTATCGATCGATGCTGAGATCTTTAATCGTGTCTCTTCCAGATGATGGTGTCGATCGATGCTGCATAGATGTCGATCGATGCTGAGCTTCAGTTCTCCGAACTGCTTCAGATCCAATATGCATCAAAAGCTTCCATAAATCCAATTTAGCTCCAGATGTGCCTACATCTTGAAAAAAACCTGAAAGACTCTAAAACAACTAAAAAGACACAGAAAAAGGACTTATATCATGGTCGAAAATAGGTAAAAACTATGATATATCAACTCCCCCAGACTTAGTCTTTGCTTGCCCTCAAGCAAACAGAAAACCAAAACATAGAAAGAGGTTTGAAAACACAGAGACTCACATTTTCTTGAGACATTGTAATTACCCTTTTTCCAAGCTCCCAGATGTCACCTAAACAGTTTCGGATCTGACCGCCATGTACTTCTCTGTAGACAATTGCAACTTCTCAGTATCCACACATTATCTCACAGCATCAATCATACTGAATCTTTCATTGCCGTTTCATCACTGTTGTTGATATTCAGGAACCTCTAGATTCTTCCTCATGCGATATCGTGACTAAGGAACCACCCAAGTTTCATACTTTGGTATAAATTTCCTCTCCCCCAGACTTATCTCTTGTATTATTCTCTTGATTTTGGATTTAGCTTCGCATATACAAATCAAGGTTTGAGACGCGAGTATCGATGGTGGTTGCCACCAAATCCCCGGTTCTCCCCTCTCAAAGTATCAAAGATCTTAGATGAATAACGGGGTCTCGGTAAATGTTCCTATCCCTCGCTTCAGATCTTTCTGTGATCATTCCTTATCCAAGTAGAATAATGGGATCACAGGAAATGTTCCTAGCCCTTTACTCGGCAGAAATCATTTCAATCTTTAATGCATCAATGTGTGTTAAAGGAGAGGTATACCATAATTTTCAAACATATGGATTCCTTTGTCAGATATGAATGATGAATCAAGTTCAGTGAACACCAACAACCTCAGGAGTGAAGTGCAAAATTGGGCTCAGGATTTAGAAGAAATCTGCTGGAGACATGGGTGTTTTCTAGTCAACTGGTTAGTCTTTGGATTTTTCATTAGTTGATCTTAGAGCTGATTCTGTGACATTGGTTACTTAAAAAAAACATAGCCAGAGCAATGAAATCAAGCAAAAGTTCATAATCTCCAACAGGTTTTGACTCAATAAAACAAAATTTGACTCAAAAATGACCGACTCTAAGAAAAAACAAACACAATGTCAGTAACCACCTCCCCCAGACTTAAACAACACTGTCCCCAGTGTTATCTAGCCAAGAGAAAGCAAAAGAAAGCATAAGAACAGAATGGCTAAAAGTTGGCTCGAAGGTACCGTGGGAGTGGGTGGGTATCGATCGATATGATAACCGGTATCGACCGATGCCAAAGGAGTATCGACCGATGCCAGTAGCGTATTGATTGATACCAAGGACCTTTTTCGTAAGTCTGAAACTCGAAACCGTGTCCAGTGAAGCCAAATGATAGATGAAAAACTGTTAGATCACCAGAGCAGAGTTAGAAGCAACAGAGTCATAGGTTAGCCATAAGTTCAATGAGTATTGACAATGAGATAGACAAGTTCAAAAAGAAAGAAAAACACAATAAAAGAAAAGGAACAGAAAACGTTAAACCCAGGAACAGAGAGCTAGTAGTCTGAATCATCATCATCATCTGACACAGCGTAGCGAGATGAAGGGCCGGGTGTGGAGTGGTGGGCATATGTGGATGACATGCAGCGGCAGCGAGAGACAACGGCCCAGATGCTCTGTAAACTCTCCACGACGTACCTCTAAAAAGTGGCGGTCTCCATCGGCAGATCCGGTGGTGGAGGAAATGAAGGAGCAGGAGCAGATGTCTGGTGGCGCTGTGAGCGGCGGGGCTGAACTCCAGCAAAGTCAGCTGTGGGTGCTGGATCAACTGTGACCGGAGCGGATGGGAGACGTGGCGGAGCACGTATACGTGTGGCCGGAGCAACTGAAAGCAGGTTGGGATCTGGATCAAAATGGAGCTGAGATGGGTCATCGCCGATGCGATCAGAGTGCGGTTGGGTAGCTGCACAAAGAGCTCTCCGTCTGTCGTGGGGAGACACCAGCGGTGAGTTGGCTTCATCCAACGCATGTGTTGCATGTGCTGCTCATCCATGAGGGAGCGAGCTATGACGATCGAGCTTTCGGATGTGGAAATGCCAAAGTGCATGAAGATAGGAGTGAGGAGGCTGCCGACCGACTTGGTCTTCCGTGCAGTGGCGTAGTTGCGACCGGAGAAAGGCTTGGCCTTCAGAGAGACCAAATGGTGTGCAAAAAGTGTGCCTATGTTGACCGTGAGGTTCAACTCGGGCCACTCATACCTGTCCTCAAGGATGAGGTCGCCAACAGCCTTGTACAGTAAGTTCAGCTCTGAGATCCTCGGCTTGTTTGGCTCCATCTTGCAGAGTAGAGTGGTGCTCAGAATGCAGATGATGCAACACAGAGTCAGATGGCGGACGTCTATCTGTGTCGTAGTCTTGGAGTGGTAGGCTCCAAAACCGATGTGTCGCCAAAAGACATGTTCATCAGGAAACTGGATAGGAAGAGCTACCTGCTGAAGATCACGATCGAAGCCGTAGATGTCGCAGAGGTCAGGGATAGGCAGCCTGTAACGAACCCCTCGGATCAGGAAAGTCAAAGTGCCCTCCAAAGCATTGCAGTGGACCTCGTCTCTGTAGTAGACTCGAGCTATGGCGAGGAACTGGCGAACAAGGTCGGGGTAAAGGTCGTACTGCCGTGAGTACAGCGTCCCCAGACCAATCTTTTCGAGAATGTCCGAGAGCTCCACGTCGATACCAAGGCGGCACATAGTTTGTGGATCGATGAAGCATGTAGGGACGATAACAACGCGCAACCACTCGTTGTAGAACAGAGTGTCGTAGTCGTCCCATTCTTTGGCTATTGGCCTATAGATGCAGGCCTCGCTCTCGGTCTCCTCCTTAGGAAAACCTGCCCAGTCACGCCTCGGGATAATCCATTTCCCTTCAAGCTTAGGCCAGGGAGGCCTAGCAACAGGAACAAGGCAGAGGGAGATGGCAAACGTCGCGGCACAGCTCTCAGGTCACTAATATGGACTTCAAGGAAGCTCTGAGGACCCGTGTTGTCTGTGAAGGCGCCCTTAAGAACTCTGTAGCGATCTCTGGTCAGACAAGCAGTCACGACACCGGCATGCCAGAACGAGCCGCAGAAAGCTTCTACCTTATCCTGGAAACTAAACTCGCGACGTGGTGGATTGGAACCAGAGGCATCGTCCTGACGTGCCTTCTTGTGGGGAGCCATCTGAGAAAAATCAAGAAGAAAACATAGAGCGAATCAGCATATGTATCGGATAAGTGCAGGTATCGACCGATACCGGTAGGGTATCGATCGATACTCGAGACCAATTCCCAGAGGCTTCTCACAGAGGCATCGCAATCCAACTCTATCAACCTAAAAACGAATTCCTCATATTACTCCATCCCTATCATATCCATTCTAATCCTATCATAGCAATTCCATTCCCCTAGAGCGAAAAACGACAGGAAACATAACAAGAACTCCACAACAGAGGAAACCGAAACCAAATCTAAGAGGAACGAATTCGAGTGTATTACCTTGCAGAGCGAAGAAATGAGCAATGAAATGACAATGAGGGCAAAAATCCGAGTGGAATAGAGTGTAAAATCGAGTAAATTGATGAAGAAATCAAGAAATGGTGAAAGAGTTAGGGAGAGACTGCGGCGTCGATCGATGGGAGAAATGAGAGACTGAAGAAGAAAACCCGAGGGTTTTATAGAAAACTTACTTGGGTGCTAGGTATCGATCAATACTGCAAGTGGTATCGATCGATGCTCACGTCCTAATAGCACAGGTCTGCCCTAGTCATCAGTATCGATCGATACTCCTTGGGTGTCGATCGATGCTTGTCGTCTGAACCTGGGTCACGTGAAGACACAAGACAAAAACAAAAACAAAAAATCAAAAGAAAAACTTATGTACAGACTCACCAGTGGGTTGCCCCCCACCAAGCGCTTGTTTAATGTCTTTAGCTTGACACGGAGATCAGTCAGGCAGCTGGTGGCTAAGCCAGAGGCACTATATGGCCATCTGGGATGGTGGCTTTCGCCCAGTAGTGTTTCATCCTCTGTCCATTGACTGTGAACTCCTTTCCTTCACCATTCAGCAACACGACAGCGCCATGTGGTCGGACTGCCTTGATTGTGAAAGGACCTGACCAACGAGAACTCAATTTCCCAGGAAACAATTGTAAATGAGAGTTGTACAGTAGTACCTGGTCATTTGGTTCAAATTGGTGAGAAAGGATTTTCTTGTCTTGATAGGCTTTGGTCCTTTCCTTGTACAGTTTGGAGTTCTCATAGGCGAAGTGTCTGATCTCATCTAATTCATTCAGTTGAACCAATCGCCTTTGAGCAGCATATTTGATGTCGAAATTCATCAGTTTGGTAGCCCAGGCTGCTTTGTGCTCGATCTCAACAAGAAGATGACATGCCTTCCCATACATCAAATAGAAAGGTGTGGTGCCAAGTGGTGTCTTGAACGCGGTCCGGTAGGCCCAAAGAGCGTCGTCGAGTTTCAGTGCCCAATCTTTCTGTGTAGTCTGAGGATGTCCGCTAGTCTGAGGATGATAAGGTGATGCGACGCGGTGATATACGCCGTACTTTCTTAGCAGCTTCTCGAAGATCTTGTTGATGAAGTGAGTGCCACCATCACTTATAACAAATCTGGGTACTCCAAATCGAGGGAAGATAATGATCTTGAATAGTTTCAAAACGACGGAGGAGTCATTGGTAGGACTAGCAACTGCTTCTACCCATTTGGAGACGTAATCGACAGCGACTAATATGTATCTGTTCTGTCGCGATGGAGAGAACGGTCCCATGAAATCAATGCCCCAGCAATCGAAAACCTCAACCTCGAGGATGGAGTTCTGTGGCATCTCATCTCACTTGCTGATCTTTCCTCTTCTCTGACACACATCACAATGTGAGATGAAAGCGTGAGCATCTTTGAACAGTGTAGGCCACCAGAAACCAGCTTGCAGGACCTTAGAAACAGTTTTGAATGTGGCAAAATGCCCAACATACTCGGATCCATGACAATGATACAAAATTTCTGGTACCTCAGTTTCAGCTATACACCTTCTGTAAATCCCATCAGAATAGTGCTTGTACAGATATAGTTCATCCCAAAAGTAACGTCTGACATCTCTCATAAACTTCTTCTTGGCATACTTCTGGAGATGCTTTGGTTCGTAATCAGCAACAATGTAATTGGCTATGTCGGCATATCAAGGTTCAGCAGGAGTAGTGGCATCCAAAGATTCATCAGTATCAGACTGATCTGCAGACGAATCAGTAGTGAAAAATGGCTGGTATCGATCGATACCGAAGGAGTGTCGATCGATGCTGGCATCTTGAACCGACTGCAGCAATTTGTGAGGGTATCGATCGATACCTTTGGAGTGTCGATCGATGCTCGTCTTCGGTAGTGGTAAAGTTGAATCAGAGCTGTGTCGACATCCAGTCTCAATGAAGTAGATTTTCTCCTCAGGCAAGGAATCGTCAATAGGAACTTCATCACTGATCTTCATACGTGAGAGGTGGTCTGCAACTCCATTCTCCACTCCTTTCTTATTTTTGATCTCGATGTCGAACCCTTGGAGCAGTAAAACCCATCGACACAAACGAGGTTTCAGATCCTTATTCTGCAACAGGTACTTAAGAGCAGCATGGTCTGTAAGCGAACGTGCCGTAGGGATAAGTGAATGCCGTTTTCTCCTGATCATCTGGATGTATAGGGATCTAGAAAAAGCCTGAGTATCCATCCAGGAAGCAGTAGTATGGGTGACTTGCCAACCTCTCCATCATTTGATCAATGAATGGTAATGGGAAGTGATCTTTCCTTGTTGCTGCATTCAACTTCCTGTAATCTATACACATGCGATGCCAGGTGATTGTTCTCGTCGGAATCAGCTCATCTTTCTCATTTTTTACCACTGTGAATCCTCTTTTCTTAGGAACTACATGAACTGGACTGACCCAACTGCTGTCAGAAATGGCATAGATGATTCCTGCTTCCAAGAGTTTCATGATCTCTTTCTTTACCACTTCCTTCAGATTCGGGTTAAGCCTCCTCTGATGCTCGATCGAAGCTTTTGACTCGTCCTCCAGATGAATCCGATGCATGCACAGATCTTGTGATATACCTGAAATGTCATCAAGAGAATAGCCGAGAGCTTTGCGATACTTGCGCAGCTTGCTCAGCAGTAAGGCGACCTCTGCGTTGTTTAAGGAAGAATTGACAATCACTGGGTATGTAGAGTTAGGGCCAAGGAAAACATACCTCAAATTAGCTGGGAGTGGCTTAAGATCGAGTTTAGGAGCTCTCTCTTCACTCCAATCGCTCAAGGAATCAGATCTGGCACGAGAAATAACCAGCTCCTCGGGAAGAAACAGGTGGTGTCGATCGATGCTCTCTGTAGTATCGATCGATGCCTCAGCATTTTTGTCAAGGATCGTGGCTTACCCAGCAGCAACCTTAGTGGGGACTATTTGTGTCTCAGCCGAGCAAACCAACGCTCTCTCCAAAGGATTCTCAGGGTGTAATCACATGAAGTACTCATCTGATAATTCACTGAAGGTGTCAATAAAGAATGTCTGGCCATCTATGGTTGGTTTCTTCATCATCTTTTCCATGTTGAAGGTCATAATCAGATCACCAATGTTGAGAGATATTCTCCTATTTTTGCAGTCGATCAGGGTGCCGGCTGTGGCTAGAAAGGGTCTGCCTAAAATCAGCGGATCTCTTGGCTCAGCGTCGTACTCTAGGACGATGAAATCAGTTGGGACCAAGCAGTCTCCAATAGTAATCAGAACGTCCTCAAGTAATCCTTCGGGAAATTGGATCGAGCGATCAGCGAGGATCAGGGAGATCCTAGTAAGTGTGAAGTCTGTCATCCCCATTCTCTTAGTTCCGAGTACGACATGAGGTTTACACTGGAACCAAGATCGCAAAGGGAACGTTCGAACCTCTTAGTGAAGATTGTGCAATCCAATACAAAACTTCCAGGGTCTGGTAATTTCTATGGAATCTTGTTGAGAAGGATTGCACTGCACTCGTGGGTGATTCTCAATACTCCTTCCTCAAGATTCACATTGCTTGAAACCATCCTCTTGATGTACCTTCTGAAAGCTGGTAAAGTCATGATAGCATCGACGAACGGGAGTTCAACAACCAACTTTTCTAGCATTGCTCTGCATCTAGCCTCTTCTATCTCTTTCTTAGACTTGGCAGATGGTCGAGGGAAAGGTATTTTTGGCACGTAGACTCTCCCTATGTGTCCTGTGGTCTGCTTCTGATCGATTTCTGGACTGGTATCGATCGATACCTTGGGGGTATTGCTTGATGCTTGTGGTTTTGCAATTGGTTCTGCAGAACGTTGAATGGGCATCGTTCGATGTTGAGTGGTATCGACCGATACTGGGTGAGTATCGATCGATACTGGGTGAGTATCGATCGATACTGGAGTAAGTCCAGGAATCTCGTCGTCGTCGTCTCCAGCAAGATCGACGAGTTGTTTCGGAGAGTAGGTTTTCTTCACCCCTGGACTGACCTCTCTTCCACTTCTCAAGGTGATGGCGTGAACGTGTTCCCTTGGATTCACCATTTTTCCTGGAAGGAAACCATCATGTCTCTTAACAGCTTCTGCAGTCTGGGCAACCTGAGTTTCCAGCTTCTTCTGATGAATGTTCAGAGCTTCGATTTTTCCATTCAGGTCAGTGTATAGGGCAGCCATCCCTCAAGAATCTGTTCTAGCATAGTTTCAACTTTGCTTTCATGAGTCTTGGGAGGTGGTGTCTGGTAAGATAAATTCCCAAAGGTGCGAGTGTATCCATTGTTCTAAAATGGTTTCTGAGCAAAGGAGTTTGCTCTGAAATTCGCAGACTTAAAGTCAGACTTGAATCCTCCCCTCTGAGAGTTGTTGGTGAAACCGCAGTTGTACGGTGAATTCTGAAATCCATTGCCACCAATGTAGTTAACATCCTCTACTTCACCTTCATCGACGTTCTCGACCTCCTCAGCAAAATGCACGGCCTTCTGTTGCTTACCCATCAACAGATTGTGAACCGAATCCAGCTTCGCATGTACCTCAGCAATCTACAACCCATCAATGTTTCCATTCTGCTTCTTTCTCTCAAAATCTGCATTCTTAGTACTGTTACTAGATGCCAAGTTCTCAATCAGCACATAAGCGTCCTCAGGATACCTCGTGTTGAAATTTCCATTGCTTGCAGCGTCCAAAGCCATCTGATACCTCCAATCGATCCCTCTGAAGAATATCCCCAATAACTAAACCTGTAAGAAACTGTGGTGAGGGCAATCCCTTTGATAAGACCGAAATCGAACCCAGGCAGCCTTGAATGCCTCAGTTGCTCCCTGAGAAATCTGGGAGATCTTGTTCCTAAGCTCTTCGGATCTCGCATCATCATAGAAATTGTTCAAGAATGCATTCTTGGTTTCCTCCCAAGTAGTCAGAGACCCTGGAGGCAACTGCTTCAACCAGTAAGCTGCATCTCCACCAAGAGAGTATGGGAAGAGCTTACAGAAGAGGAACTCATTGGGCACTCCATTGTATTTGATACTAGTGACCAAATCTTCGAACCTCTCGATATGATCCATGGGATGCTCATGAGAAAGACCATGAAAAGGGTGCTGGCCTACAAGAGTGTAGTATGAAGGCTTCAGCTCATAGTCGTTTCTCTGAAAAGTGGGAATACGAATCGCAGACCGATTGGCATAGAACTGATCTGGTTTGTTGTACTCCCCAAGCGTTCTGGCGTGATTAACCAGAGCATTCCCAACATTCCCACGCACAGCTGGTGGGATAACCTCATTGGCTACCGGTGCAGGGGCAACAAGTTTCCTTCTTAATCAAGTCTCGGTCCTTGCGCGTCACACAGGTGACCCTTCTGATCTCTCAAAACCCCAGCTTCATCACGAGCGAGCACAATTGGATTGCTCATCTCTACTTGTTTCTTTTGCTTTCTGATCGTGCGCTCTAATTCAGCTAGCTCTTTGTTAGATAGATTGGTCAACTGCTTGTTCTTACTTCTTATGGTCTCTCGATGTTGCATGCACATGAAACACAGAAAGTAGATCGCGTAAGTGACATAAATTATAACGAGTATCGATCAATTCCTGAAGGGTGTCGATCGATTCTCAACAAATTAGTCAAAATTCTAAACCGAAATCTAATGGTGAAATTAGAGTCCCCGGCAACGGCGCCAAAATTTGATATGCTCAAATATAATACCCTAAAGTATCTAAGCAGTAGTTGTAGTATTCTAGGGGTCGAACCACAAGGACTCAAGATGTTCACTCAATAAATTCCAGAATATGAATTAAGCTAAGCGAAATGAATGTAATCAAAAATAACAAAGCGATTAAAACAAAGTAGTAAATCAGTGGGAAAAACGCTAGGCTTAGGGAAGTCTGCAGGCAAATCAGAATTATCAATCAAATCAAATGTCAGGAATGAAATAATCTCCGCTCTTGAACTTGAAACACAGATGTTAAGTAAACCAACTGTCGTTGCGAAGACTATCTATATTTAAACCTAGAATTCCAAATTTATTTGCAAATTCTATAAATTCAAACAAGTATTAACGGTCAAATTCAATTGTTCACAAAATCCTAAACCAAATTTCTTTGCGGGTAGGTCTTTTGCTCACCAAATACTAGTTCAGGAAACTAATCACACTTTCGTGTCAATTAATCAACCTAACATCAGATCCTAGTTCACGAAGCTAGAATAAGCATTAATCTCAAGTCTAGGTAAAAAGCTCTATAGATATTCCCTAACAAATAAATCAGATTTAATAATTCATCAAATACCTTTAAACAACCCTAAACCTAACAGGGAATCTACTCAGACATGGTGAATGAAACAAACATCATGAATAATATAGATATCATAAAGTATAATAGAGTAAGAATACAAAGAGGGTTCAAGGTTTTTCTCCCAAAACCCAATTGCAAGAATACTCTATCTTCAGAAATCAAGTGTCTGCCTCCAAAGGCTAAAAAAACCTAGTTTATAACTAAAAACACGTTTTGGAGTTCATTGGGAAAAAATAAAGAAAGCTTCTGTTTTTCTTCGGGTCTTTGAAGAATGCGCGTTCTGATTACTGGTATCGACCGACACCATGAATGGTATCGATCGATACTGAGACTTTTAATCGTGTTTCTTCCAAATGATAGTGTCGATCGATGCTGAATAGGTGTCGATCGATGCTGAGCTTCAGTTCTCCGAACTGCTTCAGATCCAATATGCATCAAAAGCTTCCATAAATCCAATTTAGCTCCAGATGTGCCTACATCTTGAAAAGAACCTGAAAGACTCTAAAACAACTAAAATGACACAGAAAAAGACTTATATCATGGTTGAAAATGGGTAAAAACCATGATATATCAAAGATACACCGAAATAAAGCAATCAATGGTTGTTTGTGTCGTACGTATTCTAAAGATGCGCACACATCTCGAATGTAAATTTGATTAGCTAAAAAATGTTATAAAAAACGTAGGCAAAATAGTTAAGGATTTGTAAAGATAAATCAACTCAATTCATAAAAAAACAGAGTACTGCAGTCCATCTTGCTCCACTAACCCTTTCAATAACTAGAAAACTAGATAGTCAACTTTATAGTTTATGATAAACGTGAATGCACGTCCCGAAGAAAAATTCCCACCCCATCATATGAACATTGTGCCCCATCATTACGGGCACTACTTTTTTTTCTTTTCTTTGTGAACTATCATAAAACTACTTATATTTTATAGGGTGGTGCTTGTCATGATTGCAAGTTCTACTTTAGTTGTCGGAGTTTCAACATCAATTAACTCCTATAACCCAATTGGGAAACTACTCAAACATAGCAATTCGAACAAAAAAAATTAATGAGGTAGAAAAATTGTATTGCAATGAAATAAGAAATAGGGTTTACAAATCCTTTTTTAGGTGCCAAAAAAGATGAATCTCTAATCCTAAAAAGAGTTGCTTACAGAAGATGGGTTCTCTAGAAAAACATAGGAAAAATAGGATGTCTCTTTTTTTTCCAGCAAACCCCATATGTTAAGTAGTCGTAACAAGACTCTCTTCAAGAGAGAGCCAGTCGGGTACTGACTGACTTACATAGGAAAAAACAAAACCACGGGTTCTTGCACATTTCGTAAGATGATATGCCCGTGTATTAGCACTACGAGGAATATCCTTCATACTAAAAGCTACAAAGCGATATTTAAAGAGCGTAAAATCTTTCAATTCTATTGCGAAAGTTGGACAATCCTTCATATTAGATGTCATAGCAAGTAGGTCCGAGCAGTCCGTCATGGTAAGGATGTGGGTCATCGAAAGAGTAATTGCATAGCCCAAAGAAGAGATTTCAACTCAGTGTCGAGTGGAGAAAGACAACGTCGGGAGCCTTTAAGCCCCAACTTTATGTTCTTGTCCCCAAAGTATACCACCCAACCATGTCCACTACGGCTTTCAGATGCATTCCAGGATCCATCTATGAAGCACACAATGATGTACTGTGGAATCCGCAATATATCTAGATTAATCTCTATTTCTGTCGGAGAACTTCTCTATTATTTGCTATTGTCCAAGCTTATTTTTCACGTTTAACCCATTTTAAACTGTCTTGCGAAGATTCAGATATATTTTCAAAGATTTTTTGGTTTCTGGCATTCCAAATATTCCACATTACCCAAGGGAAAATACTCAGACTTTCTATCATCGCTCCTCTTTTCATTCCCCTCCAAAGCAGAAAATCTATATTATTGTATAGGGAGGAAGATGGAAACACCCTAGGCGGACATGGAATTAAAGAGAGGGCTCATACTTGCATGGTAGGAGGGCATTCAAAATCAGATGATTAATAGTCTCCTCGTCCGCCCCACAACAAGGACATCCCATTTGCTTCTCAATATGACGGTAGTACATGCGTTAGCAGAATGCCAAACATCCCGAAATGCATTGCCACACAAAATGTTTTAACTTCTGTGTAGTTTTTAATTTTCATAGCTGCACCTTTAGTGCTGAAACACTTGGTCCCTGAAAAAGGAGGTCAGAAGTAGGGTGAGAAATGATTCTTCAGGAGATATAACCTGATTTGACATAATAGTTGCCCGACTTAGTAAGGTCCAGCAATATCCATCATTTGAGGCATTTTTTCCCAATTTGATCCCTAGAATTAGGGTCATTTCCTCCGGTGAAAAAAGTTTCCTGAGACGATCGAGCTTCCATTGTTTAGTCTAGAAATCAATAAGCGTATTGACGAAGATGAGCGGATCTCTCACTGGTAACAAGCTCTTTGGAGGGCGTGCCTGTGTGTCAGGGATCCATGGCTTTGTCTAGATGCTTGTCGCAAAGCCCAATCCAATTTTTTTTGTACACGCGATCTCATTAGCGGTTTTGCGGCCAATACACTTCGCCATCCGTATGATGGTCGGTTTGATGTTTGTATCTCCAATGGGCTGCTATATCTAAAATATCTTCCCTTAAGGACTTTGCTAAGAAGGGAGTCAGGGAATCTGATCAGCTGCCAGAGTTGATTCGCCAACAAAATCGAGATTAAAATCTTCCAAGGATTTAAAACCTAGGCCTCTTTCCAAGGTATGCTCACACACTTGGTCCCATGAGAGCCAATGAATCCCTGAGCTATTTGTTTTATTACTCCACCAAAAATTGGCGATCACGCTTCTCAATTTGCTACATATAGTTTTTGGTAGGACAAAGCACGACATAACATATGTTGGAATAGCTTGGGCTACAGACTCGATCATAATTTCTTTTTCACCTTTGGATATAAATTTTGCTGACCACGAATTAACCCGTTTTTGGAGTCTCTCCCTAAAAAAGGCAAATACTTGGGATTTAGAGCCGTGAATTTTCTCAGGGATTCCTAAATATGTACCCATTCCTCCTTCTCGGAAAATCTCCATAATATATTTAATTTCCTTTCTCAGCTCAGATGCAACTTCATGCCCAAACATTACAGATGATTTAGTGAAGTTAATTTCTTGTCCCGAAGCTGCTCCATATGCTTGGATGATGTCTATCACTTTTTTTCTTTGTTGTGGGTCCGTCTAGCAGAAAATAAGCTATCATCTGCAAATATAAGGTGGGACACTCGTGGACTTGCGCACGCAATGCGAAGACCTTGAATTTTTCCCCTGATTTCAGCTTTTCTAGTCTAAGCAATAAGGGTTTGCGTTCATAAAATAAATAAGTACGGAGAGATCGGGTCTCCTTAACTAATTCCACGTGAGGGTCTAATTAGTCCTTTGTGGTCCACTTAATCAACACTCTATACTAGACAGAGGAAATACAGTGCATGATCCATCCTATCCAGCGTTGACCGAAACCCATTTTCTCCATTAGCGTTTGTAGGAAGATCCATTCCACTCGATCATATGCTTTACTCATATCAGTCTTAATGACCATAAACTTCTTTCAAATAGCAGGATTGGAACGAAGGGCATGAAAGTTCTCTTGTGCTATAAGAATGTTATCAATAATTAATCTTCGTGCTACGAAAGCAGATTGTCTCTCTGAGATCAGATTCAGAAGAAATCTTTTGAGCCTTAGGCTCAGAATTTTTGAGATCATCTTGTAGCTTACGTTACATAGGCTAATAGGTCGATACCCAGTCATCTCGTGCGGCCTATCGTTCTTGGGGATTAGGAAGATGTTGGTCTCATTTAATTTTTCATCGAACATGCGAGAGCTGAAAAAATTCTTTACCATCTTAGTCAGATCCCCTTTAATAATTGTCCTAAATATTTGGTAAAATAGATCCTCTTGATCTAGTGATCAATGATTTAAAGGTCTTACACCAAATTTGGGATTTGATTCCCAGGAAATGTAGTTTCTTGCAGATTGATGGTGCAAACCTTATTGGAGTTTCTAGAGTATTGCAGGCAGAACTGTTGGTCTTGGTTTTGTGTGTCAGGAAGAGCTTGTCCTTTGTGAAGAGTGTTATATATGTAGAACCGTTCGTTATGGATCCAAGTATTACAGGAAGATATTCATCGTAGAACCATTGTTTGTGAGAATTGTTCAGCATAATTATATATGTTGCATGTAGTTAAAGATCACTTTTATTAGATTTGTTCATTATATATGTTGCAAGTAGTTAAAGATGATAATATAACAGACGGCAAAAAAGAAAAAAAAACGTAGATGGTTAGATCAAAAACTAAAAAGAAAGAGACTTTCTTTGTTGGAATTTTCTACTTAATAAGCTCACTTTTGTCTCTATTAAAAAAAAAAAGTGGCACAAAAATATTTAAACAGTCTTATAAAAATTATATAAAAAAAGAAGATTAGAAAGAAAAAAAACGGATCACTGGATCTCGAATTTTTAAACTATGTCAAAATTTTGTCATACTAAATTTTTATAATAATTATGAAAGACTCAAAATCTATACGATATTTACAATTCAAAACAAGTGTCAAAATTGTAATAAATTTTCTAATTTTATGAATTTTACCTCATGTTCAAGTAATCGCTAAGTGCTAGTCGGACGCTCGAGATAGGCCTAGCGCCTAGCAAGAAAATCGGAGATTAAACGGAGATTAATCGAAGATCAGTTTTAGGGCTAATTTATGTTTTACAAACATGTTAATCCATTATTATTAATATTTTATGTAGTATAATATTATTTTTAAAACTGTTGTAAACACATAAAAATGTATTTTTAAACTTAAAATTTTATGATTTTCATTAAAATTATGAACATAAGTTATTGTTCAACATTACAAACTCCTTATTTAGATGTTCGAATAAGATTTTTTTATTTTTTTACTAGCAATCCAAAAATAATCAAAATATGTAAGATTAGAAGGAGATTAATCGAGTTAGACGGAGATTAATCAGGTTAGACGGAAAATAATAGGATAACTTATTTTTTAAAAAGGATTAGTCATTAATCGAAGCGGTTAAAATGAGTCTAACAATTAAGCGGGAAATAATCGGGTCTAGACGGATATTTTTAGAACAGGGATTTTACCTTTCATAAAAGATTAGATCACATTCAAATTGGATAAATAATACTGCGCCTGCTGCGGACCAGATTATAGGAAGTCAATATATGAACCGAATAGGTTTTCTCGGGCGTAAATTGTTCGAATACTGGTCTTACTGTCTTAGAGGAAAAAAAAAAGAAATCGTATTCTCAAGTTGACCTTAAATTAAGATAAGCTGGTATTAATCCACACAAGTAAAACCTTATAAGAGCATTTTCAAATTAAAAAGAATTCATGATTTATAGGGCCTCAATATATGTACAGTAAAATCTGGATCTGGAAGAAATTATTTACGCAAGTCGTATTATATAGGAAATAAATAAATTTTGCTGAAGTAGTCCATGAAATAAAAAAAATATTTATATATCGAAGTACAGTTTGTAATCTTACATGTCTCATCTCTCCAGATGCAATAATTCAACAAAGCCATGGAACAATTTGGGGAGGCCTTTCCGAAACCTCAAGTGTTCATCAACTTCCGGGGAGATCAACTGCGTCATACTTTTGTCAGTTATCTCAAGAATGCCTTAGAGAGGAACGGGATCAACACCTTTATAGACGCCTATGAGAGGAAAGGCCGTAAAAATACAGTTCTCTTACAGAGGATAGAAATTTCAAAGATCGCACTGGCGATCTTCTCTTCAAGGTACACGGAATCATCTTGGTGTTTGAAAGAGCTTGCAACGATGAAGAAATGCATGGAAGCAAAGAAACTGGTGGTTATTCCCATCTTCTACATGGTGACTCCAGGCGCCGTTAAAGATCAAATGGGAGATTTCGGTGACAATTTCAGGGTGCTGGTGAAGGGTTTTGATGATGTGACGAAGAACGAATGGACCGAAGCTTTGAAGTCTATGGCAACAAATATAGGGATCACCTACGACGGAAAGAGGTACCAAACGAAAAACCACTCAACAAAAAAAAAAATTAACAAATTTGGTAAATATATTTTGAGATTTTGAGATATATGCTAGATATATTAATAAGGAGAGATGGAATCGAGATTAAACATGTTAGAAAGGCAGTTGAATCGAATTAGAGGAATAAATTGAGATTAATGGGATGTAGTGAATGATAATTATTTCAAGGAAGTAAAACTATGAGTTAAATAAATTTCAATGAAATATGAACATAGCTTTGTTTTTGAATGAACACTTTTTAAGAAAAAAATAACAAATAATCCACATCCGTAATGATAATATATATACACACATAAATTCTTCAATTAAGCATGGATTTTCTTTTTGGATGTTGCTGGGATATTATCTATTTTGGAATTACAAATTTGGTCTCATCGTAGCTCATCAATTCTGGAGGACTAAATTGTGCGCGAAAAGAAATATAGCAATTTTTGAAAAACAAAATAAATTTTGATTAAAAGTTTAGTTGTTATCTGTTTTGTCTTGTTATTCTGTTTTTTTTTCAAACTTTCTAAAGTTTCATAACAATGTCGCATACTATGTACAAAGTTTTTTTTAGACTTAGGAAAAAAAAAATTAGAAAAAGTTGAATGAATATTCATCTAATTTTTTATCATTTGATATGAATAAGTTGAAAAATTGATTCATCACATTCAACTAAAAAATCAGAAAAATGAACAAATCATAAGAAAAATTGTTCAAGTCATTCAACTACTATTTTGTAGAGGAATGGGTTAAATGATATTCAACTTTTTTTTTTTTTTTCAACTCAATTTTTTCCTATCATTCATCTATTGCACATAATTTAACATTTATTAAAAAAAAAAAGGTTTAGGTAAAAGAACCAATTGATTGAAAAAAATATATGTAATTTATTTCTAAGACCTCAGCGATACAAAGTTAAGCAAAGAAAAAAACAAAAAAATCATCAAGCCATCTAATTTTGCAAGACTCCTCTATAGATGTTTTATTGTTGAGTAATGCAGTTTTTTCTTGTGACCCATTTATGTATTTGCAGAGACGAGAACCTTTTCATCGATGAAATCGTCAAGGAAGTTGAGAAAGAGCTAACCGCTATTTCATTAGAAAAAGGAAAAGAAAAAGAAGAGGAAGAACAACACCACAAGACCAGAGACTCAAGCTCTAGCCACCACAATAACAACAGAGTAAATCCTGTAAACATAACCCAGCTCGCTGGACTCAAACAACGCCTGAAGGATCTAGAAGAAAAGTTAGATTTTACCTGCAAGGAAACTCGCATTGTTGCGGTTATTGGGATGCCTGGCATTGGTAAAACCACTCTGGTGGAGAAGCTATATCATGAGTGGAAACACAAATTCCAGCGTCACGTGATAGTCAACATTCATGAGAAGTCAGAGGAGTATGGGTCGCTCTCGTTACAATGGATAGTTCTGAAAAAGCTACTTATTAGTAATGCTAACAATGTCATAAGTGACAAGACGACACATGCTTCTGTGGCGAGTGAACTGCTGGAAACGAAAGTTCTCCTTGTTCTCGATGACGTGAGGAGCAAGGCACAGATAGATGTTATTCTTGGGGACCAAAACTGGATTAGGGAGGGAAGCAAGATTGTTATTACTACACGTGATAAGAGATCTGTCAATCAACTTCAACATACTTATGTTGTCCCAAGATTGGATCTCAAAGACAGCATAAAGCACTTCTGCTCTTATGCCTTTGAAGATCACAACTGTCCTTGCTTGGGGAATTTCGAGAAGCTATCCACACAATTCGTAGATTATGCTAGAGGAAACCCGAAAGTTCTACAGATATTGGGTAGAGAGCTTCTTTGGAAAGGAGAAGATCATTGGTCACAGAAACTTGATACACTAGCGCAAATTCCCAGCCCGTGTATTGAAGATTTCTTGAGAGTAAGTTATGATGAATTGAGTGAGCAGCTGAAAGAAACATTTTTGGTTGTAGCGTGTTTCTTCAGATCAGGGGATGAGTATTATGTTAGAAGTTTATTGGATTCAAGCAATCCTGATAGCGAAATAAGAGATCTTGCAGACAAGTTACTGATTAGCATCTCTAGCGGCCAAGTGGAGATGCATGATTTATTGTATACGTTCGCCAAGAAACTATGTACATTCGTATCTCGTGAAAATAACTGGGAAAGCCAGAGGATATGGAATCAAGATGGCTTTACTGCAGCGGCAAAAAAGAAAGATGTGAGATTTTTCAATTAACTAAGAAGAGAATATCAAGTTTACATCCTTAATTGGAATTTTAGAGTTCGTTGTGCATTTCTTTTCTAACGTACTGTTTTAGAAATTTCAGCGTTTTCAAGAAAGAGGAAACGTCAAGGGTATTTTACTGGACCTGTCTGAATTAACTGAAAGGCTGACATTAAATCCTGGATTCTTCAGTGACATGTGCAATCTGAGATATCTAAAAATCTACAACTCCCAATGTTCTCGAGATTGTGATGCTTATTCCAAATTGAACTTCCCTGAGGGACTTAACTGTTCACTGGAAAATGTCCGGTATCTACACTGGCTACAATTTCCTTTGGAGAAGCTTCCAACAGAGATCAACCCACAAAATCTTATTGAAATTAGCTTACCATACAGCAAGATAGAACAACTTTGGGAGAACGTTAAGGTGTGCTTTTGTAGTCTTTGTCTAATCAGTCTGTTTTTCCTTTGTTGTTTACTAATGGTTGAATCTGTTTTCAGTCACAGGATACATTGAAACTAATGTGGGTCGATCTGAGTCACTCACGTGAGCTGAGAGAAATCTCAGGGTTACTAGGAGCTCAAAATCTTCTTAGACTGAATCTTGAAGGCTGCACAAACTTGACAATGTTGCCAGAGGGAATAGATAAGATGGAAAGTTTGACTTACCTGAACTTGAGAGGATGTACGAAGCTCACATCTCTTCCACAGATGAAGTTGAGCTCCCTGAAAATTCTCATCTTGAGCTACTGCTCAAAACTTAAAAAAATTGAGGTGATTTCAGAAAATCTGGAAGCTCTATATTTGGAAGGTACTGCAATAAAAAGCCTTTCTATTTCCATAGCGGGCCTCCATAAACTTGTTATTTTGAATATGAAAGACTGCAAAGCGTTGGAGAGTCTATCTAATTGTTTTGGAACGCTGAGAGCTCTTGAGGAGGTAATACTTTCTGGCTGCTCAAAGCTCGAGAGTTTTCCAGAATTAGACGAGAACATGAAATCTTTAAGGATTCTGCTGCTTGATGGAACAGCAATAAAACAGATGCCAAGGTTATTGCATTGCACTGAGTTTGATGGCCAAACTTATGCAGATATGCCTATTCATGTACATCACAGTTTGAGGGAAAGACCGGGTGGTATCTCATCCTCGTTGCTATCTTTATGCTTAAGTGGTAATGATTTCGAGTGCTTGCAAGCTAACATCAGCAATCTTTTTAATCTGAAATGGCTTGATTTGAAGAATTGCAAGAAGCTCAAATCTCTTCCAGTGCTTCCACCAAATCTTAAGTGCTTAGATGCACATGGCTGTGATTCACTGGAAAGAGTTGCAAGCCCACTAGCTCTTCTTGTTGTGACAGGGCAATTCCATTGCACATTCATATTCACTAATTGCAACAAATTGGATCAAGCTGCAAAAAGTAACATAATATCTTACACACGTAGGAAAGGCCAGTTGATTTCAGATGCTCATAATCGCTACAACGGGGTATGTATCACTTTTTCTCTCAAAAAATTTCCACTCTTGAAATCAAACATACACAGGTTTATGATCATGTTTTGTATCACTTTGTAGGGATTTGTTTTGGAGTCTTTGATCGGTACTTGTTTTCCTGGATGTGAAGTACCTGAATTGTTCGATCACCAATCCTTTGGATCACTGTTAGAGCCGAAACTACCACAGCACTGGTGTGACAGTAAACTTATTGGGATAGCTCTGTGCGCTGTTATTTTGTTTCCAGAACATCAACAAAAAAGCAATCGTTTCTTGGTGAAATGCACTTGCGAGTTCGAAAGTGAAGATGGGATTGGCATCAGCTTTAGCTCCATCGTTGGTGGATGGAATGAACCAGACAATGAGCCACGCAAGATCGAGTCAGCTCATGTCTTTATCGGCTACACTAGTTGGGTCGATATCAGAAAACGTCACATGGAAGTTCGTGGGGACAATGGTGAAGGATGTATCCCTTCTAAGGTTTCACTCAAATTCGAGGTGACTGATGGTTCGACTGATGTAGTTAAATGCGAGGTACGTAAAAGTGGGTTTACTTTGGTGTATTCACCAAATGATATTGATGACATCTCTCCAAGTAACAAATTCTAAGGTTTCACTCAAGTTCTAACAAACCTTCAAGAGGGATTTATGCTTTCTATTACGGGAAATATTCGGTATATATATTTGCATGTATCGTATTTACGTTGTATTTGTCTCTTTGTTTATGTTGCGTAAAATCTTCTAGTATCTTCAAGGGCTTGTTTGTGCGCAAAGTTTAAGGCCCTTAGCGTGTATGTGTGTATAACCGTTTTTCAATAATCAGAGAGATTTACATGTGGGACTTTCTTGGATGCTACCCATGAAATTTCAGTGCCGTGTTTCAAACTCAAAGGTATAAGAGATAAGGCTCACAAATTCTATGGGATGATGCGATCTAATTACTCTCTCGGGAATCTTTATCGAGCTTCAAGTACGCCTATTTGAAAGTGACAGATGACAAAGATGCACAATCTCAATTCTCAAAGGAAGACTTCAGAAGAAAAACTGGATAACATGGCGTTTGTGGCGGCTCAACAAGTAGGTTCCTATCTGATGAAAGAGAGGTGACAGTCACATAGTGTGAGTTTCCGAAGCGCACTATGAAGATGTTGACTGAAGTGCGTGAACTGAATGGAAGAGATTCACTACGGAAGATGTCATTTCTATTATAGCAGTCCAGCTAGATATAGCTCTTTCAGGTTTGATGAGAAATCCTTAATGTCCTCAAGATCTGGCAGGTAGATAGATTAAAGACTTCGAGGAATCGTAAATGAGAGCCGTCTTTCAGATTCAAGAAAGCAAGCTTGTCAAGATGATTGTTGATTAATTTCCGGGCGTGACTCAGTTTGTTCTTCTTTAGCTCTTCGAGATTCTGACTCTGATATAGGAGAATAACAATACTAAAAGTCTTTCGGAAAAAGCTTATAGACTAGTGTAAGCAGCTGATTAGACAATAATATTTAAGACTTACATTTGTTCCTTTGATCCTTCCCATAGCTTCTTCATCTTGCTATAAGCCTATAAAGGCATATTCAGTAAAGTTCCATAAGGTTTTAAGGATTGAATTTTCACGGCAAGGATATCAGAGCGTAACTTTCTTAATGGTGTAGTTGTGGCTCATTAGGAAAAGAGTAGGGGCCTTGAGGTATAATATATGGATCTCCTATAACTCTTGACTCTATACTGTACAAAAGCTTGCCTGTTTCTAGAGGTTGAGATGATTAAATGTCTTCGGAAAAAATATTTTAATCATTACTCCTGCACCTAAAGCTTGACATCTCAATCATAATACTCTTATCATCAGATAACAACAAGAACCTTTTTTCTGGACTTATCATTCAAGAAACTTGGTTTTGTATCACAAGCACCTATAACAAGTTTTTCTTCCCCAAAAAGTCAAGAGAAAAAATCCATCGTGCATGTAACTCAGCCCCTCTGTTTGAATATGAGGCCTTGAATTTCAAGCAAACATTGACAATTGAAGTATCCTGGCTGTTTTAAAATGTTACCCTTCCTCAACTCTTTTTCTTGCAACAGAAGTTTCCAGTTTGGTCCCACTATAGCAGAACAAAGATGTACAGAGAGTAAATAGCAAATGGTTATGATGATGATTGTTGATAAGAGAGGTAGAAACTGTAAGTGATGAAGCTGAAACTAAGGGAACTGTTGAATTGGCTGAAGCGTGCGGAGACTTGAGTTAAATCAAATGAACCTTTTTATTTTTCTTCTCTCGAAGGTACTTAGAAGATTCTACCAACGTATGACTGAAAAAGGTTACCGTAGCAAATAAAACTCTATATATACAGTTAGTCACAAAAGTATAATTTTAAAAAGTTTAAGCCATGCTAAATATCACGGTCAAAAACGCATATATAGATATTTATATATATATATATATATATATATATATACACATGAATGTCACAAAAAGGTTATAGGCTACGTGAAACACCCCAATCCGGTACCATGTACCGGATCAACTCTCGGCCATAAAATCCGAGAGTAACACTTACACGGAAATACCATTATTTTAAACTTTCTCTTGACATTTCTCATCAAGTAAACATTCATCTTTGATAATTGACTAACTTTAACAATTACCTTTATCATACCTAGCCAACCTTAGGATTCTGTCCACTTGTCCACGTACATCCACATGAATCCTTGTAGCCGTCTACGTATGTCCACAGAAATCCTTGTAGCCGTCCACGTACAACTCCTATTTCTTGAAGCTCCCTTCGTTAGCTCCCGAACGTACCATTCTTGGACCAGCTACCTTCGTGTCATCCAACAAAATCCCCCTTTGTACTTAGTTATTCAACCAACCACCTCACATAACCAAGCACAAAGAGAGAGATGTTCGGAGTTGGCAACGTGCCGAACATCAACCACGTTCTTCATTCTTGAAGACTCGCCATAGCCACCATCGCCTGTACACGTGATTTCTCGATCATCCTTCTCACCATCACTTGTCCATCGTCCGTGAATACCACTCAACGGATCCACGAACTTTCATCGACATATCCCTTGTTTTCCTCGACAGATCTCGACTACCCTTGGTTCTTCCTCGACAGATCTCGACGATCTTCCTTTTTACCTCAACGGATCTCGACGATCCTTCAGTTTCCCCGACAGATCTCGACGATCTCTCTTTTCCTCGACAGATCTCGATGATCTTCATTTTACTTTGAGTGATCTCGACGATTCCTCGACAGATTTATACTTTCCTCGAACCATTGCAACGGATCCCGATGATGATCGATAGATCTACTATTTCCCATGATCCGCTGCGTTAGATCTTTACTTTTCCTCAAAGATCTACGGTTTCTCTCGATGGAAACTCGTAATCCTCGATGATCCTTGATCATCGATCCCAACGTTACTCTTTCGCGTATTCTCCACCACGAACATAAATCCCACGTAGATCCTCCCAATACTCGATAATCGAACATGAATATTCGATTATACTCGACAGCCATTGCACTTTCTCAATAAATCTTGACTGTTTATCGATAATCCTTGACGATTATCGACGATCTCTTGAACTTTCTCGACAATGTTTTACTTAGGGTTTTTCTTTCGAGTTTTTTCGTGTGCGACTAGGGTCATTCATCACGTTTTCGTGTCTCCTCACTAAAACAACGAATCACCCTTTTTATATCACCAAATCTTCGTTGGGCCAGTCCATTGGGCCTTAATCATCAAAGATTATTTCCTTAATCTTAATGATGGTCTTGTAATCTCGAAGACGGCCCATTAATCTTCGACGTCAACACAGATCCAACGTTATCCAATCGTGGATCCTCAACAAATATTCGATTCCATCCAAAGATTCCTTATCTTTTTCGGATATTATCCATTTTGTCCTTATCCTATCCCTTTCTGTCCGAAAATTTTCCATTTCTGTCTGAACATTCCATTTATGTCCTAACCAATTTTGTCAGAACGTAACTCCCTCGACCAATCACGCGGATTTCTTGGAAATGAGCTTTCAGACTCATTTTTCCTCAGACATTCGGATTTCCTTCGACCATTCTTTGCATTTCAACACCGATCCTCGAACCATCTTCGTTGATCCTCGAGGATCCTCGATGATTCGGATAGAATCCTCGGACGCGGGTGTTACCCTACGCCCGTGATTTCTTAGGACCAAAAACCATAGCATGGTTAACTAGTCCCCCGGTCCGTACCACTCGCGTATATTTTGTTTTAGACCCAAAGAGAATGTCGTTAATGTCAGATTTACAACAAACGTTAACAACTCCAAACTTACAGATTTCGACTTACTCTTGTTAAAGATTTCATTCATGGCCTGGTAAGCTCGCCGTTTTACTCAGACAGTCTCTCCATTTGGCTACCTGGTCGTATGAGTACTTATTCTTGTGTTCGGAAAAGGCTGCTATAACTCTCTTCGTCTATTGCTTCACCAGGGATTCAGTGATGCCGCCATAGTAAACCAGAACAATCAAAAGCCCATCATCTTTTCGCTCTAGATACTCCACGAGTGTACCTAAGCATTGTTTCAAGAACGCGTAATTCTCAGAGAAGACTGTTGGAACTTATTTTTGACTAAATGGTTAGACCATTTTGACAGAATTTTCTGTAAAAACGTTCATTTAAAAACGTTCATTGGAATGACTGGTTCAAGGCACGATGAATTCGTCGCCCCAAGCACTACTTGATAGTGTATTAGTTTGTCAAAAAACAAATTTCGTTTGAAAGAGAAATGGAGGTGTAAACTGGGTAGCTTACAAAACAAGAAAATCTTAAAATTTTGATTAAAGATCAAATGTACCAATTTAAATATTAGAGAAGAAACCCAACCATACATGAGCTGGTTTTGGGTTCTTTGGAAAATTGAAAAATAATATGAAATGGGCTAATTGCCCACATAATCATTTTGTTGGAAAATAAATAAAAAGAAATAAAAAATCCTTACATTGAGAAATGAATTCTCTTCACTCCACTTTATTGCCTTTGACCATTTGGTTAAATGAGAGCATTGGTAGTGGTATAATGATATAATGGTGTTGACCATTGGACAATTATTATTTTGCAATGAATATAATAATTGTAAAACTATTATCTCCCATCATGACTTATTATCACAATCTCCTCATTAAGTGTGGAGCCTCCTCTCCACGTATTAAGATGACTATAAAAAGGAGCTTCACCTCTCCTTTCTAAAACACACAACGAAAAAAACAACAATCTTTCTCTCTAAAATAGTAACTGTCTTAAAAAGTATGTCGTAGTATCATAGTTCGTAGACTCTAAATATCGAATGTAGCGAAATCGGTTTCGCCGTAGTTGTATCTTGTGATTCATCTTCTCACAAACCGCCATACTGCAGAAGATAGTTTAAATTAAGAAAAAGATCATAACTTGCCTCTACGAATTTTTTCTTAATCATTTTCAAAGGTATTTATTCGTTGTTTTGTTCTCCGGATTTTCGCTGTCTAACAGTTTTAATTCAAAATAAATCTATTTTCTGCTTATTGCTATAAACGGATTTGCAAACGCGAAACAGTTATTCGAAAACGATTCCAAAACATTTTTAAAATCGATAAACGGTTCTGCGAACGCTTTTCAACGATTTCGTAGAACGCTTTTTTAAAACGATATACACAACACAAATGATTTGGAAGCGATTTACACGAAGGCCTTTTGCCAGTCTCGCGAAATAACTCCATATCTGATCCTCAAGATCAAAGAACGATTTCCACGCAGGCCCTTTGGCGAATTTCGGAAAATGTTAAAAGCAGTTTTGAGAACGTCCTTTGGCGACATCCACGTAAATAATTTAATTTAGCGAATAAATCGCTATTATTTAAACCGCAAAATTAATTTGTCAAATTAATCTAACAAATTAATTTAGCAAACTAATCTAACAAATTAATTGTGCAAATTAATTTATAGAATTTATTTAAATTCGGCAAATTAATTTTTATATGAAATAATTGTGCAAATTATTCAAATTTATTTAAATTCTGCAATTTAATATTAAATTAAGTGTGCAAATTATTAATATTAATTTAATTGTGCAAATTATTAATATCAAATTAATTGTGCAACTTATTCAAATTGATTTAAGTTCTTAAAATTGATATCAAATTATTTGTGCATATTCTTCGAATTAATCTTCTATCTGCAAATTAATTTACCGAATTAATTGAGCAAGTCAATAATTATTACAACTATTACTCTTATTTGTTTTTTACTGTACAGAAAAATGTCTAGCGGTGCTGAAATCAAAGTAGCTGAGACTAACGTGGTTAACGGAAATGGTGAGCCGACAACCCAAACCGGGAATGGTCAGCCACTTGCACTTCCAAAACCCGCTGAGGTCCTATTCCAGTCCGTTATGACCTCCGTGGTGTTGCCAGAGATGTTTAACGAAAAAAATTTCGACTCGTGACAACCGAAAATGCACTTTTTCTTATGCACGTTGAACTTCCAGAAATACCTGACGGAGAAAAAACCTTTTCTGCCTGCTGACAACAATGATCCACATATGGTGGCAAGCGTTGAAGCGTGGATCCACGTGTATTTCATGTGCAAATGATACATTCAAAACCGCCTGGAAGAACCTATGTTTAAGGTTTACCGCAACGCTCCAACCTTTAAGGCTCTCTGGCAAGCTCTGGAAAAGAAGTATCTAGCGTACAATGAAGGCACGGGGAAAGCATCCACAAGGAAGTTTCTCATGTACCAAATGGTGGACTCAAGGCCCATCATGGAGCAAGTATATGAGTTACCAATGATCGTGCAAGAGATAGTAGATGAAGGAATGAAGCTATGCGACACTTTCTATGTGAATACCTTCATCAATAAGCTACCTCCTAGTTGGAATGATTTCTAATCCTATCTCGAGTTCGAACGGTTAGAACATGTGAATTATAAATCTATGCAACGATTAATTAATTTGAACCTAATCCCAAAATGCAAAATAAGTAAAGAAAATTTGAAATTCGCGTACAAGAAAAACTCACAAATCCCATCTCCTCGTGTTGAAAGAACTTCCGAACCTCTCGCATTAATACATATAGATTTGGCTCGATTTAAAGTTTATACAAAATGGAGGTGGTAAAACGTATTTTGTGATTTTCATAAATGATTGTACAAAATATTGCTATGTACACTTGCTACGTAGTAAAAATGAAATCTTGGAGAAGTTAAAGAATATAAAATCGAAGTTGAAAACCAACTATCACAAACTATAAAAAATAGTTAGAAGTGATAGAGGATGCGAATATAACGGTCCGTATAATGCATTTTGTCAAGAAAAGGGCATTATTCACCAAACAACATCTCCCTATTCACCATAATCAAACAGAGTTGCGGAAAGAAAAAACCAAACTCTGAAAGAAATGATGAATGCTATGTTGCAGGATCTGGGTTAACCCATAATCTGTGGGGGGAAGCGTTGCTCACCACAAATCATATCCTCAACAAAATACCGCACAAAGTAACTGGCAATATGCCGCATGAACTTTGGAAAGGTACATTAGCTTCGTACAAATACCTGAAAGTGTGGGGGTGCCTAGCAAAAGTCGCAGTACCGCCTTTAAAGAAGTGCACAATTGGACCTAAAACCGTAGATTGTATTTTTATCGGATATGCGCATAACACTATAACAGTAGTGCTTACCGGTTTCTGGTACACAAATCAGATATTTTGGATATCCATGTAAATACAATTATGGAATAAATAATGCATCTTTCTTTGAACACATATTTCCTTGTAAGGATAAACAAAGTTCAAAACGAATGCGTGATGAAAGAGACGCAAAGGCCTCTTCCGATGTTGCTAGTACGTCTGGAATCTCTGTATATGAAGCAGTAGACGAACCTAGACGTAGTAAAAGAGCACGTAAAGAAAAGCTATTTGGTGAAGATTTCTTGATGGTTCTTCTCGCAGAGAATGAACTAAGAACATACACTGAAGCCATGACTACACCAAACAAAACTTTATGGAAAGAAGCCTTCAATAGTGAGATTGATTCCATAATGCAAAATCATACGTGGGAAATAACTGATCTACTTGAAGGGTTTAAAGTACTAGGGTGTAAATGGATTTTCAAAACAAAATTGAAAATCGATGGCTCAATTGATAAGTACAAGGCAAGACTTGTGCTGCAAGGATTCCAGCAATAAGAAGGTCAGGATTTCTTTGACACCTATTCTCCGGTAACGAGAATAACTTCAATTAGAATTCTTCTTGGAATTGCATCATTAAGAGACCTGGAAATACATCAAATAGATGTAGAAACGGCTTTTCTAAATGGTGATTTAGATGAAGAAATATATATAAAACAACCAAAAGGGTTTGTGGTTTTAGGACGAAAACATAAAGTCTGTAGACTTGTAAAGTCATTGTATGGACTAAAACAAGCTCAAGAACAATGGCATGAAAAATTTGACAGAGTAATTATGTCAAATGGATTCAGCATCAATGAATGTGACAAATGCATATATATCTAAAGTACTCCTAACGGGTATTTTTTTTATGTTTGTACGTTGATGATATGCTTATCATTGGCAGTAATAAGGATATAATTTAGCAAACCAAAAACATGCTTCATGGACAATTCGACATGAAAGACATGGGTCCTGCAGATGTCATTCTAGGAATTCAAATCACTAGAACTTCTGACGGGGTTATTCTGTCACAAGCTCATTATGCTGAAAAGATACTCAAGAACTATTCAAATGGGACCGCAAAAACTCTTGTGGATGCTCAAGTTCACTTAACTAAAAATTCGGGTGAAGCAGTATCACAGATAGAGTACGCAATGGTGATTAGAAGTCTGATGTAATTAACCGATTGTACTAGACCCGATTTAACGCATGCAGTAAATGTACTAAGTCGCTACACCAATAATCCTAGTCATAAACACTAGAAAGCCATAACAAGAGTATTAAATTACTTAAGATACACAAAACGTTATGGGCTGCACTATAGTAGAGAACCTGCGATTTTGGAAGGATACAGTGACGCTAACTGGATATAAGACTCTAAAAATTTGAAATCCACAAGTGGATATGTCTTTACTCTAGGAGATGCAGCGGTGCATGGAAATATGCGAAACAAACACTATTGGCCAGATCAACCATGGAGTTTGAGTTTATAGCTTTAGATGAAGCTGCAGAAGAAGTTGAATGACTTCGAAGTTTTTTAGAAGATATTCCAATGTGGAAAAAACTAGTGTCGGCACTACGTGTACACTGTTATAGTCAATCAGCTATAGCCTGAGCACTAAATACTCTCTATAATGGTAAATCTCGTCATATTAGAAGACGGCATAAAACCATTAGATACTTGATCTCTAGTGGCGTAGTCACACTAGATTATCCTAAACCAGTTGATAACCTAGCGGAACCATTTAACAAAAGTTTGGCTCGAGATCAAGTTGTAAAATCATCAAGAGGAATGGGTTTAAAACCTATAACTTAAAGAGGACGTTTGATGGAAACCCCACCTATATGACTGGAGATCCCAAGATTTAGGTTCAAAAGGGAAAACTAAATTAAACGAAATCTGATATGAGCACTGTAAGACTATTAAGTCATTACCCAGTTTCCAAGATGATAAACAATGTTTCCTGCATGTTTAAAGGATAAGCAATGATTTTAATGATTTGAGTCCATACCTTTGAAATATCAATGGAGTTCTTACTAGAGACTTCGGAAAACAAAGGCTAGTGGCAGATCACCTAGTGAGTATGAAATGAGACCGTTTCTAGGAGAATAAAAGTTAAGCTATATTCTCTAAGTTCACTCATGAAATTTCAGGCATGTTCAAGGTCAAAATGAACACAATAGTGAACTTGGTTTTACGAGAAAAAGAAGTTGGGTTATTCATGTTGTCTAGGTTTACATGTAAATCTGGGTCGTTCAAGACGTCATGTTTACCTCCCGGCCAAGTAAATCCGACATATATTAACAATGAGTGGTTCAAGGCTGAAAAATGCTACTATCTCAAACACAATTATTTTTCGCATATACTTTTGAAAGTCTGTCTGTCTAGTATATTGAGTTCGTCTAGTAAGTAGAGTCAGTCGAGTCTACACTAAAATATTAAATTACACTAAAATAATAATATTATATTAATGAGAGACTCAATTAATCTCTCACCTATGAACACACAAAATATTAAATTACACTAAAATAATAATATTATATTAATGAGATAAATATAATATAATTTTCCAATATATACCACTCGTAGTCTTGATTCACCCTATCATCTTTCTTCCTCGTCTTTCGTTTCTCGCAACTCTCTAGAGTTAGAGTTTGTTGAGTTCACACGTTATTCTTCTTCTGCAACTCGCGACTGGTCATTGCAGGTAAGGTAAGTGTCTAATATTTCTGTCGTTGGTTCGATTACTGTGTTGCATTTTTTTCGTTGATTTTATTATTCTTTCGATTTGGGGTATTTCTTCACACAGTTAAGTGAAGTTTAAAATCTGCTCTACAAACCCTTTTGGATCTGAAGCTATTTCATCAGAGTCTGATATTTTCCCTAATCAATTTTCCAATGTGTGTTGGCTTATTTTCGGAATGGGGATTCGATAAGTTCGTTTCCGTGATTTGCAATTTGCTACTGTTTATCGTTCTGCATGATTCTCTAAGTGTAATTTACATGAACCCTAAGATCGATTAAGCAACATGATTAATCACATGACAAAATTACAAAGGAGGGTTAGCAGAGTACCTCCATTCATTGTAGTCGAGATTTCTTGATGAACGGTTTCCTGAAGTCTTGATCTTTTAGTTTAGGAGATTAGGTTTCTCTCCCCTTGCCTATGAATTATTCTCATGTGTTGTTTTTCTGAGAGTTTTTTCGGGATGCCTTAATGATGGACCTAATTCCTCTTTAGGGTTTCCATAAGATTTAATCTCAACCGTCCATCAAAGTAGAGATTGATTAGGAAAAACTCATTTATTACCAATTTATTTGGTTACCAAATATATTAAGGAACTTAAGACCACATAATAGGAAAATGAAATTATTCCTTACAGTCTCCCACTTGGTCGTTAGTAAAACCCATTAATGTTTTCTTTTTAGGAATCATAAGGCCGGCTTAATGTGTTATAACTTGATTTCTTTCATTTGGTCATCATAAGTGTCTTGGCTAATCTAGTAATCAATTGGAGTCATGGCGGTCGCACATCATTTTGTAGCATAATTAGGAACTATCCTCAAGACCCATACTTTCAGCATGCTTTTGGAAAGTCTTGGGAGGAAGCCCTTTCGTGAATATGTCTGCAATCATAAGTTCAGTGCCTATGTGTTCAATGACAATCTTTCCTCTTTTGACATCTTGCTTTAGTTATAGATATTTAAGTTCCATATGCTTGTCTCCCTTAGATATCTTATCATGCTTAGAGAAGAAGATTGCATCTTGATTGTCATAGTAAAGAGTTAGAGGCTTGTCAACAAAACTCAGTGCCCTAAACTCAGAGACGAAGTTCCGCAACCATGCTCCTTGGATAGAAGCCTCATAACATGCCACATTCTCAGCCTCCATGGTGGATGTGTAAATTAACTGCGACTTTTGGCTTTTCCATGAGATTGCACCCCCAGAAAGGAGATACACATATCCTAGATTGCAGTGTCTTGAATCATGACATCCACCAAAATCTGAATCCTAAAATGCAACCATCTGTGGATGTGTTGATTTTCTGTATGTGAGCATGTAATTTCTTGTTCCCTTTATGTATCTCAAAATTTTCTTTGCATTTTGCCAATGAGCGAGTCCTTGGTTACTCTGAAATCTACCCAGCATGCCAACTGCATGACTAATATCAGGTCTGGTGCAAACCTGTGCATACATTAAACTTCCCACCAGAGATACATAAGGATACTTTTGCATTTCTTGACGTTCCATTTCATTCTACGGACATTGCCAAAGATCAAGCTTGTCCCCTTTCTGCATAGGAACAATGCTAGAAGAACACATCATCATGCCAAATCTCTCAAGAACTTTATCTAGATATGCTTTCTGAGAAAACCCTAAAATTCCAAGTGATCTATCATGAAATATTTCAATTCCTATCACATAGGAAGCCTCACCCATATCTTTCATTTCGAAGTTCTTTGAGAGATAACTCTTAGTCTCATGTAATATACCAAGATCACTGGTGACCAATAAGATATCATCAACATACAGAACCAAAAATATGAACTTACTCCCACTGATCCTGAGGTAAATACATGGATCAACAATGTTTTCTTTGAAACCGAATTCTGTAATAGTTTCATGAAACTTTAGATACCATTGCCTCGAAGCTTGTTTCAGTCCATATATCGATTTCTTTAATTTGCAGACCATGTCTTCCTGTCCTTCAATTATGAAGCCCTCAGGTTGATGCATGTAGACTTCTTCTTGCAAGTCTCTATTAAGAAAGGCAGTTTTCACATCCATTTGATGCAGCTCGAGATCATACTCAGCTACTAATGCCATGATAATTCTAAGAGAGTCTTTCTTTGAGACAGGGGAAAAAGTCTCATTATAATCGATGCCTTCTTTCTGATTAAAACCTTTGGCTACAAGTTTGGCTTTATATTGTTCCACATTGCCATTACAATCGAGTTTGGTCTTAAAGATCCACTTACACCCGACTGCTTTGTGTCCTTCAAGCAATGGAACAATGTCCCAAACTTCATTATTAACCATTGAGTCTATTTCATCTTTACTGGCATCAATCCATTTATCAGAATTAACATCTTTAACGGCTTTCGAATAAGAAACCGGATCTTTAATATTCAATTCTCGAAATTCTACTTGATAAAGCACATAGTCATCGGAAATAGCAGATCTCCTCTGACGACTAGACCTTCTTAATGCTGATTCCTCTTGTGTTTCATTATCATTATTGGCGATGTTCTCTTCTTGGAGTGGATGATCATTCACTGGATTTTCCTCATTGTTTAACGGTTCAACAATATGAGGATTCCTAGTAACATTTGGAACTGAGGGCAAAGGAATATTCACCCTAATTTCTTGAATGACCACATCTTGAACTTTATCACTCCCACTAATCTCGCCATTCTCATAGAATCTAGCATTACTGGTTTCTACTATTCTTGTAGTATGGGTTGGACAATAAAATCTATATCCTTTGGATTTCTCAGGGTAAACAATAAAGTGACCACTGATCGTTCTGAAATCTAGTTTCTTTTCATGTGGGTTATATATTCTTGCTTCAGCTGGACAAACCCAAACTTGGAGATTTGACAGACTAGGTTTCCAGCCTTTCCACAGTTCAAAAGGGGTCTTTGGAACTGCCTTGCTAGGAACACTGTTCAATATATAGACTGCAGTACATAATGCATCCATCCACAAGGATATAGGTATGTTAGCACGACTCATCATGGATCTAACCATTCCCATATAAGTACGATTACGCCTTTCAGCTACACCATTTTGCCATGTAGAACCAGGCGTTGTGTACTGAGCAACGATTCCTAATTTTTGGAGAAGTTTGGCAAAAGGTCCAGGATGTTGTCCTGTTTCATCATACCTGCCATAAAATTCACCACCTCTATCTGACCTAATGTTTTTCACCTTTCTATCCAATTGTCTCTCTACTTCAGTAATGAACACTTGTACAGCATCCACAAATTGAGACTTTTCATGCAATAGATAAAGATAACAATAACGTGAATAATCATCGATAAAGGTAATAAAATAATTTTCACCTCCAAAAGAAGGAACGTCAAAAGGTCCACAAATATCTGCATGTATGATTTCAAGAAGCTGTGTACTTCTTGTGGCTCCTTTCTTAGTGTGTTTAGTTTGCTTACCCTTAATGCAATCTATACACTCTTTACTGTTGGTATAATCAAGATTCGGAATGACTCCATCTTTTACCAATCTTTTGATTCTTTCGCTGGAAATGTGTCCCAACCTTTTATGCCACAAGATATATGAGTCTTTAGCACATGTATTGCGTTTAAGTCCATTATTACCATGTAGGGTGAGATGTGTTTCATAAGGTTGATCAGCCAAGATAAGCATATAAAGACCATCAACTAATTTTCCAAAACCAATTCGATTAGAGTTTAGAAATAAATTGAAACAACCATCTCCTTGAGTCGAATTAAAACCAGCTAAATCAAGTTTGCTTAATGAAACTAAATTACGGGAAATAGATGGAACATAAAGAGTCTGAAATAAATCCAAACAAAATCTACTATCCAAAATGAGACGATAAGTGCCAATAGCTTCAACCGGTGCTTTGTCTCGATTCCCCATAAATAAATAGTTTTCACTTGGATTTATGGTTTGGGTCATAAGGAATCCCTGCAGGGAATTCGTTACATGTACATTAGCACCGCTATCAATCCACCAAGTTTTAGAAGAAACATGAGTAAGATTAGATTCTAAAAAGCTTACAGAACCCATAGGATTACCTTTCTTTTCAAACCATTCTTTTCTTTTAGGGCAATCTTTCTGGAAGTGTCCAGACTTCTTACAGAAGTTGCATCTGTCATCTTTCTTTGCCTTTTTCTTCTCATTACCTTGATTGAAATCATTCATTCTGGGTGGTGCTCTTTTATGGCTCACTTGATGCCATTTCCCAGCTTTAGGTACAGCTCCATGTGCATAATGGGCAACTTTAATACCTTCACGGCTAAGTCTGGACTCCTCTTGTACCAGCTTATTAGCCAATTCATTCGACGTCCACTTTTGAGCTATGGCGTTATAATGAATTTGGAATGGCCCATACTGAGGAGGTAAGGAGTTTAGGATAAATTGGACGAGAAATGAATCATCCACACTCATTCCTAAACCCTTTAGCTTAGCTGCAAGGTTTATTATTTCAATGCAATGTTCATGCATAGACCTTGTGCCATCATGCTTTATGGTTGTAAGATCTGCCATAAGTTTCCCAGCAAGGGATTTGTCTGCAGTCTTAAACCGTTCTTCTATAGCATTAAATAAACTTTAGCTTTTTCAGCAGGTGAAAGGGCAGATTTGATGTTGCTGGCAATTGTCATCCTCATGAACACTAATTCATGGAGATCTCTAATTCTATCATACTTAACGAATTAATCATATGCTTATAACCTTGCTCTGATACCACATGTAAGTGTAATTTACATGAACCCTAAGATCGATTAAGCAACATGATTAATCACATTACATTATTACAAAGGAGGGTTAGCGGAGTACCTCCATTCATTGTAGTCGAGATTTCTTGATGAACGGTTTCCTGAAGTCCTGATCTTTTAGTTTAGGAGATTAGGTTTCTCTCCCCTTGCCTATGAACTATTCTCTATGTGTTATCTTTCTGAGATTCTTTTCGGGATGCCTTTATGATGGACTAAAGACATATATTTATAGGCGGAGAAAGGACCTAATTCTTTTTTAGGGTTTCCATAAGATTTAATCTCAATCGTCCATCAAAGTAGAGATTGATTAGGAAAAACTCATTTATTACCAATTTATTTGGTTACCAAATATAGTAAGGAATAACATTATTCCAATAGAAAACGGGTAACTTAATACCACATAATAGGAAAAGGAAATTATTTCTTACAGATTCATCTTCACAGCTTGAAAAATATTTACCCCCTTTGACACTCGTTTAGACTATGTGGTTATGTTTCTTTGAAGCCTGTCATATCCACTGTTCCCGTATCTACTTTTTCTTATTTACCGTAGTAAAGTGATGCACATGTTGGTTCTCTGCTTTTGCTAGGTTTGGAAATTTTCGTTCTAGAAGATAGTAATGGCTGGAGAATGTTTGTACAGTGAGAGTGGGGTTTCATCACACTCCAAGAATTCGCATAAATTGCAACACAAGGTCAGCAACTTAGCTCATTGTTATATCCCTCATGATCTAACGATTGAGATTTTGACTAGATTGCCAGCTAAATCTCATAAGAGGTTCCAATGTGTATCCAACGAATGGATATCCATCATCCGAAACCAAGTATTCATCGATTTGTTCTGCTCAATGTCCCTAACTCGGCCACGGTTTCTAGTCTCTGTTCGTATTGCTGAGAATCGTGTAATCCTCTTATCTTCTTCACACAATGAAACAGAGGTACCTACTACTTCTTTTGAGAAAATTCAGAGTGTTATTTATTCACAAAGACATTACACAGTTATATACTACAAGATACAAATCAGACTTGCCTAAACTACTCCAATTGTATTGCTAACAGTAAGGGATTTGAATCAGATTTGTGTTAAACTTATGGGATACAATATTTATGTAATTGATATCCCATTACCCCCCCTCAAACTGGAGCATGCAAATCAAGAATGCCCAGTTTGTGTCTAAAAGTTTCATAAGCTTGTTTACCAAGTGGCTTGGTAAATATGTCGGCAAGTTGTTGAGCAGTCGAAACATGGTGAGTGGACATATTACCAGATTGAATTTCATTACGCACTGAGTGGCAATCATTCTCGATATGCTTCGTGCGCTCATGGAAGACAGGATTTGTGCTGATATAGATGGCTGTCTTGCTGTCACAGAAGATTCGCATTGGCTGAGTATGCGACACGCCGAGTGATGTGATAACATTTTTGACCCAAATCAGTTCATCTCGGAGATAGGACATGGCCCGATATTCGGCTTCAGCTGAAGATATGCTTACTGTAGGCTGCTTCTTTGTCTTCCAAGAGATAGGTGATAGTCCTAGTTGAACAAAATATCTTGTGATTGAACGTCGAGTAAGAGGACAGCTTGACCAGTCGGAGTCGCACCAACCCGAAATCTGAAAGTCTTTGTCCGAGCTCAAAAGAATACCTTGCCCCGGGGTCCCTTTGAGATAACGAACGACACGCAAAGCTGCTTGCCAATGGTCTTCATGTGGAGTCTGCATGAATTGAGCAAGCATGTGAACTGAGAATGCCAAGTCGGGTCGAGTTGCTGCTAAATAGATAAACCTCCCTATCATACGCCTATAGGGTACCGGATTAGGCAAGAGATCAGATGTTGAAAGAGCTAATTTGTGATTTTGTTCCAACGGAAACGATGCTGGCTTAGCTCCTTTCAAACCAGTTTCAGATAAAATATCCAATGTGTATTTTCTTTGGCTGAGATAAAATCCTTCTTTGTTTCTGGATACTTCAATCCCCAGAAAATATTTCAAGGCCCCTAGATCCTTCATTTTGAAACAGGAAGAAAGATAATCTTTGAACACCTTTAGTGCTGTTTCGGAATTGCCGGTGAGAATCATATCATCAACATAAATAAGCAAGTTGAGCTGAATACCGTTCTTGTCGAATGTGAACAATGAGTAATCAACAAGTGACTGACAAAATCCATAATCTCGTAAGGCTTTGGTAAGCTTCTCAAACCAACAGCGAGGCGCTTGTTTGAGACCATATATAGACTTCTTGAGTCAACGCACTTTTGTTTCATCTTTCGAATAGAAGCCAGGAGGTGGTTTCATATAAACCTCTTCCTCAAGATCGCCGTGAAGAAAGGCATTGTGGACGTCCATTTGATACACCGACCAATCATTTCCTGCAGCAACTCTGAGAAACATACGGTTTGTCACTACAAGAAAACAAGCCATTTGTGATGGAGATATGCCTCGCAATTCCGTCGCAAATGGCCTTTCGCGATGGATTTGCGAGACGCATCATTCCGTCGCAAATCTCGTCTCGCAAATCAATTTTTGTCGCAAATCCCTCGCAAATTTTCGACGGAAAAACGTGGTTGCTATTTCGTCGCAAATATAACCCCGCAATATCGTCGCAAAATTGCGACGGAAGTGCGTGAAGAAGTGTTCATCGCAGAAATGTTCATCGCAAATTTCTAGCAAAATGCGTTACAAATAATACCCGCAAATACGTCGCAATATTTGCTTTGGATTTGCGAGGAAACATTGCTACGGAATTGCGTGGAACTATTTCTAATTGGGGTCGCAATTCCCTCGCAATCTGCGACGGATTTGCGAGGGTGCGGTTCTTAATTCCCTCGCAAAGCCGTCGCAAATTGCGAGGGAATTGCGGCGGTATATGATTTATATAATAATTAAAAATTTTAATTATTAATAATAATTAATAAATAAAAATTTATTAATTATAAATAAAATTTTTTTTCAAAATTAAAATTTTATAAATAAAATTAAATTGTTGAAACATTAAAATTAAAAGAAACTAAAATGTATTATACAAACGAGAATCTAAAATTGAACCGATGGACCGGATCGCAGTTCCGGTTCCGGTCTCGGTCGCCGGTCCCTCGGTCCTACTCGTAGATGTGCCTCCAGGGTCCTGAATCATCTGGTGCTAGTATTCAGATCCTTTGTCGCCAAATAGCTGAACATCTGATCGAACCTCGAGATTCTTCTCAGACTGAGTCACGATCAGCTGGGCCTGCGACTCAATGATGCCTGGAGGTAGGCGGCGGACTCCGCTTCTGCTGCTTCCGAGGAAGAAGTGCACGAGTCGATCTGCGATTGCAGAGAACCCACTCCGTAAATTCTCCTTTTTTCCGGGGAGCGACCTGAAAATTAAGAATAAGTTTAATTAGTTGAAATTATTGTAAAAATAAATATAAAACATTAATATTCATACCTCGGTAAAGATCTTGTTCTTCACGGCGGGAGTCAAAGGGGTAGATGGCGCTCTCATCGCCCTCCGAATGCTGAGTCCAACTCCTGCATCTTCGAAGTGACGTCGTTGTAGATCTTTCTCAGACTTTCTTGTCGACAAAAGTCCCATCTGGTCGCTCTCTTTGTCTCCTCGAGGACAACTAGCAAATCCGGGACCGAATCTCCGCGATCCTTTTGCCTGATTTATAAATATCACAATTAAATTTTAATTAATAATTAGAATTGAATTTAATTAAAATAAATGAAAAACTTACAATTTTCCGTCCGCGGGCAAGGTAGGAAAGCTGTCCAGACCGATGCTTGGCATACCCGTCCCTATCAGGATCAGCGTACCGGGCCGCCCGACTGTTAGCGTCTTGATCTTCGCTCGCCGGATCCTGCCAATACGCCACAAGGCCTGCCCAGACATCTGGATCAAACCAACTTAGGCATCGCAAGGTCGCCTTCTTTCTTCCACTCTTCTTCCATCCACCGTCCCATCCTGGTCGGCCATGCGTTCCTTCAACTTCGCATCAAACTCCTTTTCGGACCTTGCTCGTAATACGTACTCCAATGATAGTGTTGCTACAAAAAAAAAAAATTATCATGAAAATTCAAACAATAAGTTATATAAATTATAAAATAATTAATTTTAAATATTAAAAAACTTACAGCAAAAGTCTGAAACCACCGTTTTTCTGACATGCTCCCGTTGTTTGCCTCCAATTGGCATGAGGCTCTTTGAAATCTCTTTCAAAGATCGAGCGGACCGAAGCGGCCACGCATCCGTCTTGCATCAAAACCTGAAATGGTAAAATAATAAAAAACAAATAATATGACTTTATTTGTTTTAAAAAACTTAAAATTAAATTAATAAAATTAAAAAAAAAAAAAACTTACCAATTACGTATTATCAGGACGTCTTGGATCAAGGGCGGGGAAGAATGTCATGACCTGGAGACTCGGGATTCCTTAACGACAAGATCATCATTGTCGTTATCATACTGTGCCACTGGTGGGGGATCTGAGAAATGCGGGTGGAGGCGGTGAATAGTACTCGACTCCCGGGGATGTCGTCATGTCGTCCGTCTCAGAAGTTAAACTCGTCCGAGGAGTTTCTGAATAGGCGTGCCACTCCTCCGAGACGAGTCTCTCCTCCGAGGCGTGCCACCCCTCGAGAGATAACGAGAGTACTCGTTATTAACTCTAGACATCTGAAAAACAAAATTGAAAAAATTAGTAAAATAATTACAACGATATCATATTAAACTTAGAAATTTTAAAAAAATCAATTACTAATGAAATTATAAAATTATAAAACCTAATTTAACAAATCTAAATCTAAAACTAACAAAACCTAATTCTAAAAACAAAACTAACTAAATTACAAAAAACTAATTTAAATCTAACAAAATTAATCTAAATCTACACAACTATCGTAACAAACCTAATCTAACAAAACTAATCTAAAAACACTAAATCTAACAACCCTAAAAATTTAAAAACCTAACAATCTAAACAAATTTAACAAAAACTTAATCTAACAACCTAACAATCTAACTTCAACCTAAAATCTAACAAAATTTCAAATCTACAAAATTTAAAAAATCTAACAAATTTAAACCCACATAGCACAATTTAACAAATTCAATAAATTTCCTAAAATCTAAATAACAAATCTAATTCTAAAATTTTTTTATAATTTCTAAAAATTAATTATAAAATTTTTATAACAAAATAATTTCTAAATCTAACAAAACTAATCTAACAAACTAAATCTACAAAACTAAATCTAACAATTCTAAATATAAACAAACTAGTCTAAACAAACCTAAATCTAACAAATATTTTAAACTAAACCTAATCTAACAATTTCACTAATTTTTAAAACCTAATCTAACTAAACTCAAACTCAAAACTAATCTAATCTAACAAACTAATCTAACAAAATCAAAACCGCGCAAATATCAAACTAAACTAATCTAAGCAAAATCAAACTGCAACAAATCTAACAAAATCAAACTAAAACTAAAAACTAAACCAAATCTAACAAAATCTAACAAAATCAAACTCTAACCTTGGTTTCAGAGTAGAGATTGGTCGGCTTGGAGAAGGATGGAGTAGAGATCGGCGACTGGAGAAGGAAGGAGAGAGGTACCGCGGCGGCTCGTGGGCTGGAGAAATCGGAGATCGGCGGTGGCGAGGAGAAGAGAAAGAAAATGAAAAGGAAGAAGATGATTCGCAGACTTTATTTGTTTTTTCCGCGTCCATCGCAATTCCTCGCAAATCCATCGCAAATTCAGGGTTTCGGATTACCATTTTGCGATGGATTTGCGAGGAAATTTACGGTCGCAATCGCAATTCCATCGAGAATCGAAATAATTTCAACGATTTAAAAAAAATCGTATCGCGGTTAACAATAAAAGGACTAGTAGAGCCCCAATTCCCTCGCAAATTTGCGACGACATTGCGAGAGGAAAACAGTTTGCGAGGGAGTTGCGTCTAATTTTTTTATTTCACTCGCAAGTCACTCGCAAATTTGCGACGGAACTGCGTTGAACAAGACGTTTTCCCTCGCAATTCCATCGCAAATTTTGGTAAAATGTGATTAAAAAATTTAACCGCCATCTGTTTAGAAATCAATTTGTTTTGGGATATGTTTGGATACGATGCCAAATTCATTACTACTTGAGCTATTAAGACTTCATAACTTTTGTATTTAGTTACGGTTCTTGTTACCTTAACTTTGGATCTATATAGTTACAGTTCTTGTATCTTGGGAAGGTTTGTTGAGAGAGGTGTTTGCTTATCAACCTTGGATATGTTTGGATGTAAATTCATTTACTTACTTGAGCTATTGGACTCTGGTAACTTTTGTTTTAAGTTACGGTTCTTGTTACATAACTTTTGTACTAATTTACGGTTCTTGTTATCTTGGGGAAGTGTTGCTTATCAACCCTTGATATAGACTGCGAAGCAAATGAGAATATCTGCCAAAATGAGCATCACCACAAAATGTATATTGGATCATACTTAAATCATTGATAACCATCTGGTCGGGGCTAACATCTTGAATGAGTGTAAAATATTCATCGATTGCTGATTTTCAATTAATTCCAAGCAATTCCCTAGCAAATTGCGAGGAAATTGCGAGGAAATTGCAAATGATTTAAGCTATTTATCGCAAATCCCTCGCAAATTTTGGTAAAATTTGATTAAAAAAAACTTTATTTAAAATCGAAATTGCTTAAAAACATTTAAAAAATTAATCAGATTCCTTTTCAGATTATTGGAGTGTTCACTATGATCAAGTGTCTTCTTCATCATGCAGTCCTCCTCGAACTCGTCAGATTCTTCATCTTCCTTCGTCTCATCAACTATTATGTATTCCTCTTGCTCTGGTTTTCTGGATCAATATGTAAGATATTCCCGGTTGATTCGATTGCTACAAAGACTTCTGGTGATCTTTCATGTTGCATAGCCACATCATCAAACTTCCGCCGACTATACCAACCTTTCGGATTCACTTTTATCACTGATAACGCATGTGCTCCCGCATTTGCCTTTTCCGAGGGTAAGGAATATAACACACTTGTTCTGGCTTGACATGCTAAGGATAAAAGGTTCGAAGTTAGAAAATTTTTCTGTTTGCATTGACATCGGTTACCCCTAATGTGTTTGTGGCGGACGCCTCGACCGACCGTTGGATCGTACCAATGACATTTGAATAAAATGCATTTCAACCCAATAATTCCAGGATATGAGACTTTCCATAATTTCTTGCAAGATGCCGTAGAAGTTTAGATCACCTGGCACGTGGATTCCATAATTTTTGCGGTTGACTTATTGGAGCCATAATGCATACGTGTGAAAAGTGTATCCACGAGTGAAGTACATTGGGGCAGTTTTGATCTTCGCAATTGGTTCGTGAATAATCTCAATGCAACCATAGTGGCAAGGGCTGGTTTGCACATCGCATTCATCACCTATAATATATAAACATAAATTTTTTAATTAACGAATTAGATTATTTAAATATTGTTTGGAATATATCAAATATGTATAATATCTTACTCTACTTACATAATATCTTACAGTTGAGTTAGCTTTGCCAATGGAAGTAAATTTCAGACGTTATGGCCGATTTAGTGAAAGACATGTCAAAATTGGTCCGAAACCGATTTCCGTGACCGTTCGGCAAAATGGCATGGGACACACCTGGGATCAAAAATCGACCAAGGTCGATTTTCATGACCAATCCGGAGGACGAAAACGTTCACTACCGCATTTTGACTTTTTCTCTGTTTTCTCCTTGCGAACCCACTCCTTTAAAAGCCTAAAAACATGAACCACTAAGGAGGACGACTTTTCTCTGCACCATGAAGTCTTCTCTTTCATTTTCTCTCTAGTTTTCATGTTTTTATGCTTTTAAAACTTAGATCTACTCATATTGAAGATTTGTTAAATATTTTTTATATAATCTCAATTATGTCTTCATTATCTATCATTTGTACGGTTTATTTTTGTTATTTGAACATGTGTGAGTAGTCTTTTAAGAATTCTTGGTATGGTAGATTAGGGTGGTCTTAGTTTTTTCTTATAGTTTAGGAGCTAGACTCTTTGTATTCTTTACTCATTGAGTGTTCTTAATGCTAGATTGGCCTTGGGGATTTAATGTCAGTCTAGAGCCTTAGGGATTTTATCCATCGGGAGATGCTTGATATTATTTCGGAATGAATTCAATGAGTGCTTTTCATACCTTAGCCAACGGGAGTTGATGTTTAAGATGAATTGTGGCTAGTTAGACTCGAGTTTAATGCTTCATTGTCTTTGAATTGCGAACATGAGTTCTTGTTGATTGTTAGACATTGAAAGGGATCGTTACCTCGGGAGTGGATCAATCTTTATTAGTGTTCTTAGGCTAAAGGAATGCATTTTGTTGAATGTTTGAACATCTTGAACAAGTTAGGAGTCATCCGAAGTCGATAACCTTACCCAAGGATTCGTTTGTGTAATATTGTGTTAAATCGAAAACCATTATTTGTAGTAGTTTGTTTATTTGAGTTTTAAATCTTGCCATTAAAATTATGTCATTTGCTTATCACCATATTTTTAGTCTCGCCCTGTTTTAGCTTATTTTTATCCTTGCATTTAAATTTCCGTCTTTACCTATTATTAGGTCGTTAAACAATTCACCACACACAAAACCCCTATCTGCTTAGATTAAACGAAATTTTGTATTCTTGGTGTGTTGTTCTTGTTTCCCTGTGGATTCGATACCCTACGTGCTATAACGATACGCCTTATGATTGAGGTAGTTTCGCACATCGGGTTTTAATTGGTGTGCTAGAGCCTAAAAAACTCTGACGATCATGAACCAAGTTAGAAAATTGTTACGTGCTTGTTTTGCTTGTGCTTTCTCCATCTCAAGGATTTTGAGGTTTGTTGTCCGCAATTCTTCTTGCATTACCAAGTTACAAGTGTCTGATAAAGTTGAAGATGAGGATTTGTTGAAGTGTGGGAGACTCCCGAACCCGAAACGACTAGTTTTATACCCTCAACCTCCTGAAAGATAAAAATAAATTAACATGTGTTTGACAAACAAACAGAGAAGATCACTAATTTACTCAGACTAACAAATAGATCACTTATTTACTCACTAACAAACAAACATGTTAACAACTCATAAAGGTCAAAATCCTTAGCAATTCAAATACATTTGTGAAACCTTATTAGCAAAACCACAATCCAACAAGTGATTGACCAGGCCAAATAATAAATCTAATTAGCAAAGCAATCTAGATCAGAACAAGTTAAAGAATAACTCCAAAGACAGCCTAACAACTCATAGTATTAAACACCAAAGAACATGCCAAAGATATTTGGTTGGTACAAGGCAGTGTGGTTTCCTAAAGCCACGCCGAAGTACTCGTTTATGTTCTGGTTGGCCACCCACAATAAACTTTCTACTGGGGATCGTTTACAACTCGGAATTCTGGAGCAGATACAAAGTGTTGCTTGTGTCAACACCCTTTGGAAACACAAAATCACCTATTCTTCACGTGCATCTTCTCTAAACATCTTTGGGGAAACTTGTCCAAGGGTCTGCTAGCTCAACGATGCACGCCAGAGTTTGAAAGCATCATGCAAATTCTCTCAACCAACACGCTTGAAGAAACAACAAGGTACCTAACGCGTTATGTCTTCCATTAAGTTCATGCAATCTGGACTAAGAGAAACCGTCGCCATGGTGAAGCTCCCTCAACTCTAAACATCCTCATCAAAACCATAGATTGAAACATAAGGAAACATCTCTTATCCCTCCAAGGAACCGGCTATAAGCGTCTCAACAATGGTCTCCAAATTTGGCTTCAAACAAGAAATTAAATCTAATTTTTATTAGCTAAATATGTATAGTATATATTTAGGAGTTATTGTATTTATCTCTTACCTTAAATACTCTGCTCTCCTCTGTATAAAGATGTAAAATCTCTCCTTAATAAACTTAACCTTTATAACATTTACATGGTATAAGAGCCACCGATCTAAAACCTAAATTATTTTTTTACACAGACCTTCCGCCGCTTTTCATGGCTACCGAAAACAACACCGTCGCAGCCACTATCCCTCTGAAAACCGATTATATTCTTAGCATCAACATGTCTCATGTTACAAATCTCACAAGCTCAAATTATCTAATGTGGAATCTCCAAATATGTTCCTTTCTTGATGGTCACGGTCTAGTTAACTACCTAGATGAATCTTCGGATGTACCTGCCGCCTCTGTTACCGTTGGTGGTGTGACTCAACCAAATCCAGCATATGTGAAGTGGCATCGTCAATACAAACTTATCTTCAGTGTCTCTCCAGCCACTTGTCTCACGCTCCCTTACTGCAGCTGAGATTTGGACCAAACTTGCCGCCACTTATGCCAAGACAATTCGTGGCCACATACAAACGCTGAATTCCCAACTCAAGAGCTCACGTAAAGAGAACAGAACAATCAATGAATATATGCAAGGCATGATGATGTGTCTTGACCAACTTACCATTCCTGGCAAACCGAAGGACCATGAAGATGCTCTAGAGTTGATCTTAGAAGGACTTCCAAAGGACTACAAGATAATAATCGATCAGATTGAAGGCAGAGATACACCACCATCCTTCACCAAAGTTCATGAAAGACTCATCAATCACGAGGCCAAACTGCTCAGTCATCCATGGTGCAACAAACCACTGAATTTCCAGTCTCTGCGAACAACATCCAACAACGCAACAACAAACAACATATCTCCAACAACAACAATACCTACTACAACAAACAAGGTGCATCTAGATTCTCTCCTCAACATACTCGTAGTGATAATGAGAATTCGTCATCCTCTTCCTATCAAGTTCGTAATGACTTTCGCGGTTCAAAACAATACTTGGGAAGTGTTAGTATTGTTACACACAAGGGCACATTGCACGTCGGTGCCCACAACTCGCTGCACTACAATCTCAGCCAAGCCAAGGATCATCAAGCCCGTTTTGCCCATGGCAACATCGCGCAAATCTAGTCTCCAACACACCGTACAGGGCAGACAACTGGTTAGTTGACTCGGGAGCGACACACCACATAAATTCTAACCTCCACAATCTCTCCCTTCACCAGCCCTTTAATGGTGGTGATGACGTTTGTCTTGATGATGGCTCCAACATGTCCATCTTGCACACGGGTTCTAAATCCTTTCCTACCCTTAATCGCCCTTTACAATTGGATAAAGTTTTGTGTGTGCCAAATGACGTCTTGGTTGATTTTTTCCCTGCTTTTTTCAGGTGAAGGAACTCTATACTGGGTCCCCTTACTCCAAGGCCGAACTAACGAAGGTCTATATGAGTGACCGGTTTCAGATTCAGAGGCAATGGCATTCTTATCTGCAACTGGTCCGAAAACGAGTCTTCAATCGTGGCATTCAAGATTGGGGCATCCAACGTCTTCTATTTTAAGCTCTATTATTTCAAGTTTTCAATTCCAGTTTCCTCTTCAAACCAAAAACAAGTTTCGTGTTCTGAATGTCTTATTAATAAAAGCCACAAACTTTCGTTCTCTACTTCAACAATTGTCTCGACTCGTCCTCTTGAATACGTTTTCACCGACGTGTGGACCTCTCCAATTCTTTCATTTGACAAATTTTAGTACTACGTCATCCTTGTCGATCATTTCACACGCTACACTTGGCTATTTCCCTTGAAGAGAAAGATTGATGTCATACAAACGTTCACAACATTCAAGTCACTTGTTGAAAATTGTTTTCAAACACGGATTGGCACACTATTTTCAGTCAAAGTACTACAAGACTTTTTGGCACAACATGGTATATTGCATCTTACATCTCCGCCACACAACCCAAACACAACAACATCTCAGAGCGAAAACATCGTCAATGCCGAAAACATATTGGCCATATGTGTTTGCTACTGCCGTGTATTTGATAAATCGGATGCCCACTCCAATGTTAGCGATGCAATCTCCGTTTCAGAAACTATTCGGACAACAACTTCACTATATTTTTAGTTGTTTGTGTTTCCCGTGGTTGAAGCCATATACAAGTCACAAGCTTGATGATAGATCCTTGAGGTGTGTTTTCCCTGGCTAGTCCATGACACAAAGTGCGTAATTTTTCCTTCATCTCCCGACGGGTCGCATCTACACTTTAAGTCATGTACAATTTGAGGAAACCAAGTTCTCGTTCTCGGCCTTGTCTTTCTCGTCGAACTACGACGCATGTGATACGACCAATGAATCTTCGATGCCAGCACCTGCCACTCATATACCACTACGTCTTGTCTCATCGGTGAACACACAGGGACCCCCTCATTAGACCTTCACCTTGGCGATCAACAACATACTTCACCGCCGGTCCTCAACAATGCCCAGGTATCACATTCTTCTTCCTTAACTCTATCAACGGTAACAACAAAACAGAGCAAAACGGTGTCGTCTTTGCTACTGGATTTGCTACTGGACCTCAGCCAAACGCAATGGGCCAAGCAACAAAGCCCATATCATCTCTGCAATCGTCTCTGCAATTGCAACGGCTCTCTTCTCCTCAAGCTCCAGCTGTGAAAGAAGACAAGAATGCAAAGTTGCCTGTCGTTGCGGTTCAAAACTGTACGGAACTCCACCTCCACAATCGTTATGCAGCCTTGGATTCATCAGAGTAGTCAGGATTCTGACAAGTGTCTAGGGTTTTCTATGTGAGGAGTCTGTATAAATAAGCTCATTGAGCATTTGTAAACTTCAGGCTGAAAAACAATGAAAGCAGCTACATTTATCTAAGGTTCCTTGTCATCATGGTATCAGAGCTTATGGCAACAAGATCCATGGAAGGTTTTTCCGTTCCACCTCTGAACATCTCAAACTGTGTCACGGTCACTCTCACCCAGAAGAACTATATTTTGTGGAAGAGCCAGTTCGAAAGCTTCCTCTACGGCCAAGGTTTGCTCGACTTTGTCAACGGATCTATCCCTGCTCCTCCTTCAAACATCTCTGTTCCTGCAATCAATGGATCTTCTTCAGAAGTGTCAAATCCCGAGTTCACCGTCTGGTTCAAAACAGATCAGGTTGTGAAGTCATGGTTACTGGGATCGTTTGCTGAGGACTTTTTGAGTGTTGTTGTGAACTGCTCCACAACTCATCAGGTATGGATTACTCTTGCAAATCACTTTAATAGAGTATCCTCTTCTAGACTGTTTGAGTTGCAACGGAGTTTACAAAACTTAGAGAAGAAAGAAAGCACCATGGAAGTGTATCTTAAAGATCTTAAGAATGTCTGTGATCAGTTAGCTTCCATAGACAGTGTAGTCCCAGAGAAAATGAAAATCTTTGCTGCTTTGAATGGTCTTGGTAGAGAGTATGAACCAATAAAGACTACTGTAGAGAACTTTGTGGATATTTCTTCAAATCTGACTCTGGATGATGTTATTCCAAAATTAAGAGGATATGATGATAGACTTCAGAGTTATCAGGAGGAGTCAGCTGTGTCACCACATGTTGCTTTCCACATCACTCACCAAGATCTCTCTTCTGGCTACACTCGAAACAACAATAGAGGCAAAGGAAGGTCTGGCTCAAACCGTGAAAGAGGTTCCTTTTCAACTCGTGGTAGAGGTTTTCATCAACAAATTTCCACCTCTAGATCTCAGTCTGGAAGCTTGGTTTGTCAGATCTGTGGGAAATCCGGGCACGTAGCTGTAAAGTGTTGGCATCGATTTGACAATAGCTATCAACTTGATGACACTCCCACTGCTCTTGCCACAATGAGGATTACTGACGTGACTGAACAACAAGGAAGTGAGTGGTATCCAGATACTGGAGCCTCAGCCCATGTCACCAATAATAGACAAACTATGCATCAAGCTCAGCCTTATCACGGATCAGACTCAGTAATGATTGCGGATGGTAATTTTCTCCCTATTACTCATACTGGCACTTCTAGCATTACCTCTACTTTAGGTAATATACCTCTCAAAGATGTTCTGGTCTGCCCAAATATAGCTAAATCTCTTTTGTCTGTCTCCAAACTAACAAAGGATTATCCATGTACTTTTTAGTTTGATGCTGATAGTGTTCGTATAAATGATAAGGCAACCAGGAAAACGCTAGTCATGGGAAGCACTCGTGAGGGTCTATATTGCTTGGAGGATCCTCAACTACAAGTGTTCTATTCTACACGTCAACATTCTGCAAACAGTGAAGTGTGGCATAGAAGATTAGGACACCCCAATGTTCAGGTTCTCCAACAATTATCAGATTCAAAGGCTATCAACATCAATAAAGTGGTGAAGTCAGTGTGTGAAGCTTGTCACCTAGGCAAAAGCACTAGACTTCCCTTTTTATCTTCTTCTTTTACTGCTTCTAGACCTCTTGAGAGAGTACATTGTGACTTGTGGGGACCTTCTCCAGTAATTTCTGTTCAAGGTTTCAGATTCTATGTAGTATTTATTGATCACTACTCAAGATACTCATGGTTTTATCCTTTGAAAAGGAAGTCAGACTTCTTCAATGTTTTTGTTATATTCCAAAATTTGGTTGAAAATCAGTTTGGTGAAAAGTTAGGTACCTTCCAATGTGATGGAGGGGGAGAATTTGTTAGTAAGCAGTTCTTAACTCACCTTCAAGAAAAGGGTGTCAAACAGAACATCTCCTGTCCTCACACTCCACAACAAAACGGCTTGGCTGAACGAAAACACAGACATCTTGTGGAACTAGGTTTGTCTATGATATTTCAAAGCAAGGTTCCTTTGAAATTCTGGGTGGAGTCATTTTTCACTGCAAATTTTCTGGTGAACCTTCTTCCCGCTTCAACTTTACCAGCCAACATGTCACCTTATCACAAGTTATTTGGTAAATCACCTGATTACTCAGGTTTACGGTCATTTGGATGTGCATGCTTCCCAACCCTCCGTGACTATGCATCAACAAAGTTGGATCCTCGTTCTTTGAAATGTGTGTTTCTTGGGTACAAGGAATGCTATAAAGGTTATAGGTGCTTGTATCCACCTACTGGACGGGTCTATATCAGTAGACATGTTCTGTTTGATGAAGAAAACTTTCCATTTGGAACTACTTACAATCATTTCCATCCTCCAGTACAGTCTCCACTCTTACAAGCTTGGCTCCAAAGTTTTCAGTCTGTTTCTGCAGAACCTTCTGTCTCAACTCCTCCTTCACAGCCTACTATAGCTTCACAATCTCCATCTCCCCTTGAAAATAGAGCTCATACGTTCTCTGATGTCACTTCACCACAACCTCGGCCTTCAACAGATCAGCTTCTTCAAGACAACGCTATTGCAGAAGTGAGTGGTAGTCCTGGGCGTACGACGGACCTTGACTCTGATTCTATAGGCGACAGCTATCCTCTCACCTCTGCAATTAGTGATGTGTCACCTAGCTCACCTATTCCAATTCAACAGGCTCCAGTCGAAAACTCTCACTCCATGATCACAAGGGGTAAAGACGACATTCATAAACCCAACAAACGATATGTTTTACTTTCTCATAAAGTTACATATTCAGAACCTAAAACAGTGACAGAAGCATTGAAAGATCCTGGATGGACTGATGCAATGAATGAAGAAATGAGTAATTGCAAAGAAACTAACACATGGTCACTAGTTCCCTATGAAGAAGGCATGAATGTGTTGGGTAGTATGTGGGTTTTTAGGACAAAGTATCATGCTGATGGATCTCTTGACAAGCTCAAAGCTCGTCTAGTAGCTAAAGGCTTCAATCAAGAGGAGGGTATAGATTACTTGGAGACATATAGCCCTGTGGTCCGTACTCCTACAGTTCGACTCATTCTTCATCTGGCAACGGTTCTCAATTGGGATCTCAAGCAAATGGATGTGAAAAATGCGTTCCTACATGGTGATCTCACTGAAACCGTGTATCTGAAGCAACATGCAGGCTTTGTCAACAAAAACAAGCCAAATCATGTTTGTTTGTTACACAAATCCTTGTACGGCCTAAAGCAATCTCCTCGGGCATGGTTTGACAAATTCAGTACCTTTCTCGTGGAATTTGGTTTTTGCTGCAGCCTGTTTGATCCCTCACTTTTTGTATATGCACATGACAAGGATTTGATTCTTCTTTTACTCTATGTTGATGATATGGTGATTACAGGAAACAATTCTCCAACTCTCAAACAACTTCTGTCTCAACTCAACAAGGAGTTTCGTATGAAAGATATGGGTAAACTCCACTACTTCTTGGGAATTCAGGTTCAAACTTATAATGAGGGTCTATTTATGTCACAGCAGAAATATGCAGAGGACCTCCTCGTCACTGGCTCAATGTCACAGTGTGCTCCTATGCCGACTCCCCTTCCTGTTCAGCTTGACAGAGTTAGTGGTCAAGATGTTCTCTTTGAAGATCCTACATACTTTCGAAGTCTTGTCGGTAAGCTGCAATATCTTACCTTGACAAGACCGGATATTCAGTTTGCTGTCAATTTGGTATGCCAAAAGATGCATCAACCTTCTCTCTCAGATTTAAATCTACTCAAAAGAATACTAAAGTATATCAGAGGAACAACAACAATGGGCATTTGTTATAATCGATCCTCGGCTACACACCTTGGTGCTTACAGTGATAGTGATTGGGGTAATTGCAAGGAAACAAGACGGTCCATTGGAGGTTTCTGTACATTCATGGGGCAAAATGTTATCTCTTGGTCTTCAAAGAAACAACCGACAGTTTCACGAAGCTCTACTGAGGCAGAGTACAGATCTCTCTCGGAAACTGCTTCCGAAATCAAATGGATAAGCTCAGTTCTTCGAGAAATTGGGATCCCTCTTCCTCACACCCTTGAACTCTTCTGTGACAACCTGTCTGCAGTCTACCTCACTGCAAATCCTGCATTTCACGCTCGCACTAAGCATTTCGACATTGATCATCATTATGTCCGGGAACGAGTTGCTCTCAAAACTCTGGTGGTGAAGCACATTCCGGGAACTCAACAGATCGCATATATATTCACTAAATCTCTTCCAGTCGAAGCCTTTACACGTTTGAGATTCAAACTTGGTGTGGATTTACCACCCACACCATGTTTGAGGGGGAGTATCAACGGTAACAACAAAACAGAGCAAAACGGTGTCGTCTTTGCTACTGGATGTGCTACTGGACCTCAGCCAAACGCAATGGGCCAAGCAACAAAGCCCATATCATCTCTGCAATCGTCTCTGCAATTGCAACGGCTCTCTTCTCCTCAAGCTCCAGCTGTGAAAGAAGACAAGAATGCAAAGTTGCCTGTCGTTGCGGTTCAAAACTGTACGGAACTCCACCTCCACAATCGTTATGCAGCCTTGGATTCATCAGAGTAGTCAGGATTCTGACAAGTGTCTAGGGTTCTCTATGTGAGGAGTCTGTATAAATAAGCTCATTGAGCATTTGTAAACTTCAGGCTGAAAAACAATGAAAGCAGCTACATTTATCTAAGGTTTCTTGTCATCAAACTCGACCTTCTTCTTCTTTTCTCCCACTCAATTCTGAGCCCACTGCTCCACCTGAAAATGGGCCAAATTCCCAAGTCCAGCAAAGCCCACATTTATCTGAGCTCACTGCTCTTAGTGAGAATCAGTTGCAGCCCACAACTGAGAATCAATCACTCATAAATGATTCCAGTCCACACCAAACTAGTTTAATTAACCAAACTACAAAACAAATTCCTCCACCACCCGAATTGCCTATTGCACCACTAAACCAAAATGTACACAAAATGTAAACCAGGGCCAAAATTCAAATACACAAACCAAAACAAAAATTATCGTTGAATGTTGCAGGTCCATCGACACCATTGAAGGAACCATCGACCATCGCCCAAGCTCTAAAGGATGCAAATTGGAGACAAGCCTGCTCCGACGGATTCAATGCTCAAACATCAAACCACACATGGGATCTTGTTCCACCTCAACCACATCAGATCTTGTTGGGTGTCGATGGATATTTACTACCAAGTTTCTCTCCAATGGTGTACTTGATCGATACAAAGCTCATTTAGTAGCTAAGGGATACACTCAACAATACGATATTTACTATGCCGAAACTTTTAGCCCTGTCATCAAAACAACAACCATTCGTCTTGTTCTAAGTGTAGCTATGACGAAAGCTTGGTCTATAAAACAACTTGATGTCAATAATGCATTTTTGCAAGGTGAACTCACGGAGAAGATTTACATGTCACAAACGTCGGGATTTGTTGATCGTGACAGGCCTTCTTTTGTTTGTAAACTCTGCAAACCAATCTACGGGCTTAAACAAGCTCCGAGAACTTGGTAAATGTCACTTAAACAACATCTCATTGAAACAGGTTTCACTCCATCACTAGCCAATGCATCTCTCTTCGTCAACTCGCGTGGGAAGACTATAACATATGTTCTTGTATACGTTGATGATATCATTGTTACAGGCAACAATGATCAATGCATTTCTCAGGTTCTGAACAGCATAAGTGAACGTTTCTCCATCAAAGATCCCACTGATCTTCACTACTTCCTTGGTGTAGAAGTCACACGCACCGCCACTGAACTACATATGATGCAACGGAAATATGTTCAAGACCTGCATCATAAGTACAACATGATTGAGTGCAAACTAGTACTCACACCACTTTCTACGTCACCTAAGCTCACACTCAAAGATGGTACACCCCTTGATGATCCTAAAGACTATCGTTCACTAGTTGGAAGCTTTCAATACCTTGCATTCACACGTCTGGAATTGTCATATGCGATAAATCGTTTATCGCAATTTATGCATAAACCAACCTCAGAACACTGGGTTGCAGCTAAACGAATATTACGATATCTCGCGGGGACTCCAACACACGGTATAACCTTCAAGTCAACCTCTCCACTAGCTTTACATGCCTTCTCTTATGTTGATTGGGATAGTGACTTAGATAATTGTGTATCTACGAATAGTTATATTCTGTACTTAGGCAACAACCCAATCTCTTGGTCTTCTAAGAAACAAACTGGTGTTGCGCGCTCCTAGACAAAAGCTGAGTATCGTGTTGTTGCTAACACCGCTGCGGAGGTATGTTGGGTCTGCTCACTGCTCACTGAACTTAAGCTTGATCTTCCATGTGCTCCTGTTATATATTGTGACAGTATTGACGCTACACACTTGTGTGCGAACCCGGTGTTTCATTCTAGGATGAAACATATAGCACTAGATTATCATTTGGTAAGAAATAAAATACAAGCAGGTATGCTATGCGTGTCTCATGTTTCTACACAAGATCAGCTGGCAAACACGCTTACTAAACCACTCCCACGATCGAAATTTCATGCTGCTTGCTCCAAGATTTGAGTGCTCAGGAACCCTCCATCTTGAAGGGGCGTTTTAGCTAAATATGTATACTATATATTTAGGAGTTATTGTATTTATCTCTTACTTTAAATACTCTGCTCTCCTCTGTATAAAGATGTGAAATCTCTACTTAATAAAATTAACCTTATAACATTTACACTTTCTACATAAGCTTTTCAAATAAATGTTGCATCTAACGTAAAAACGGTTTTTGAATAAAATTTAACATTTTCTCAAAAAAAAAAAAAAAAAAGAATCAGTGGTAAGACACTATTGGATAAAATTGTGGTATTTTGGTAAAATGACCCAAAAAAATTTCCCAGTTCATGAAATGCGTAGGAAATAGTTTCAAATTTGTTGTTAACACAATAAATACATGAGTTTTTGTTAACTATGCAAAATTAGACCTGGAAACACCGTCTCGATCCCAACATACGCACCAACACATTGACCAGTCCTTGATCTGTACGCAGGTCCGGCCCAGGACACAATCTTATAAAACCATGGCTTAGGACATCAAAACAAATATGACATATTTTTAAGAAATTTTTTTTTTAGGCCTTTTATGTTAGAAGAAGTGTTATAGATTTTTTTTGTAAATTTATTTTTAATTGGGTTTTGCTTTCATCATTTTATGTTAATAAAATATTAAATGAATATTATTAATATAATTAAGTAAAACACTAAAACCCTAAAAGTTAAAAATCGATTCCTCTTTCTCTTTCTATTTTTTTGTTTGCTGGTAGCTTGAACTCTTAGTGCTAAGGTATGTGAGCTTGATTTTGAACAATTCCAAATGTATGAACACACTTTTGGATTTTTGTTTGACTTAAAGAAACTAATATCAGCAAGTGATGATATTTTGAAGACATCATGTCTGAATTTGGAGACTTCTCTAAAGAATGACATATATTCAGATATGATTATGATTTTTCTATGGAATTGAAAATTCTTCGAGATGTATTACCAAAAGAAGTCAATAAGCCAACTGAAGTGTTAGATTTTTTTGAAAAGAATGGAGGGTTGTTGCCAAACACAGAGATATCTTATAACCATTCTAGTGTTAGTTGTCACCGCAGAAAGAAGTTTTTCGAAGTTGAAGCTGATAAAAAATTATATACGGTCTACCATGTCACAAAAGAGATTAAATGGATTGACTTTGCTATCCATTGAGACAACTATGGTTGAAAAATTCGACTATGTTAGTTTGATGAATGATTGCAGACAAAAGTGTAAATAAAGCTATATTTAAATGATATAATTTTATTTTTTACTATTTTTATAAACCGTTTATGGAATTAAAAACTGTTTTAATGAAGTTTTACGATGACATTTTTATAATAATATTATTTATGATGTGGGAAGAAAAATAATTTGAGGGCATAAATATTTTTATTTGCTTAGAGCATGAAAAACACCATTTTGATTCCACGTACCTCCTTTAGAATTTGTAAAACGCGACCGTGGACTCTTTGATTCTCACGAAGAGATTGGTTAGGTCTTCATCAATTCTCTCGAGTTTGTCTATGAAAACGTTGATCTGATGACTCTGGAGAGCTTAAACGATATGGCTGACGAAACCGCACCATAGTTCCTCTCAAGTTTTTACTTAATAAAGAAACAATTTTTACAAAGAGACATAACCAAACCAGAATCCATAACTCCATAAGTTCAAAACATCTTATTTTTACAGCAAGAGTATTTATTTATGTGGATATAAAAATGATTGAAATTAGAAGAATGATAATGAATTACTTTGTTTAAGTAAATAAAATAAATGCTGTAAAAACGAAGGAAATAAAAATACTTTTCAAATTATTATTTTGGTGGTGATTTTGATCAGGTGTGATTCTTTACCATCAAAATTGAGCTTCAGCTTGGTAGTCTCCCCACAAAAAAAGGTTAGCGAGAGGATTGAACACTTTCCACTTTGGAAATGGCTTGTAGCATTCTCAAGACCTCCTTGACGATAGTTTCAACAAAATCAATCTCCAATGCGCTGCTACACTTGTTAAGAAAAAGGTCGAGATCAGTTCTTTTAAAGATCACACACGAGCGTGTGCATACTTACATAAAAAGTTGCAAATATAAAAATACATATTTCGATGAAGTTTATCATATCTAACCAAAAAATCATACAATACATTTAATATATTAATATCTTCGAGGAACTAGTCAAGTCTAGATATGTTTAAATTTGTCAAACATTTGTTTAGATATTAGAGATTTCTTCTTAGTACCTTTTCTCATCCAAAGTCAGGGCAAATTTATGGGATACAAACGTAATTGCCTCTTTCCATCGCTTTATCTTAGGTTCGTCAGACTCGTACATGTACTCTTTATCTCTGAAATGATCACCAAACTCTCCCTTAAGTCTTTTCACATTCGTTGGAGTCACCTTGTAGAAGATTGGAAGCACCTTGAGATAAGGAACCCCAAAGTTAGTAATTTGTGTCAAAAGATTTATAATCTACACCTTCAATAGTAAGTAATAACATTGGTCAGATCTTAACTCACATTATTTCCCTAGATACGATATATACACGATATATATATAAATATATATAGAGATATTGATATATCATTTTTTTACCCGTTTTTAGCCATGATATACGTCTTGTTTTTAGAGTCCTTCTAGTGTTTTTGTAGTCTTTTTGAGTCATTTCAGGTTTTGGCACGTTTGGAGCATAATTGGAGATATTGGAGATATTGGAGCATTCTAGAGTTTGTTTTTGGCATTCGTTGAATAACTTACCACCGTTGGATTGAGCTCAAATTTGTATACAAGAAAGATCAATGGATTAGCTTTCATTTCGGAGTGGTTTGAGGTCATTCTAACGGTGCGATCAAAAGTTATGCCAGTTTTCGTGAAAACAGTCCAGTCTGGCGAGCACAGAGTCCTGGTATCGACTGACACCCACCTGGTATCGATCGATACCGACTGCAGAAAAGGAAAACACGTGATTTTTTACAAGTCTGAAGAGTCTGCAACTTGGCCCAGAAGATTCTATTATTTACAATTAAGCCCAGAACGTGTTTTAGCATTATATTTAGGGTTTTTAGCCACTTTTAGGAGAGTCTAGACTTGATTTGATTCTAATACTTGGAGAGAGATTGGTTCTGGGTTTTGTGGGAGACAATTCTGAACCCTTGTTTACTCTTGATTTATTTTATGCAATCTATTTTATTCATGATGTTTGTTTTATTCACCATGTCTGAGTAGATTCCTTGTTAGGTTTAGGGTTATTCAAAGGTGTTTGATGAATTGTTAGGTTGATCTGAATTGATAGGAGAGATTCAATAGAGTTCTTCATCTAGACTTGTGATTACTGCTTATTCTAGCTTCATGACCTAGAATCTGATCTTAGGTTGTTTGATTGGCACGAAAGTGTGATTAATTGCCTGAACTAGTGTTAGATGAGCAAAAGACCTATTCGCAAAGAAATTTGGTTTAGGATTTTGTGAACAATTGAACCTGATCATTAATGCTTGTTTGAATTCATAGGATTTGCAAAGAAATTTGGAATTCTAGATTTAGACATAGATAATCTTCGCAGCGACGGTTGGTTGATTTTATATTTGTGTTTCAAGTTCAAGAACAGTGCTTAATATCCTCCTGCCATTCTATTTGATCTGCAATTCTGATTTACCAGAGAATTTCCCTAAACTTAGCGTTTTTCCTCCATTGAATTTCACAACTTTTATATTCTGCTGCTTATTTCCTGCATTATTTTGTTCGCTTAGCTTAATTCGAGTCTTAATATCTATTGAGTGAATTCTTGAGTTTTTGTGGTTCGACCCCTAGAATACTACAGCTACTGCTTAGATACTTTAGGGTATTATATTTGAGCATATCAGATATATATATATATGTATATATATATACATGTTCATCATCACACCTTGAGCAGGCCCTGGTGCACACGCTCTCTAATCCTCACAAGCTCGTCCAAGCACCATTTTGATTCCGTGTACCTGCTCGAAAACACAACTATAGCAATCCCTGAATCCTCGATCCTCTTGAAAAGAGTGTTGAGGTCTTCACCTCTTTGCTCATGATTGTCAATGAAGACGTTGATCTCACTTCTCCGAAGTGCATCCTCGAGATAGCTGACGAAATTGTTGCGCAACTGATCTCCGCGGAAATTGATGAAAACTTGAATATTCGGTGGCTTGACTTTACCGTCCATTCGAGAGTTGGTGAAAGTTCTTCACACCAAAAGAGATAACATATGGTTAATTTTTTAAAGAAAAAGTTTTTAGAAAAACCAAGTGTCTCCATAGGGTCACCTGAAATCGGCATTGGTTTTAGCGTCAGAAGAAGATCTCTCAGGCTCTATTCCCTCAGCAGGAATGTACTTTACTTTTGGTACATTTTCCCCAATTCTATTGATGGCACCGCCCTCACCACTGGTAAGAAAGTGAGAGAAATCAAAGTGGTCGTCAAGTTAACTCTATTCCAAGGATAAATTCTCGTCGCAAATGAGAATTATAGTAAGTTTTTGCAAATATATAATACTTACATGAAACGTGTGCTCATATAAGCACTTTGTTGCAGAACAAAAAAGAGAAGCAAAAGACAACCTATTATTATTCCTAGCTGACGTATAATTTTATCAACCAACTTCTCTTCATATTCATTCCGTCTTTGTTTTTCTTCGCCCGAGGAAGTTCGAGTGTCGCTGTTCTTCGATGGATCCACATAAGCCTTTGGGCTTACCTCCCATGTATGTTTGTAAAGACGTTTCTTAACAGTTTCCACAATATTTTCGATTATTTGGCTCTCGTCGCTGCATTACAAATAAGGAAAATAACTAATATGTAAGATCACGTACTTCTTGATTAATTCTCAACCACTTGGGGAAAATCAGTTACCTTATCTTGTCAACCTTAATGCCCGGTCCGTAGGAAATCGACTTCAAAGCGTTCTTCCACATCTCCCTTGTTCCATTCTTTTAACTCAGATGCTTGAAAGCATCACCGAACTGTCCCCTCAGGTCTCTCACGGTGGATGGATCCAACTTGTAGAAGATGGGAATAGCCACGAGTTTTCTTACCTCCACACAATCCGCGATCTTTGCTAGCTCTCTCAAGCACCGTTTTGATTCTGTGTACTTCCCGGAGAAGATAACCAAAGCGATTCTTGACTCCTCTATTCTGTTCAATTGTAGCGGTTCGCCTCTGAATCCAGCCATGTCCATAAAGACTTTAATTCTATTTTTTTCCAAGGCCTTGAGGAGATGGCTGACGAATTTCAAGTGTAAAGTCGTCTCATGAAAATTGATGAACACTTGATGTTGCGGTGGCAGTTTTACTGAGTAAGAGATGGAGTATGCCGCCATGGCTAGAAACCGGAGAACGCTGATTCTCGGATCTAGTTAGGTTGTTTGGAGACGATTGCAACTTGAATAGTCTATTAAGCTCAATCTTTTTTCAACTTTTTTTTTTTAAATTATTTGCAACTTGTTATTTTCATTTGATTATCTATCATGCTGCATGGAAATAATAAATTCATTTATAAGTGGCCGTCGCACTTGAATGAGTGAAGTGGTTGTGAAAAGTCAGCTGAAAAAAAGGTTAACGCACGAGACTTTAATTGGTCGAATATCCAGCTGGCGGAAATGCGTTTTTTAATTGATCCCCCCCATGGTCTTGGCTCTGGTTGGGTTCGATTGCCGAGTATTTTTCTTCTCAGGAAACATCCAATACGTAGCTCATAGCCTAATTCTGGAACTTATTTACTAAACGCAAAAGCAATACTAGTTTCCAAGTATGTTTAGAACACATACTTACTACTTAGGGTTTTTTGCAAAACAAAAAATTTATGTGACTGTATTTAGCAAATTTACCTTCTATATGTCAAAAGTACAGGTGAAATCAATCCACAACTAGTTTACCTCCATGTTATATGTGGGCATTAAAATTTTACGAAAAATAAATAATTTAAAGTATGAATCATATCTCTACTTTAACAAATTATTTATCTTACTCGTTTGGAAAACATGATTCTTTTAAGAAGAAAAAATGACATTAAAATTATCGATAATGTATTCCATTCCTTGAATTATAAAATGCTTTAAAGTTTTTTTATTAGTTTGAAGTGGTTAATCTATTAGGATTTATTCTTTTCAAACCTGCAAACCATTTAAAAAGAAAAAAAGAAAATAATAAGTTTGTTTAAAACATTTTTTCATTTTTTGCTAATTAATATATATATATATATATTGAATATAAATATTTATATATACATATATTGAATCCTTAATTTTAAAAGTTCTTTTTCCTTTTTTTTAAGTTTGTTTTTGAAAACAGTAAAAATTATTATTGCCTTCTTAAATTCATTTTTTGTTTTTTCATTTAAAAAATAATTCATTAGGTGTAGGTTACATAGGACCAAAAAAAATAAAATATAGTGAACAGATCGAGAAAAGATAAAATGTAATGACCAGATTCGATGATCAAAGATATAAAATGACTAGATTAACTGTGACTTTGATTTCCCACTACGACGTCCCACGTCTACGCCATGTGCGGGGCAAGTTTGAAAATCAGGCATGGTTTTTTATTTTTATTTTTATTTTTTATTTTTTCACGTAGGCATGTTCATAATTGACTCTGAATATTCCATAATTATAAATGTAACAATATTATAAGGGTAATTCTAATAAGTTTTTTTTTTAACGACAACTTTATTAAAACATAAATGTGTAAGTCATTTGTAATTATACAAGAAAGCAAAGAAAAAAAATGAAACGAACTATTATTTGGGATTCCTTGTTTTTGCAAGCTTATCAGTCGGGATGTTGCACGATCGATTAGTCCAAGAAAAACGAACACCCTCAAACTTTGTCGCCCAGGAACGAACGTCACGCAACCAGTTGAAAACACCAAAATTTATATTTTTTCCATCTATAAGATCAAACATGACTTGGTTGTCGCCTTCAAAACAAATTCTATTAAAACCTTTGCTCCAAGCGTTTTGCATAGCGATTATTAGGGTTTGAAATTCTCTTTCTAATGCATTGTTTAGCAGTCTCCAACCACTTGACCCCATCCTAGGAAAGTTGCTATGTTATCATGTAAAATCCAGCCCACTTTCGACGGTATTTCCCTATTCACGAAAGAACCATCAAAATTCCACTTAATCCAATTACTTACCGGGGTGGTCCAATGGTTGAAGCCTCCATATCGTGTGTTATGGGATATGGCTCCATGGTTGAAAGTCCTTGAGAGCTCTTCAGCATCTGACCATTCCTTTGCATCATTGCGGGCTCATTGGAGAGTTTTAACCAAGGGATTTGTCGTTATTGGAAAACAAAAATATTTCTACTCTTCCATAATCTCCAAAGAATCCAAAGAGAAAGTTGTTTGAATTGAGGAGCTTTCATTGAAGTGTTTAGTAAGCAAACAACCTTAGATTTTTCCTCGAACTAAAAACTTGTAGCTAAAATTGTCGGGTCGGGAATTCTGTAAGCGCGCCAAATCTTTTTTGCATAGATGTAGTCGAAACGCGTGTGTTTGGCTGAATCCTCAGTTTGGCAACACCGGCGACAGGTTATAAAATTACTTATGTGTCGATAGCGGAGTGTTTCACCAATTGAAAGAGCACCTGAAATAATTCTCCATAAAAAATGTTTTTGTTGTACTTACCTTCCACACCGCTTGTTTGAGATTGACATCACCACGAGGTGGTTGGTAATTCAGAGCATCAAAGAGGTTAGTGGCCAGCCAATAAGCCGATTTAACTGTGTATAGACCATCAGAAGTATAATGACATCCCAAAAAATCACTTTCAGCATGAGAACTTATTTTAGAGCCAAGATATGATCAACATCTTGGGGAGCAACACACTCTCTAACCATCGAGATATTTCAATCCGTTCTAGAAGCATTTAACTAGTCCTTAACCATGTAATCCCTTACGTCATCTCGTCGCTTCATTAGAGGTCTTGGTGGGTGAAGGGCCAGCCAAGGGTCCTTCCAAACGTTTATCATTGTTCCATTTCCGAAAACAAACCGCATACCTTGTTTTACAAGATTCCGTCCATGGAGAAGGGACTTCCAAACATAAGAACTTTTCTTACCCTGTCCAGCATTTACTATGGGGCCGATTGGTAAGGACTTTTACTACAGGCTGTTACTGTAGACTTTTGGCTGTAAGCATTGTGGCTGTAACTTTAAAATATTTGTTAAAGTTTGATTGGTAACAAAAAACTGTAAAAGCTGTGACTTTAAATATTTATAAAAGTTTGATTGGTAATAAAAACTGTAGAAGCTGTGACTTTTATTTTAAAATTATAATTTTTTTAATTATATCGATATAACAAAAAAAAAGAAAAAAATTACAAATTTTTAGAAATAAACTAATAGATAAATATTTTAAACGAATAAATTTATTTATATTTATTATTTCATGCCAAAATTTAATATAAAAATATCATTAAGAAATGGGATACACTTAAAAAAACTTGGGTGACAGTCTATCAAAAATTAGTATGTTAGTGATAGTCTAAAAATAGTATATTATTTTAGTTCTAATTTTTTAATTTCGTTTTACATTTTTTTAAATTAGTATGTTTATCGATTATTGATTTTTTATTGTTTTTGAATGATTTTTGATCCTATTATAAATAATTTTGTTTTTATTTTTTTGTGTATAATTTTTCTATTGATTATTATTGTTTTATCTAATTCTTACTATTAATCATTGTTAAAAAAAAATAAAAAGAATCGTACAGTCTTCTAAAAACCATGTTTTTGTGGCTTTAAAAAAATAAAAGCAAAAGAGGTTAGAGACTTTAGGGGCTGTTAGGACTTTAAAAATAAAAAATAAAGTAAAAGTGTGATTGGAGAAAATTTGACTGTAGATACTTTTAAATGAAGTAAAAGTCTTTACAGTCGCACGCCAATCGGCCCCTATATTTGTTTCTGGGAAGTACCTTTCTTTTAAAATTATGCCCATTAAATTCGTAGGTTGTTATAAATCCGTCAAATCTGCTTCCCAAGTAAGGCATTATTGAAATTTTCTAAGTCCCGAAAACCAAGACCACCTTCACGTTTTGGGATACACAATTGATTCCAAGTAAACCAATACATACCCTTATTACCATAACCGGAACTCCACCAAAGGCGATTAAGAATACCATTTATTTCTTCACAAATTTCCTTAGGCAATTTAAAAATATTCATGGAGTAAATTGTCATTGCGAGAACCACTAATTTAAGTAAAACCTCCTTACCTCCCTCAGATAGAAATTTCTTACTCCACCTTTGAGTTTTCGCTTTAACCTCTTCAATAATATAATGAAACATATCCGACTTTCTCCTGTTAAACTACTCTGGTAATCCGAGGTACTTACCATTGCCTATCATTATGAATACCCAAAAAATTGTGAATTCTCTTTTTAACTTTATTATTGACTTTGCTTCCAAAAGTAATATTTTTTCTGTCCCAAAATAAGTGATGTTTTAGAACAAAATTTTTTTTTCAAAATATTTGATTTTTTCACATTTCTATGTATAATTTATATTAATTTAATAAGTTATGATCATTTAAATTGCAGTATTTTTATTTATTGATTAGATTTTTGTAAAAAATAAAACACGTATTATTTCTTAATTTTTGTGTTTTTAACCTAAACATCACTTGTTTTGGAAGAAGGAGAATAGAAGACCTCCTCAAATTGACAGCATGTCCCGAAATCATCTCACATTGTGAGTGAATACCCTTAATCGCTCGACAAGACTTGTTGGCGGCGAGCATGAAGAAAAGTGAGTCCTCCGCCATAAATTAATAATTAACTGTTGGACTCCTGTTACTAATTTTAATACCCGAAATTCGACGAGTAAGAGCAGCCCCAATTTTTGTCTTTCTGTCTTCTATCATGGCAACTCCAGTAATACGTAACACTAAGATTTAATCTATATGCTATATTGTTTCTATATTGAATTTAATAATATTTATTTCCAGAGAAAATTAAATTTTTTATAAGTGTTATATAATTATAATATATATGATATTATTTTCTATAATAAGAATATGAATTAGATTATTGTAGATATTGTTGCTTTATCATATTTGCAAATTATTATTATTATTATTATATAAAATTTGTTTAATTCCAATATCAATAGACTCGAATGGGTACATTTGATTTTATAATATAATATTATAAATTTGGTAGATAACAATATAATCTATAAAACTAAAATTAAATAATTTTATGGAATCATATTAATTTGTATAATCAAAATTTCAATAAAATAGTAACATATAATTTGTTTTTGACATAAAGTAAAATGAGAAATTTGTCTAGTAAAATTAAGAAGAAACCGTTGATAAAGAAGATAATAAGACAAAGCCAGTTACAAGTGGGCTAGCATGGCTCAATTATAACAGAGAAGGTTTCATAATCAAAAATAATACGATTATTTTTATGTTAATGCAATTGCATATGTCAAACCGGGCTAACAAGCTCTATTTAACCTGTCTTATATCTGAGTAAATATATTGCGTATTTTAGTGGACTAACCCATTAAATAATGTAGCCTGATAACATCAATTCTAAGCCGTTTCACCATATAACCTAGCAGCTCTTAAATCTATATATTCCATTTTTTTATTAAGTTGAAACTTTTTGGTCAAGTTAAAAATATTTTAACTTTTTCCTATCAAATTAGAATTTTTAGAATATTTTAATCTTTTCAAGTAAAAATCTTTTTGATATTTTAAATTTCTTGTTAAATTAAAATATATATGTGTTAAAAACTTGCAGTGACTCGGAGTTAGTAGCAGATATCGTTGCGGATGTGCGGGAGAAGATGTGTCCAACAGGTATGACCGGGTTCTACTTGAGGTTGCTTGGGATAGAAAACTTGCTTTTCAAGCAATCTCATGACATCTACAGATTAGGGATCTGGGGTATCCCTGGCATTGGGAAGACAGCCATTGCTCGAGAATCCTTTAATCAAATGACTAAGCACTTTGAAACGCAGTGCTTCATCCAAGACTTCCACGTAGCATTTCATGATAAGGGATTATACGTATTGAGGGAAGAATATTCGATAGACAAACTAAGAGAGAAAAAAGTTCTTGTTGTTCTTGATGATGTGCGCAATCCAATGGAAGCTGAGTCTTTCCTAGGAGGATTTGATCATTGTTTTGGTCCCGAATGTTTAATAACATCCAGAGATAAACAAGTTCTTCATCAGTGTCAGGTTGATAGTGTTTACGAGATACCGGCTTTAAACAAGGAGGAGGCTCAACGGCTATTCACTCGCTTTGCGTTTTCAGAAAAAGAACCAAGTGATAGTAATCTTGTAGAAGTGTCAAAAAAGGTCGTGGAGTATGCTAATGGATTCCTTTAGCTCTCTGTCTCTATGGCAGAGAGCTGGAGAAGAAGAAACCGGAAGAAATGGTCGCAGAATTCGAGAAGATTAAGCAGTGTCCTCCGCAGGAGATTGTGCATGTGTTCAAGAGCAGCTATGATGCGCTCAGCGACAACGAGAGGAGCATATTCTTAGACATTGCTTTTTTCTTTAACAATGAAAACCTCGATGATTTCATGCGTATACTTGAAGGATGTGGTTTCTTCCCACACGTTGGTATTTGACCGTCTCGTAGAACGGTCTTTGTTGACTATATCAAAGAACAACAAAGTTGAGATGCAAATTTTGATTCATGATGTTGCTCGGACGTCAATAAAGAAAAAAATCAAATCGCAAGGCATCGCAGACTGTGTGATCCTTCAAGCATTAGAAATTTCCTAAAAGATAATAAACCCAATGTTAGACCGCGAAAATCTGGAGAACAAAATGTTGGGGAACACATGCAACAACGGCGCAGCGAACTAAAGTTTTCACCCGCACTTCTGTGAACCTGTGAGAAAAATACAATGATCTTGACAGAAAACTTCAAAGCATAAAAATAAATAAGACAACACAATTTTTACGTGGAAAACCTCTTCGATGTGAGAAAGAAAAAACCACGCGACCGTAGTCCACTCAAAATCCACTATATCAACTGTTTGAGTGTTATAACCACGTCCACCAGAGAGTAAGGCTACAAATAGCAATCTCCAACAACAAGAGGAGCTCAACAATAGAGAGCAATAAGAGCCTATAATATGCAGTTCTAAACGACCCTAAGTTCGCTAAGATTCCGGTCACCAAATCACGATCCAACCGTACAAATCCTAGACAAACAGGTCAAGAACAACTCTGCAAAATTTCAGCTCAATCGGAGAAGAACTCACCGTCGGAATTCCCAAACACTACCGACATATGCTACTGAAATCTCAGATACGACTAACCCCGCTAAAACTCCGATTTCTCCCAAACCAACCGTTGGAACACAATCTCTACTGTTGAATCTGAAGAACACTGAGTCATGAAGCTACGCTCAAAATTTCAGCCAGATCGGAGTTTGTTTGATTGATAAAACGCTCAACACAACAAACTGTTTTTCTTCTTCTCTCAAATCCGAAAATCTCTCAATTTCCTTTTTCTCTCACTTGTTTTCTCTCTCCTGCCCACACACAATTATTCTCACACAAACACCTATAATTGTGTCTCCTTATTATTATAATTTATATCTTATAATAATATATGTGTTTACTGATTGCAAGAGTTTTCAAGGCTCCTAAGCACATCAATTAAAACCCGATGTGCGAAACTACCTCAATCATAAGGTATGTCAGTGAAGCACTTAGGGTATCGAATCCACAGGGACTAAGGATTACACACCAAAGATACGAGAAACAAACTAACCTAGAGCAAAACGTTTTTATTGGTTTTTATGTTTTTATCGAAATGTAAAAGAAATGCAAGAAATAAAACAAAAGACAAAGCTCTGGATCATGGATTAAACTATCAAAGAGATGATTAACAATCAAACAATGAATCAATTGAAAGCATTAAACACTATCCTAGAACATGGAACACACATAAATAGATTAATCCACTCCCGTGGTATCAATCATCGAACTAACAAGAACTCCCGTTCGCAATTCAATAATCAATGAGCATTTATCACAAGTCCAATTAGTTCACTAATCACCCTACTCATCAACTCCCGTTGGGTAGGATGTGAGAAGCTCACAAAAGGTTCGGTTCAAGCAATTCATCTAACTCCTTCCGGGTGTGAAATGTGATATACATGCATTTCATCATGTATATACTTCATTTTAGTTGCATTTAGTGTGTCTTTGAGCATCATTTAGGACATTTTAGTTGCATTTGCATATGCATATCTCTTTTGTAGATTGTTGGAGTTGATGCTTGAAGAATGGAGAGGATTGAGGAAGAAAGGAGACAAAACAAGCTCAAAAACAGAAACAGAGTGTATAGCTGTCATCCATACCGACCAACTTTAGTCGGTACGAAGATTTCGATCACCAATATCAAGCAACAATGATCGATACAAGTTCCTGCAAAACAGAGGATCCACATCGATCAATCATTTCGGACAAAGGTGATCGATACAGATCAAACGGAGAAGGAGTTCAAAACCAGAAGAAATATCGATCATCCATATCGACCAAATGAGATCGATACAGAACAGAGCAATAACGACGGACGGACAGAGGTTATAACGACCAAGCGTATCGATCAACTCTGATCGATACCAGCATACCGATCATCCGTATCGATCACTCTTGATCGATACAACTCCTGCGAACCAATTATTGTTTCTTTTCACCCTTTTTCTCCACTACTTTAGCCCCCTTTTAAGGTCATTTTAAGACGGTGAGAAGTAAGTCCGGGGAGGAAAATCGTTACTAATTGTCTTTTAGTTGTTTTGTTTTGTTTTGTTTTCTTGAGTCTTGCATATGCACATACCTTATTGCATAAAAAAAAAAATCAAAAAAAAAAAAAAAAAATCAAAAACAACATGTAGTTTGCATAGTCCATCTTTATTTTAGGATTGAGTCTAGATCATATAGGTTGCATTCATGTGCATGAGAGTTCATGAAACGTGTATGATAAGCTTTCATTGTGATGCCCTTGATAATGGTTTTACATTGCTTGAATGATTTTAAAAAGCTTGTAAACTTCGTTACTTTGATCTCTCCACTCGAAATTCATTGCTTTATTGATGCATGCTTGCTTTAATACCAACTCCATAACTATTGGACTTAAAATAATCTTAATTCTCTCACTTAGGGGCTTGAGATCTTAACCATGGTTTTACATATACATTCGGGTTATCTTATTCCTTTGTGCCACACTTGTTAACCCGAATGACCATTCTCATTTTCAGGGTGGTTCCCCACCGTAACCTTTTACCTTTCCTTACACCCCTTCATGTTTTGCTTGAGTGAGCCTCTTCTTGAAAATGCTTGCATATGCAAAATCTTGTAAGAAGGGAACGACAATATATCTTCCATAGGGTAGTCTAATGAACTTCAAGGCTAGCAAAATAGGGAGATTGTTATGTGTTTCATTGTTAAAAGGGTTTGGTTTGGGAACATGAGCATAAAAGAAAATTGGTTGAGATGGAAAAAGAATGAAAAGAAAAGCCATGAGTTATAAAAGAAAAGAAAGATGGTGAAAATTAAAAGGAACATTCTATGGGAATAATAAGAAGTTAGCTCTAAGTTTAGAAGAATTAAGGCTAGAGCTCAAAAAGAAAGAAAAGTCCATAGATGTTACACAAAGAAATAAAGTTTGGTTTTTGAAAACTTACACATTTTGCTAAGAAGAGCAATGGGTACTTCAAAAGAAAAGGAAGCTTAACTCCAAGTTGAAACTAGGATTTTAAGCTAGGTTGGGTAGAAATGGAAGTCATTATTTGTATACATCAATTGGTCCATTTCTTCCTTGCTTTTGTGATGTTGGCATTCCTTTGATTTGAGAGTAGTCACCAAATCATAAACCACCTTGTTTCATACGTAAAAACCTCTTTCAACCATGCCAAATGGACTAGATCAATACCCCCTCAGTGAGACCACACTTGAAGAATTAATTGAATGTAGGGAGTTGGCTATTAAGTATTTATGTTGATATTTGGTTTTGAGTCTAGAGTAAAAAAATGGGAGTGGCGATAAGTCTAGAGAAGTTAGAGTCATATTGAGATACAATTTTTGCAATGCCTCGGTATTATCTTGGGCTATGATATTGAATGCTTTGACATGTATTTTAGTTGAATTCCCATTTTTAAATCTCTTTCTCGGTTTGTCATTTCTTGTTTGCTTGAGGACAAGCAAAAGGCAAGCGGG
>SMJT01000163.1:312863-334612 GCA_004349715.1 Crucihimalaya himalaica | reverse complement strand
CCACCAATTAACCCGATGTGCACAACACCACAATAATGGCGTATCGTTATAGCACGTAGGGTATCGAATCCACAGGGAAACAAGAACAACACACCAAGAATACAAAATGTTGTTTAATTTAAGCGGATAGGGGTTTTTGTGTGTGGTGAATTATTTAACTACCTAATAATAAGTAAAGACGGAAATTTAAATGCAAAGATAGAAATGAGCTAAAACAGGGCGAGACTAAAAATATAGTGATAAGCAAATGACATAATTTTAACGGCAAGATTTAAAGTTCAAATAGTCAAACAAGTACAAATGATGGTTTTCGATTTAACACAATATGACACAAACGAATCCTTGGGTAAGGTTATCGACTTCGGATGACTCCTAACTTGTTCAAGATGTTCAAACATTCAACAAAATGCATTCTTTTAGCCTAAGAACACTAATAAAGATTGATCCACTCCCGTGGTAACGATCCCTTTCAATGTCTCAACAATCAACAAGAACTCCCGTTCGTAATTCAAAGACAATGAAGCATTGTACTCGAGTCTAACTAGCCACAATTCATCTTAAACATCAACTCCCGTTGGCTAAGGTATGAAAAGCACTCATTGAATTCATTCCGAAATATATATCAAGCATCTCCCGATGGATAAAATCCCTAAGGTTCTAAACTGACTTGATCAAGGCCAATCTAGCATTAAGAACACTAATGAGTAAAGAATACAAAGAGTCTAACTCCTAAACATCAAGAACAAGCTAAGAACCACCCTAATCTACCATACCCAAGAATTCTTAAAAGACTACTCACTACACATGGTTTTTACACTTAAAGACATGATTTTAACAACTCTAAACATATATATAACTTAAGCACTAAAGAAAATTAAGATTACAAGTTAAAAACAAACTTCAAACATCAAGAAGTTCAAGCATAAACCCAGAAAACGAACCTACTAAATATATAACCAAATGGAGAAATAAAACCATAGAAATGCTAGAAATGAAGAGATAAACAGAAATCCATAAAGAAAAGATGATTTATAACATAAAAACTTAAGGATTCATGATACAAAATGTTGTTTTTTCTTTCAAGAACAAGAGAGAGAGAGTTCTAAGGTAGGTGATAATGGTTTCATAGTGGTTAAGAATCAACCTAAGTGAAGGATTTCTCCAAGATCATCCTAAATCATCATTATTTAACCATCAAGACAATTGACCAATGATGCATAAACATTCAATTCACATTCATTCTTATGACATGGAACACTCAAGTAGATTAGCTCATTCCCATGATGCTAATCCATTTACAAATCAACTAGTTTGGCTATTTTGTCACCCAACAACCAATTGCAACTAGATGATCTATAATCATTAAGTATGAGTCCATATAAGTCAACAATTCATCGGTTAAGAGTGAAATGCATGCTTGGAAATTTTCTAGACATTTTATCAAACACCTTGTGAGCAATAAATGTCATAAGTTCTAGAATTGAGTGATCAAGTCATTTCTAGCATTGAGATCTTTCCTAACATGAGAACAAATGATTATCTAAGCCTAAACATCAACAATCAATCATCAAATCATCCAAATCAAGTAATCCAAAAACCCAGAAAAGTCAACTCACAAATATATCAAGAACACAAAAGTAAAAGACATGAAAATGAAGAACAAGAACAAATAAGACATATATATTGATAGGGTTGAAGAAATCTTCTCTAAAGTCGCATGAATCTTGAAGAACAATACAAATCTCATGAGGAGAGAGTTTGGGTCAAAACCCACTCTAAAAAGAAGAAGACTTCAGGAGAAAGTGCGTTTTTTGTTTTACTGGTTACATGTTTTTAGGCTTTTAAAGGAGTGGGTTCGCAAGTGGAGAAAACAGAGAAAAAGTCAAAATGCGGTAGTGAACCACTTTTCCTCTCTGGATTCGGTCATGAAAATCGACCTTGGGTCGATTTTTGATCCCAGGTATGTCCTTAGCCATTTTGCCGAACGGTCACGGAAATCGGTTTCGGATCGATTTTTGACATGTCTTCACTAAATCGGCCATAACGTTTTGAAACACGTATCCAAATGCTCTGAAATTACTTCCATTGGAAAGATAACTCAATTTCCCATCTTTTACATGAAGAGCATTGAAGCTAAATCGCAGTGGAAAATGTTCATCTGAGTCGATCTTTCAAGCATGTTGGATTGACTCTGCATTTGACATTTCCTAACTTTGGTCCAAAATTTGCATCCTTCATTTTCCTTATATTTCTATGCATATCTTTTGATCCAATCCACTCCTAAACACCTGAATAAACACAAAAAGAACAAAAAGAAGACACAAAACAACATAGGACATCTAAAATGCAAGACAACACTGAATGAGACTTTAATGCATGAAAACATCTCAAAAATTGTACAAAGTGGGATTTAAACATATGAAAACTAGGCTTTAAAACATGTAAAATATACACTTATCATTTACTCCACTAGGAGGATAAACAACAAACTCCCCCTCCGACTAGGTGGAGGAAACAGCCATCCCGGCTATCCTTTTGCAAGCTTCAAGCTTTCCCCTCGGCAATGACTTTGTCATCATATCAGCTCCATTATCATCCGTATGAACTTTTGCAAGTTCCAATTCCTTAGAAGCAACCACATCACGTATCCAACGATACCTTCTATCAATGTGTTTCGAACGCGAATGAAATGTAGAGTTCTTCCCGAGATGAATTGCGCTTTGATTATCACAAAGCAGCACATACTTATCTTGCTTGAAACCGACTTCCTCAAGATAACTCTTCATCCACAGCAGCTCCTTACAAGCTTCCACTGCAGCAATAAACTCAGCTTCCGTGGTAGAAAGTGCAACACACTTCTGTAACCTTGACTACCATGCCACAGCTCCCCCTGCAAATGTTACCAAGTAACCCGAATCAGCTTCTCACCTCTATCTCGAACAATTCTCGTACCAAGAATCTGGTTCGCTGGACCCAAATCTTTCATGGCAAATGACTTTCCAAGCTGATTCTTCAACTCTTGAATCCTGCTCAAGTTCTTGCCCACAATCAACATATCATCAACANGGATTTAAACATATGAAAACTAGGCTTTAAAACATGTAAAATATACACTTATCATTTACTCCACTAGGAGGATAAACAACAAACTCCCCCTCCGACTAGGTGGAGGAAACAGCCATCCCGGCTATCCTTTTGCAAGCTTCAAGCTTTCCCCTCGGCAATGACTTTGTCATCATATCAGCTCCATTATCATCCGTATGAACTTTTGCAAGTTCCACTTCCTTAGAAGCCACCACATCACGTATCCAATGATACCTTCTATCAATGTGTTTCGAACGCGAATGAAATGTAGAGTTCTTTCCGAGATGAATTGCGCTTTGATTATCACAAAGCAACACATACTTATCTTGCTTGAAACCAAGCTCCTCAAGATAACTCTTCATCCACAGCAGCTCCTTACAAGCTTCCACTGCAGCAATAAACTCAGCTTCCGTGGTAGAAAGTGCAACACACTTCTGTAACCTTGACTGCCATGCCACAGCTCCCCCTGCAAATGTTACCAAGTAACCCGAAGTAGACTTCCTGGAATCAATATCCCCAGCCAAATCAGAATCAGTATAACTGATAAGCAATGGCTTATCACCTCCAAAGGTAAGCTTCAAACTAGAAGTCCCTCGAAGATATCTCAAAATCCACTTCACAGCATTCCAGTGTTCTCTCCCAGGATTGGAGAGAAAACGACTAACTGTACCAACAGCGTGAGCTATATCTGGTCTTGTACAAACCATAGCGTACATCAAGCTACCAACTGCAGAAGCATATGGAACTCGTGCCATATCTTCTTTCTCCAACTTTGTACGCGGACTCTGTTGACTGTTCAATCTAAAGCGTGAAGCAAGAGGAGAGCTAACAACTTTAGACTTATCCATGTGAAACCTCTGAAGTCCCTTTTCAATGTACCTCTCTTGAGACAAGTGAATCAGCTTCTCACCTCTATCTCGAACAATTCTCATACCAAGAATCTGTTTCGCTGGACCCAAATCTTTCATGGCAAATGACTTTCCAAGCTGATTCTTCAACTCTTGAATCCTGCTTAAGTTCTTGCCCACAATCAACATATCATCAACATACAACAACAAGACGATAAAATCATCTTCACCAAACATCTGCACAAACACACAATGATCAGAAGTAGTCTTCTTATAACCATGCTCCCCCATAACTGACTCAAACTTCTTATACCACTGTCTTGGTGCCTGTTTCAAACCATAAAGACTTTTCTTCAAGCGACAAACCAAATCTTCTTTGCCCTTTTTAATAAAGCCTTCCGGTTGTACCATGTAAATCTCTTCCTCCAAATCACCATGAAGAAAAGCAGTCTTCACATCCATTTGCTCAACCTCTAGATCAAGACTCGCTGCCAATCCAAGTACAACCCGAATGGATGACATCTTCACAACAGGAGCAAAAATTACATCAAAATCAACTCCTTTCTTTTGGCCGAATCCCTTCACAACCAACCTAGCCTTGTATCGAGGTTGCAAACTGGTCTCATCATGCTTAATCTTGTACACCCACTTATTAAGCAACGCCTTTTTACCTTTAGGCAACTTCACCAACTCAAATGTCTGATTCTCTTCAAAAGAATCCATCTCGTCACCCATAGCATCATGCCATTCATCCTTGTGTTCATCCTCCAAAGCTTCACTATAGCTTTCAGGCTCTCCCCCATCAGTAAGTAACACATACTCACCAGGATTATACCTTGTCGACGGTATAAGACCTCTCGCAGATCTTCTAACAGGTAGGTTCTCGGTAGTTGGTGTCTCATCATGATCGTCACCATGATCACCAATACCATCATCATGTGCGGGAGCTTCTGCACTAGGTGTATCAACATGAACCTCACCCTCAACCTGACCGTGGACTGATGTAGAAGGAACAATCTCTGAATCAATCAAACTCTCATCTCTCTGAGTTGGTTTTCCGGACTTGTCAATGTCCTTAATCGTTTGATCTTCCATGAACACAACATCTCTGCTCCTAATGAGCTTCTTCGTAATGGGATCATAAAACCTGTATCCAAACTCATCCTGACCATAACCAATGAACACACATTGTCGTGACTTCATCTCAAGCTTTGACCTTTCATCTTTGGGAATGTGTACAAATGCTTTGCACCCAAAGACTCTCAAATGACCATAAGAAACATTCTTACCGGTCCAAACTCTCTCTGGAATATCACCCTCCAAAGGAGCACTAGGTGATAAATTCAACACGTGAACAACAGAGCTCAAAGCCTCACCCCAGAAAGTATATGCCAAACCTGACTGTGAGATTAAACATCTCACCCTCTCGACAATTGTCCTGTTCATCCTCTCAGCCAACCCATTCAACTGTGGAGTCTTAGGTGGCGTGAACTGATGCCTAATACCATGTTCCTTGCAATAAGCATCAAATGGTCCAGAATACTCACCACCATTATCACTGCGGATACACTTCAACTTCTTTCCCGTCTGCCTCTCAACCAATGCCACAAACTGCTTGAAGTATCCCAGAACCTGATCTTTCGTCTTCATAGTATAAACCCACAACTTCCTAGAATGATCATCAATGAATGTGACAAAATATGATGCACCACCAAGAGATCTTGTCTTCATTGGACCACACACATCTGAATGCACCAGATCAAGTACCTCGGGTTTTCTAGAAGGTGCAGAAGACTTGAACGAGACCCTGTGTTGTTTACCTGCAAAACAATGAGCACACTTCTGTAAGTGTAAACCGGAGATACCTGGAATGGCCTCCTTAGACAACACAGACAATCCCTTCTCACTCATGTGACCGAGTCTCTTATGCCACAACTCCATGGCATTATCATTCTCCATAGCATTAATCATATCTTTGGAGACCTTAGCCTGCATCCAATAGAAAGATGAGGACTTAACACCTCGAGCCACAACCATGGAACCACGTGAAAGCTTCCATTTACCCCCACCGAGTAAACTATAGTAGCCTTCATCATCAAGCTTCCCTGTAGAGATCAAGTTCAACCGAACATCTGGGACATGCTTAACACCCTTAAGCATCAACTTAGTACCAAGACTAGTCTCCAAGCATATATCACCAATGCCAACAACCTGAGACACACCATCATTACCCATCTTCACAGAACCATAATCACCTGGAGTATAGGTAGAAAACAAATCCCGTTGCGATGTAGCATGAGTAGTAGCCCCAGAGTCAACAACCCAACTGGTGTCATGACTAGCAACATTAATGGCATCACCCTCAAGAAGAATAAGAAACTGATCCTCGGTGACAGTCACCCGATCTTCACCATCTTCTTGATTTTTCCCTTTATCTTTCTTCAACTTCCAGCAATTTTTCTTCAAGTGCCCTTTCTTATGACAGTAATGGCACTCCATATTCGCAAATTTGTTAGATTTGCTCCTGCTCCTGTTCTTATCATTCTTGGGCTCTCTGAATGTACTCCTCCCCCTTGACTCAGTAACGAACATATCTGAACGCGAGGAACTAGCATTTGATTGCCTTCTAGTTTCCTCATTTAAGACACTGTTCTTCACCACATCCATCGAAAGAACACCATCCGACGCGGAGTTACAAAGAGACATCCTAAACACCTCCCAAGAATCTGGTAATGTACCAAGAAGCCACAAACCGTGAATCTCATCCTCAAACTTGATTCCCATATCAGACAGTTTATTGAGCAGTCCCTGAAACACATTCAAGTGATCCGTCATTGGAGTTCCCTCCTGATACCTCAACTCAATCAACTTCTTGATCATGTACATCTTGTTATTACCAGTCTTCCGAGCAAACAACTGCTCCAGCTTCAACCACAAAGAACGAGCATTAGTCTCATTTTCAATATGATTCAATACATTATCATCTACCCATTGCCTTATCAAACCACACACTTGGCGATGTTGCAACTTCCACTGATCATCAGTCTTATCATCAGGTTTCGTCTCTTGAAAAACTGGAACATGAAATTCTTTCACAAAAAGCAAATCTTCCATCTTGCCTTTCCATAGATGATAATTAGAACCATTCAAGCTTCAAATTATGCCCATATTTTCCATCGCTCACAAAAGCAACCAATAGCCTAAAGCTATTAAACCAGTGCTCTGCTACCACTCTGTTGGGGAAACACACGCAACAACGGTGCAGCGGACTAAAGTTTTCACCCGCACTTCTGTGAGCCTGTGAGAAAAATACAATGATCTTGACAGAAAACTTCAAAGCATAAAAATAAATAAGACAACACAATTTTTACGTGGAAAACCTCCTCGATGTGAGAAAGAAAAAACCACGGGACCGTAGTCCACTCAAAACAACTATATCAACTGTTTGAGTGTTACAACCACGTCCACCAGAGAGTAAGGCTACAAATAGCAATCTCCAACAACAAGAGAAGCTCAACAATAGAGAGCAATAAGAGCCTATAATATGCAGTTCTAAACGACCCTAAGTTCGTTAAGATTCCGGTCACCAAATCACGATCCAACCGTATAAATCCTAGAAAAACAGGTTAAGAACAACTCTGCAAAATTTCAGCTCATTCGGAGAAGAACTCACCGTCGGATTTCCCAAACACTACCGACATATGCTACTGAAATCTCAGATACGACTAACCCCGCTAAAACTCCGATTTCTCCCAAACCAACCGTTGGAACACAATCTCCACCGTTGAATCTGAAGAACACTGAGTCACGAAGCTACGCTCAAAATTTCAGCCAGATCGGAGTTTGTTTGATTGATTAAACGCTCAACGCAACAAACTGTTTTTCTTCTTCTCTCAAATCCGAAAATCTCTCAATTTCCTTTTTCTCTCTCACTTGTTTTCTCTCTCCTGCCCACACACAATTATTCTCACACAAACACCTATAATTGTGTCTCCTTATTATTATAATTTATATCTTATAATAATATATGTGTTTACCCCACTAGGAGGATAAACAACACAAAACACGAGTATAAAACCGAATTAAGGAAAAATTCGTAGAGGCAAGATTTGATCTTTTTCCTTTATTCAAACAATCTCCTGCAGTGTGGCGGTTTGTGAGATAATGAATCCCAGGATACAACTACGGCGAGACCGTTTTCGCAACACTCAAAAAACGGAATCTACGAACTGGATATCTACGATATACTCTTGAGACGGACACTTACTTTGATGTGGGAGAGAGTTTTTGTTTTCGCTTTCGCAGAACGATGGGAGAGAAAACGATTGAGAGAGTTTTGTTTTACAAAACGCAGGGAGAGGTTGTGCGATCCGCAAAATCCGCAATGTGCGGAGATCTTGGAGCATTGAGTGAGGCGCACGATCCGGAGAGAATCTCGCGGACGATTAAGGCTTGGTCAAAGCGCTTTTATTATGCAAAAAAATTGATACTAAATTGGTCAAATTTTTTAAGCAAAGTTGCATAAAAATTTTCCCCAAAAAGAACAATCTTTGTGGGCCTAAAGGCCCACATTACCCGAGACCCGAGCCCAAGCCCGGTCCGGCGGTGGCGGCGCGCGTGCGTGTGTTTTTGCATAATGGCCTTCCTACTCTTGCACCATGGTCTCCCCTTCCCATCTAGTCGTTGAACACTCTCATTAGTGTAACAACATATATACTAGAGGGAAATATTTCATTCAACCAATGTGGGACTTTGTAATATAAAGTTATTATAAGCTTTCAAGCTAACCACTTTGGAGCTCAATTTCTCATTCAATTTCACTTCAATTTTTACATGTAACTACACTATGCTGGTCACATTCTGGTATTTCCAGTATTTACAAATAGGGGAGGGCAAAAATTAAGTATGGGCATTGGAAACTTTGGTTTGGTTCAGGGCAGTTTGTTCCATTATTTTTCTTCCTCTAAATTATTTTGTTTGGTCTAAATCGGTTTGCATAGACCTGTGTGTTTGAGTGTGTTTTTTTTCTTTTTGTTTTTTAGGGCACTGAAGTTATTGAAGGGATTTTTCTTGACACAACAAACTTAACCTTTGATGTTAATCCTAAGGCGTTTGAGAATATGTATAATCTTAGATTGTTGAAGATCTACAGTTCAAACTCTGAACCTGCTCAAGAACTCCGTCTTCCTAAGGAACTTCACTATCTGCCTTATGAGCTCAGGTTACTTCACTGGGAAAAGTATCCGTTACGATCGTTGCCTTCAGATTTTGACCCTCGGCACCTTGTATGCCTTATAGTCAGCTTCAGAATCTCTATGAAGGAAACCAGGTTGAGTTAAATCCAAGAACCGTAGCTGTTTTGTGTTCTTACCAGAATTGAGCTATACATTTATGTGTGTTTGTTATGTTTTACAGAGTCTGTTGAAGTTGAAGATAATAAATCTTAGCCATTCTCAGCAACTAGTTGAAGTTGATGTACTTTTGAAAGCTTGTAGTCTTGAGAAAATGGATCTTCAAGGTTGCACAAGATTGAAGAGCATCCCACACATTGATCAGCTAAAGAATCTTCAACTTCTGAATCTTTCTGGTTGCACGAGACTCAAACGTGCAGAGATTATAGAGGAGATAAAACGATTTGATCCAGAAGGCGGCTTAAGAGAAACAAAATCTGAATCAATGGTGTTCTCCACGTTAATAAAGCTTGAACCTTAGGATAACACAGAGAGCTTTTGAAAAGAAAAAAATGAATTACTATGTTGAAGACTACTGAGATGCTCAAACTTTCAAGTTTCCTCTCAAACATGTCTTAACAAAAAGTAAGGGATTGTAATCTAAACAAAGACAGTAGAAAATGCCCCAAGCCAATGTTCGAGTACCAGGCGCTACGACGCAAACATTGCGGAATTACTCTAAATTGAACTTGAGACTAAGATTGTGACATTTGACAGAAATTAGAACAAAATGATGTTCAATATTTTTAGCTGTGCTATAAGAAAAGGGAAGTATAGGAAGATAGTATGGGTGGGTGGGTTTTCGTCCATTTGGATTGTGAATATCATTATGTTTTTCTCATGCTCTGTTTTGTATCCGTGGATGACAAACTAGTGTTACTTGCTAAATGACAATCCATTAAAAGCTAAAATTCGCAACGATCAAAGATATTTAATGAATTTCTCATCAAAATAATATATCAGACAAAGGCGTTGGCTTCCCATCTTTAATATACTATTCTCTCGCACAAACGAACCTTACCAACCTTCTAGTTTTGTGTTCCAACAAATCATCACTATGTCATGTTACTATCAAAGCGCCTTGTAACATGTATAGTCTATCATCAAGTGTTTGCATTGTTAACTGTGAAATATTCAAGTCTCAGTTTGCATTTTTTGCATATCTAACATCAGATTGTTTCTAGCATCAAGAATGTAGCAACGATTCACTTACGATGTGCCAGCTAGTTATTGCAGAGACTAAGAGACTAATAGATTAACACCAAACCAACAAATCCTAAGGTTGTACACTCTTTGTGCGTACAAACCAAAATTTCTTTAATAGTGTGTTCAATAAGCAACTAACTATAAAAATGTAAATATTTAATAATATTGGAACATTATTAGTTATTGTAGAGACTAAGAGATTAATAGATTGAGGAAATTTGTCAAAAAAATACTAATAGTATTGGAACATTACCTTGAAGATCGGAGGCATCCCATTGTTACTAGAGTTGTGATAACACTTCTCAATCTTAGCTACAATGAAGAAAAGGACAAATTGAATCTTTAAAATCACTATTCTTTCCCTTAAAACACACAAAGGAAATATAACGAGCATAAAGAAAACAACTAACTAGGTCCAACATTACTGTGATGGCACGCTGAGGCGGTCGAAGCTAGTCAAGCTACAAATAATAAAATGAGTTAAATCCTTAAAATCTATGTTTTCCCTTTAAAACACGAGAAAAGGGGAATAAAAAAAGGCATAAACGAAACAACCAATCACCATTAAAGATTCAAAACATTTCAAATTCACCATTACGGCACGCGCGCTGACAGGATCAGAACTACAAATAAGAAAATATGAGTTAAAATTTTTGTCTTTTTTTTCCTTATAACACACAAAAAATCATGAACGAGAAAACTAGTTACCATTGAAGATCGGCAAGATTCCAAGTCCACCATTACTACGATAACACTTTGTCGTGGTCGAAGAAGCTACAAACAAGAAAAAATGAGTTGATTCTTACAATCTCTGTTTTTACGCTGAAGAAACTACCAAAAAAAAAAAACGAATAGCAGAAACATTTTAGCAACCTTTCGAAGATCTTGCGGATCATGTATCATGCATGCAATATTCTTTGCACGGGTTCGTGTGGCCACATGACTACGAAAATGACTAAATTATTTTGGTTATCAAATTTGGTACACAATGCTTGACTTAAATTTTCTCATATTCATTGGTGTGTGTCTCGTGGAATAAAGTTTTATGATCTCTTAGATTACTATTCTTGTAACATATCGTAAGGTTGCAATATTATGTTAGTTCAATCAACCACACATTAGTTAAATAAGAATGGCTGATTAATTTTGTTAAGAAAGTATGTATTTCCTTAATGTTTTTGAAGATACGAAAATACGAATAGCTGTATACAGATTTGGAAACAATTTTTTCAAAGCGTGGACAGAAAATATCAGAATCGAAAAGAAAAAAAGAAAATGAACAATAAGTTGATACCAATCCGAAATTGTTAAACAAATTATTTTTTTTGATAAACCTTTTATGGTTTTTCGTGTAAAACCTGAAACGGAAATCGATTTTACTGTACTTGAACCAAACTAATTTTTAAATATTTATATTTTAATATATGTATGTATTAAAGTAGATATAATCAAATTACATAAATTCAATAATCATTTAGCGTTGACCAAAAAAGCATGTTAATCGTTTGAAATATGTATAGAGCATGTTAAAATGTTTGAAATAATTTTGTATTTAAATTAAATTAAATTTGTGTTATTGATCCCTTCATATCATTCTCAATCATTCATGAACTTAGTGTATTAACTTCATCGAGGCGCATTTCATTTGATTACTACTCGTCCGTACTCTGTTATAAATTAATATTAGAGTGTCTATATTAACGTAAATAAGTATACTAAAACTAGTACTCGCTGTGGGTAAAATCATGAATGAATTTTAATGTACTGAAGAAAGAGACTAGTAGTGTTATTGATCCCTTCATATCATTCTCTCAATCATTCATGTATTATCGATATGCTTTGCTAAAATTTTAAGCACCAAATTAATAAACAACAAAAATCAATCCTTAAGTACCACAAGACTACCAAATCATGTCTAAAGCACACCTATGTCATTCGGAACACACAATGATCAAATCACAAAGTAGAGTAACTCTTATCCATGGTCTACTTCTCATGAAACTTCTATAAACTATTTAAATCTTGAATTCATCTCTCGGATTTTATTTGAGCTAATGGAGGGAATACCCAACACTATAGTTAAGAGCCAAAAAAAAAGGGAGACAAATATTTGGGCGAATTGCTAAAAATAGACCCAAAATTGAGTTTGAATCAAAACTAGACCCCAAATTGAAACAAATGCAAAACTAGACCTTTGGGGTATGGAAATTANGAAGTGTCAGGTTACCACCAGAACAACTACAGAGGAAGAGGAAACAGTTCTGGACGTTTTGGTAGAGGAAGAAGCTCTTTCTCCACTAAAGGAAGGGGATTTTATCAGCAAATATCCTCAAACAACTCTGCCAATGCTGACAACAGACCAACCTGTCAAATCTGTGGTAAACTAGGACATGCGGCTTTGAAGTGCTGGCATCGGTTTGATAACAGCTACCAGCATGAAGAGTTACCAAGCGATCTCACTGCCATGCGTATAACAGATGTCACAGAAAATGCAGGCAACGAATGGCTTCCTGACACTGGAGCTACAACCCACATAACGAATTCATCAAAACATCTGCAGCAATCACAACCATACAGAGGCTCAGATACAGTGATGGTGGGTGATGGGTACTACTTGCCTATTACTCACACTGGCTCTGCAAATCTTCCCTCAACATCAGGTAACTTACCCCTTAAAGATGTGTTGGTATGTCCTGATATTGCTAAATCTTTGTTGTCTGTATCCAAGCTCACAAGTGATTACCCATGCTCTTTTGAATTTGACTGTGATGGTGTGCGTGTGAATGATAAGGAAACAAAGAAAGTGATGATTCTGGGAAGCCACCGTGATGGACTTTATCTGCTGGAGAATGCACCATACAAGGCCTACTACTCTTCTAGACAACATTCAGTGAGTGATGATGTTTGGCATAAGAGATTGGGTCACCCAAATGCTCAAGTTCTCCAGCTGCTATCCAAGTCAAAGGCTATCCAAATCAATAAAGTCACTAAGACTATCTGTGAAGCCTGTCAACTAGGAAAAAATCTTCACTTGCCTTTTGTGTCTTCTTCTTATGTTTCTACAAAACCTTTGGAAAGAATTCACTGTGATCTTTGGGGTCCTGCACCAGTTATGTCTGTTCAAGGATTTAAATATTATGTCATATTTATTGATCACTACTAAAGGTTTTGTTGGTTTTATCCACTCAAGTTAAAATCTGAATTTTACTCTGTCTTCAAAAGATTCCAAGCCTTGGTTGAAAATCAGCTTCAGACTAAGATTAAGCTCTTTCAGTGTGATGGTGGAGGTGAGTTTACTAGTGCACAGTTTCAGAAACACTTACAGGAACATGGCATTCAACAGCAGCTTTCATGTCCTTACACCCCTCAGCAAAATGGCTTAGCTGAGAGAAAGCATCGCCACATAACAGAATTAGGCCTCTCTATGCTATTCCAGAGCCATGTTCCACACAAATACTGGGTAGAAGCATTCTATACTGCAAATTTCCTTAGTAATTTGCTTCCTTCATCAGTTCTTTCAGAACAATGTAGCCCCTTTCAATCCTTAGTTGGCAAAACTCCAGAGTATACATCATTAAGAGTATTCGGGTGTGCATGTTATCCAACTCTTAGGGACTATGCTCAGAACAAATTTGATCCAAGATCGTTGAAATGTGTGTTTCTGGGCTACAATGAGAACTACAAAGGCTACCGTTGTCTATTACCCTCTACAGGAAGAGTATACATAAGTCGACATGTGATTTTTGATGAGTCTTCCTTTCCCTTTGCAACAGCCTCTACATAACACCAGCTCACAAACATGACTCCTCTGATTGCAGCTTGGCTAAAGAGCTCCAGCAAAGCTTCCCCTCCAACAGATTCTGATACTAAAGATCAGTCAGTCTCTGAAACTCTAACATTGCAATCTGACAACAGGGTTCAGCAATACAGCTCACACCAAGTTTTCCCACCTGCAATCAGACAATCCTCTCATACACCATCACTCTCATCAACTTCAGAGACCAATTCAGAAGCTACAACACCAAAGACTATTTCTGCAACTCCTACTCCTACTCAGATCACAAAAGCATTATCTACTGTCGATGGAGAGGTAAGTCCTGAGTGTACGACCGGCCTTGATCCGTGTTCTATTGGCAACAGCTCACCATCTCCATCACACAGTACATATGCTTCTGGATCAAGTAGCACAAATGCTACCGGTTCAGATGTTCAAACTTCCCCAGCTTCACCTGTTGCAACTTCTGACGTTAATACCCTGCAAGTATCTTCATCAGCAAAGCCTTCTCCAGTCAAACAACAATTCCCACAACAACAATCGAGATACATCACAAGAGCAAAGACTGGAATTGTAAAACCAAACCCGAGGTATGCATTACATACTAGAAGAGTGTCATATCCTGAGCCTGCTACGGTTACAGCTGCCTTGAAGGATCCAGGTTGGAATAAAGCCATGGGTGAAGAAATAGAGAACTGTACAGAAGCTCAAACATGGTCCCTTGTTCCTTACAAACCGGGTATGCACATACTTGGAAGTAAATGGGTTTTTAGAACTAAGCTGAATGCAGATGGGTCCCTTGACAAGTTGAAGGCCAGGCTTGTTGCAAAAGGATATGACCAAGAAGAAGGAATCGACTACCTTGAGACCTACAGTCCTGTAGTAAGAACTTCTACAATAAGATCAGTTCTCCACGTTGCAACAATAATGAATTGGGAAATCAAGCAAATGGACGTTAAAAATGCCTTTTTACATGGTGAGCTTACTGAAACTGTGTTTATGACTCAACCTGCAGGATTTGTGGACCCAAGTAAGCCAAATTATGTTTGTCATTTGCACAAGGCCTTGTATGGCCTGAAACAATCACCAAGGGCCTGGTTCAACAAGTTTACTACGTNTTGAAATGTGTGTTTCTGGGCTACAATGAGAACTACAAAGGCTATCGTTGCCTATTACCCTCTACAGGAAGAGTGTACATAAGTCGACATGTGATCTTTGATGAGTCTTCCTTTCCCTTTGCAACAGCCTCTACATCACACCGGCTCACAAATATGACTCCTCTGATTGCAGCTTGGCTAAAGAGCTCCAGCTTCTCTTCACTTCCGACAGATTCTGTTATTAAAGATCAGCCAGTCTCTGAAACTCTCAGTTTGCAATCTGACAATAGGGTTCAGCAATACAGCTCACACCAAGTCCTCCCACCTGCAATCAGAAAATCCTCTCATACACCATCACTCTCATCAACATCAGAGACCAATTCAGAAGCTACAACACCAAAGACTATTTCTGCAACTCCTACTCCTACTCAGATCACAAAAGCATTATCTACTGTCAATGGAGAGGTAAGTCCTGAGTGTACGACCGGCCTTGATCCGTGTTCTATTGGCAACATCTTATCATCTCCATCACACAGTACATATGCTTCTGGATCAAGTAGCACAGATGCTACCGGTTCAGATATTCAAACTTCCCCAGCTTCACCTGTTGCAGCTTCTGACATTAATAACCTGCAAGTATCTTCATCAGCAAAGTCTTCTCCAGTCAAACTACCATTCCCACAACAACAATCCAGATACATCACTAGAGCAAGGACTGGAATTGTAAAACCAAACCCGAGGTATGCCTTACATACTAGAAGAGTGTCATATCCTGAGCCTGCTACGGTTACAGCTTCCTTGAAGGATCCAGGTTGGAATATAGCCATGTGTGAAGAAATAGAGAACTGTACAGAAGCTCAAACATGGTCCCTTGTTCCTTACAAACCGGGTATGCACATACTTGGCAGTAAATGGGTTTTTAGAACTAAGCTGAATGCAGATGGGTCCCTTGACAAGTTGAAGGCCAGGCTTGTTGCAAAAGGATATGACCAAGAAGAAGGAATTGACTACCTTGAGACCTACAGTCCTGTAGTAAGAACTTCTACAATAAGATCAGTTCTCCACGTTGCAACAATAATGAATTGGGAAATCAAGCAAATGGACGTTAAAAATGCCTTTTTACATGGTGAGCTTACTGAAACTGTGTTTATGACTCAACCTGCAGGATTTGTGGACCTAAGTAAGCCAAATTATGTTTGTCATTTGCACAAGGCCTTGTATGGTCTGAAACAATCACCAAGGGCTTGGTTCAACAATTTTACTTCTTTCTTGATAGAATTTTGTTTCATCTGTGCACGTCCTGATCCTTCACTTTTTGTCTACACTAATGGCAAAGATGTTATCATGTTTCTTTTATATGTTGATGATATGGTTATTACAGGGAATAACTCTACAGTCCTTGATGCATTATTAGATGCTTTACAAAGTCAGTTCAGGATGAAGGATATGGGTCAGCTCCATTACTTTCTGGGAATTCAGGCACACTTTCATTCAGGGGGGCTATTTTTATCACAAGAAAAATATGCTGAAGATCTCCTAGCTATTGCAGCTATGAGTGATTGTGCCCCTGTCTCCACACCTCTTCCTTTACAACTAGATAAAGTGCCTTCACATGATCAACTATTTTCAGATCCATCCTACTTCAGGAGTCTTGCTGGGAAATTGCAGTATCTCACTTTAACTCGACCAGACATCCAGTATGCTGTTAACTATGTTTGCCAAAAGATGCATGCTCCATCCTTGTCTGATTTCAATCTCCTCAAAATAATACTCAGATATGTTAAAGGTTCTGTCACTATTGGTATTTCCTTTAGCAATGACACATATTGCACTCTCAGGGCCTATAGTGACAGTGATTGGGGAGGATGCAAAATCACAAGGAGATCTACTGGGGGGTTTTGCACATTCTTAGGATCAAACATCATCTCTTGGTCTTCTAAAAAGCAGCCTACAATCTCCAAGAGCTCCACTGAAGCAGAGTATAGAGCTCTGTCAGAAACAGCTTCAGAGATCAAATGGCTTTGTTCACTTCTTAAAGAGATGGGTATTCCTCTACTCACTACTCCAGAACTTTACTGTGACAATCTCTCGGCTGTGTACTTGACAGCCAATCCTGCATTTCACTCCAGAACCAAGCATTTTGACATGGATCATCACTATGTCCGGGAGAGAGTTGCCTTGGGAACCTTGGAGGTGAAACATATTCCTTCTCATCTTCAGTTGGCTTATATTTTTACCAAGTCTTTGCCTTATGAAGCATTCAGATCATTGAGATTCAAACTTGGTGTTGATGTACCACCTACACCAAGTTTGAGGGGGGCTATTGAAGCAAAGCCTCTAACAGAATCAGAAGGAGCAAAAGAAGGAGCAAAATNCACTATTCAGTAAGGTAAAGAATGTACCTTCATTATGCCTAACACGCCAATGAGTTAAGAGACAAAGCACATGAGGCTGACCATCATGCCATAGTTTGTCACTGAAAGAAATTGCTTCATGACCTAAAGTTGTACACCTCAATTTTTCTCCCCTAATAAAGTATCCAATTTTAAATTAATCATCAGGTTATATAAAAAGAAACTGGTTTGCATAGTCATGCAACTCACTTGTAATTTGTCAATGTAAAGGTTAGGGAGGGAGTTTTTTTCTCGAGTGGCAACTGTTGAATTGGTTGGGCTGTATAGCTCTTATCTTTAACCGCCTGCATCTCTTCAACTTCAGTTATCATACCAAGCAAATCTGTGAACAAATGGTAAACATTTGAAATGAACAATAGAATTTTTATATGTATATCCTCATAAAAAAGAAACTTTTATACCTATTGGAAAATCAGAATCATATTCTCCAGAAATGACTCTGTGGAAAGGGACAGGTAATTTTTCACGTGCAAGAGGTAAAGGCGATGAGAAGCCAATGACCGTATTTTCAACGAAGTTAATAATGTAGCTGGTCAGTGCGTTTTGCTCTTCGCGCTTATCGTCCAGAACAATAAAATGGGATATATATTTCCACACTCCTTCGTCGATCATTTGATCTAAAGCTTGAACTAAAGAACTTGTCCCAGTATAAGCTTCAATATGCACCTCCTTCTCACCAGTTTGACATGAAACAAAGAACCAAGATTATTGATTAATCTTATACAAATAAGTAACTACTACATCAATTCATAAGTCACAGATAAGTTCTAATATAAACTACTTCGGTTAAACAGTTTAATCCGACTATTCATCATTGATATATTGATATCAAGCATGATGCAATCCCAACAATTATTGATTATATCGTCTAGAGAAACTCAGCTGTTCGTCCATTAATAGGAAATGCAAACTTTCACGTGACTCTACTCCTTGCTGACGCCATTTTTTTAGAACTTTGACCCGGATTTCCCAATCAGTTCTGCCTTTATGTAGATCATCAACAAAACTATATGCGCACATGGCTCTCTGAAAACATAGTTATAAAGTATATGGTTGTGAGAAATATTAAGAAAAGTCACAAATTAATAATGGATATCACAAATTGCATGTGAGTCTGAAAATAAAAATGTTTCTGTTTTTTTAATAGTGAAGCTGTTTTTTATAATTTTACCTTCTAGATCTGTTTAATCGTCGAAATATTGAGAGAATTAGACAAAAAAACTATAGCTAATCGGCGAGAAGGTAATGCAAATGTAATGCAACTAAAGGTAATGAAACTGTTGAGAGATTTGGAAGAAAGATCTATACCTTAATTGGCAAATCAGGACTCGGCGAAGATGGATTAGCGGAGTCGATGGGTTAGCGGCGAAGATGGGTTAGCGGACTCGGCGAAGAAAGATCTATACACTAAGGATATGCACTTTGTTTTTCTGAAATAAGCGATGGAAGATTGTCAATTGAAAGGCTCGAGATTTGGGAAAAATAATCTGAAGCAAAGCAAAGTAATAATTAAAGAGTGTATCAATGATGTTACTTTTTCTGAACTGTCAATCGTTTGAACAGTTTTGTGGACTAAGGTTTTAAAAATATTTGGATATTAGGTTTTAAAAAAATTTGTAAAAAGCTGTACATATATCCATATAAGAAGATATTTGTAAATTTTTATTCCATTTATACATAAACTTATACATTATTAGCTATATATTAAGTACATTTTTATTGGAAAGATTATAGATTATACATCAGCAAATTTATTATTCTTATTTGAAAGAATGCAAATATGTATGTATTTAAAAAATTTTATTATTGAAAGAATTGTCTTTTTAATAAATTTAAGTCTTTTTAAAATTAGTTATTGGTCATATGTTTAAGTATCTTTGAATATATTGTGAATTTGAAACTGATATAATCTACCATTGATGCTGACAATTATTACATTGTTTATTTTTGGTAGTAGGGTAGATTATTGTATCACATTATTTTTCGTAGATTAGTGTATGTCGTTACTATGCAATAATTTAAATGCTATAGCAGTATTCATTGTTTGACTACCATAACAAAAACGAATTTATAGTATTGTTAGTTAATGTGTATACAATAAACTATTTCAATAATTGGGCTATTTAAGCTATGGCCTGTTAACACAAAGTTTAATACAACCTAAACTTCACATTATTCTTACACCTTCAAATCTGCAGATTTTACATGAAGATGAAACTGTGTAAAGTTTCATTGAATTTTTTAATTTTGCTTCTCCTACTACTAAACGCTAGTGTTTTTATGGAGGTATGATTAATAGGATTTGACAACAATTATGGAAATTTGTATATATAATAACCATTTTAAATCTAAGTTATTGCGTATTTTTTAAATATAAAATCTAATTACAAAGGAAATACGAAATTTGATTATAAAACATAAAAATATAAATATTAATTTTCATTATCTTCTCTCTAATTCACATATGCTTTATACACATATAGAACTAAAGTAAATTATACTTGTAACTATAGAAAGATTTGGTGTATTTACGTTTAATTTGTTATTCAATGTTTTGCCTTTTATATAATATATATATTGTAGATATTATTATATGTTGTATGCTAATCTGCTATACCAAATACCGCTAATTTACCAAAAAGTTTTAGAAAATGTATATGTCTCCAACTTATTTATTTCATAAAAAGAGAAAACAGGCTAGCTTTAACCTCTTTTACTACACTTAGTATCTAAAAATTGGAATAGGCCTGGCCTATCTTTTAGCCCAACATTCATTATCTCATCGTTTACATCGCTATTGATATATGTTTCAACACTACTGCTTACTTTGCAGATAAAAGCGATAGGTTATTAGTTCTTCCTGGATCCATACTCTAATCGAACGCTACTACAACAGGTACAAATGAATTTCAGGAGATTTGGTATGTATTGGCTGTAAAATTTGTTTCATAAATTCGTCTAACCGATAATGAAAAGTTCCAAACAATTTGTTAGCTATTAGATTCAATTTTTTCAATTTTGTGTCTTAAGAGCTGGGTATAGATTATTATTCTTTGATTAATACTGTAAAGAGATGTCGTGATTTTAGATTATCTGAAAAATCTTTAACGAAAACTAACTTGTAAACATTAACAGAGTATGATTTCTTCTTGCAGGTTAAATAATTCTTTTGAGGGCAACGAAATAGCAGATCTATGTAAGTCATCTCTATCTGTAGCATAGTTTTTAAACATCTACGACTTTGAAATAATAGTCTTTCTATGTTGTGTGTGATTCAATTGAAACCTTTCCTGTGAACAACATTACATACACTCATAACGACACTATATGTTTCTGTTTAACTGGAGTGGCCATGCCAAGTTTTAAAGATTTTTGTTAATTGTTCGGCTTAAATTTAATAGAGTTTAAAATATTAACTCTATATTATAAACAAACTGTGATTGTTTAATAATGTGAAGTAAAGAAACATAGAAACAAAAGGAAAAAACATGATATAATATTGAAGCTCAACAAAAGCAAGAAAACTAACAAAGGATTTAAGGGTAATACGGGTACATTTTTTGGGGCTTTATTGGTTCAGATTCTTTCGTTGAACCATAGCTTGAAAATGAACATCGCCATTCTTTTGAAGTGAAAACAGCTGACACACATGTTCTCAAAATCGTAGAGGTCACACGAAGCTGTGGGATACATTTTTTCCGAGGATTTGATATAGCATTTCTTCGTAGATATTCCTATATCATGGAGAGTTGCTTTTATGTTTGTCCAGCAAGTTTCTGTGGTTGTCTTGTTTTCCTGCCACTTAAGTTGTTGAAAATATGTTTTACCTTTGACTAATTCTCCCCTACACATCAGTAGCACTGCATAGAGGTAGATTGCTTCTTCCTTTCCCGCATCAGCCGCAATACTCAAGTGGAGAAGACCAGATGGTGAGTTTTTTTTATGGAAATATTCGACAATACCTTGGATGTAGTGGGCATCAGGGTTGTTGTGGGCTAAACACTTACTCATTAATGGCACATATTTGGTCGATGCAAGCGGCTTTTTGGCTAAGGAGGAAAGTTTGAGTGCTTTGAAAACACGATAGTCGTCAC
>SMJT01000163.1:275860-312378 GCA_004349715.1 Crucihimalaya himalaica | reverse complement strand
TGTCCCATCCCCTACATGCAGTAACCAAGTTGCGAACTTTGATTCTGAATGGTGGAGCCTCATGTTTTTCTCTAAAACATATATATTGCATGCCTCCCATAAGTATGACTGACTTATAGCTGCAAAAACCGTATCTGCTCGTGTTCCATGTGGTATAACAGGTAGGATTTGCCTAAAGTTCCCACCAAGGAGGACAAATTTTCCTCCAAATGGTTTTTCACTTGCCGAAGAGTCTTCTGTGGAGAGCAAGTCTCTAAGTGTTCTATCTAGAGCTTCAAATGTGTGTCGATGCGCCATCGGTGCTTCATCCCATATGATCAAATCAGTTTTGATTAATAACTCTGCAAGCATTGTCCCTTTCTTAATATCGCAAAAGAATCTTCTGTGACATTTAGAGGAATTTTGAATCTTGAATGAGCTGTCCTACCACCAGGTAGAAGCAATGCTGTGATTCCAGATGAAGCAACAGGCAAAACAATACGGTTTTCTAATCTTAATTTGGAAATTAGCGTCTTGTAAACAAATGTTTTTCCAGTTCCACCCGGGCCATAGAGGAAGAAAAGTTTCCCCATGCTGTTGTAGACTGATTCTAAAACAGCTTTGTAAACTTTACTTTGTTCTGCGTTTAAACGTTAGTGCAGTTTTTCAAACTTTGTTTTCTTTGCAGTTGCATCATACTGTTGTTCTTGTCTCCATAGACTGTTCCCTAATCTTTTAGGACGTTTAAATCAGGTTTTGGCATATCTTTGAAGTCCATTAAACTCCGCTCATGTTGATGTAAGAGAAGTTCAATCTCGATCAAAGTGTACTGGCGCAGCTCATCCTCTTTGATATTCATTCTATCAAACCCAAAAACATGACGTTGCTTTATAAGTATGTCTTCTGACATTGACTTCCAAGAGAATTCCCACAATCTTAAATGATTTGAAACCTCACAATATATAAGCAAGAGGACGAAAAGATGTCGTAGCTGAAAAGGGGATGTCCAATGATATGCTTCGTCCATTGCGTTCAGCCATTCTTTATCATTATCTAGCAAACCTCTAGCATGGCATGCTGCCTTAAAGCTGTCTTTTATTTCTCCACTGAATGTTTTTAGGTCTTCATAGTTTGTAGGCCCTCTCACTACATTGACTAACACCCTAAGGTAGTATAGCTTTCCGGAGGCTGGGTGGATACAATTCGGCCAATAGAGAAACCGTTTTTCCTTTTATGCAATACTTTGCCATCATTGTCCCAGACATAGTGTTTTGGAAATTCGACATATGTGTACTGCCTTGCTTCTTTGTTGTTCTTATTCATATCCATCTATGCAGTAAACATTGTTTTCTCAACATTTGCTCTGAATAGAACAGATTCCAAATTGTCTGGCTGTTTATATGCTACTGAATGTTGTCCTTGAAGATGAATAGCCAATTTTTGAACCGAAGGCTTCCTTTTATGGATGTGGAATGCAAATGTACGCCACATTACATCACAAGCTGACAAATAGCGACAATCTAAATACTCTTGAATTTCATTTCTTTCTTTTACAACCATTGGTGTATCATGAGTATTTGTTGTTGCCGTTGTTCCTTTCTCAATCAAAATAGTAGCCTTATCCACTCCTTTGGTAACATATTTGAAGAGATATTTGACAGCATTTGTAACGCCCGTGTTCCGGAAAAGGAAATGTTGATGAGCTCGGGATGTTATTGAGCTCGGGACGTTAACGAGCTCAGGGTGTTAACGAGCTCGGGATGCTAATGAGTTTGGGGGCTAATGAGCTCAGAAGGACTTTGTGGTCGGGATTGTGGCGAGCTCGGGTATGTTGCGCGAGCTCGGGGTATTGTGAGGTCGGGTTCCGACATTAAAGTCGAGTTCGGCCCGCGAGCCGACTTGTCTGGTCAGCGCGGGATCAGAAAAGTGAGGCAAGTGGATTAGTGGGTTGGTAAGATTAGTGGGTTTGGTGGGATTAATCAGTGGAATCCCTAAACACCCTATAAAACTCTTTATCTTCTCTTTGGGCAGCCATTTTTCGTGGCTGAGAAGGAGATTTTTGAGAGAGAGAGAGAGTTCTTACCTTGAGAGAAGAAGAAGGACAAGTCCTTGGAAGTGACCTCGGCTTCAGCAGACAGAGTCTGGGAGAAAGAAGTTTCGACCGATCAAATTGTGTCCAAAGGTAACGATTTTTGGTGGAGTTGTAGTTAAGCCTTTAGTCTAGATGTACCTCTTTGCGGAATTTGATTTGAGTCTGTGGTTTGAAAGTTATTCACGATTTCGTAGAGGTGTTCTGTTTCCGTCGAAGGCAGGACCAGCGGAGACTCGGGGTTAGATCTCCGCCGCGTCTGTGGTCGGATCCTCACAAAACTTGGTGAGTAGTTTCAGGACATCTAGGGGCTTATTTCCACCGATTGGTTTTGAAATTGGACGGTTAGATCGAAAGTTAGGGTTCGATCTTTCCAGCGGCCGTTTCTGGTTTTTGCCCTGTTTTTTACCAATTTGTGGTAACTTGGGTGTTTGGTTGTTGTATTGGCTGTAGGTTGAGCTGAGCTTGTGTGAGCTCGTGTGTAAGGTTCTCCTGAGGTTTTGAGTGGAGTTACCTTGGCCTTTTCTCGTTGTGTTATCGAGGTGAGTGCGTGACCATGAGCTTATCTAAGCAATGGTGGTTTGTTTGGTAAGTTGTGATGGTTGTGTGATGTGTAGGATGGGTTTGTGATGATCCATCATTGATTTCTGTGGTATGTGTGGCAATGACGTGGTGTTCATTGTGGGTTTTTGTGTCAATGTTGTGGTGTTCATTGATGTATTGTTTATAATATTACTTGCTTGTGTGTATAGCTCGTAGTTGGGAGGATCGCCTCACTAAGTATTTGTGATAATACTTACGCATCTCATTGTATGTGTGATGCAGGTAAGGATAAATTGTGATCGTGGAATCATGGCGAGGAGAGGAGGATGATCTAATTCCCGGGGGTTTATGTTTAGTATTACGGTTTGGGAGTACAATTTGTGTGTGTTTTGTTTTTCCGTTGTGTAGGATGAATTCCTAGGATTGGAATTGTGTTTGATTGTGTGTGTTGGTAATATTATCTTATGGGAGATAATTTTACTGTGTTGTATTGAATATGTGTTTAAATTCGAATTCGGTTTGTGTATATGCGAATATTATTAGGAAATAATATTTTCTTGTTTTCAAAAAAAATAAAAATAAATATAGATAACCCGGGTGCGGTCGTCTCAGCATTAGAAGTGTTGCACCATTCCACATTTATGTGTGCCTCATATTTTTTCAAGATATCAATATTGTGAGGGATAACAAAACGATTATCCAACCTCGTAGCTCCTTTCATGACATAATTATCTTCATCTAAACGGCGACGGTAGACAATGTAGCCTGATGAATCAATGGTAGTAAAGTCTATGTATGAGCGTGGGTATTTTTTAGTGCAAACCTTATTAGCCATGCAAGGCGAAGTTGGTTTGTCTTCTCCACAAGGACCATGCATCATGTGTTTTTCTACAAGTCCAAACGCTATTGGGTCTTCATTTTTGTTGGGCAGTTCAGCCGAAATGATAGCATTAATTTCAGCAGAGCTTGGAATCTTAGATGCTTTATCTAGCCATAGAAGTATATGTGCGTGAGGCAATCCACGTTTTTGAAACTCTACTGTGTGTAGCACTGGGGAAAAAAATGTAGACATTAGAAAGCAATTATCTTAGATCACCAATGAAGTTAAACATTATTTCAAAGTAGATGAATCAAAAGAAAACTTGGCTGTCAGTTTTAAAAGTGTGTTAATAAGTTTTAAACAAATTCATAGACTATTATACTATATAGTATAAGATTGTATATTTGGTATTTGACCTTTGAGATTAAAATTTGTGCTACTTAAACATATGCAATATAGAACAATTTGAGTAAATTTGATACTATTTCTAGAAAATATACAAAAGGTTATGTATAATTGTGTACGTACCAGCAATAGATGGACTAAAGAATGTCCCTTTCTCAAGGTCTTTTAGTAATTCGTCTAGTTTCATCTTGAAGACACGACATTCAATGTCAGGTCTATCATTCCCTGATGTGTGACCATAAAAAGCCAAGTTATCCTTTATCTCTTGTCAGTTTGGATTTGCAGTCATAGTGATAAATAAAGTAGGATTACCATATGTTCTACATATTTCCATTGCATCATGATATTTTTCTATCATGTACCTTGGTCCCCCGGTAAAGCTTGATGGCAAAATAAACCTTTTTCCCACTTTTTTCGCTTCAGTGTCACCCTTACTTACTGCATCAAAAACATTGTTGTATAGATCAGCCCTCAACTGAGCTTGGTTGTTCTTTGCCCAACGAAGTCTTTCTTGTTCAATAACTGTATATACATCAACAACATATTGGTGAAATAAGCGTCATGCCTTTCTCAGCGTCATTCCTTCGGCAAGTCTTGTTTGGATTTGATATGCATAGAACTCTCGAATACTAATATATGTCCTTTTTCTATCGGAACTGCTTGTAGCCACGTGAGGAATTTCTGTGTGAAATCCATATTCACCATAAGGGAACAACAATGGGTATTGCAAGCTCATGAACAGCGGTTGGTCATCACGAATGTTTTGTAATAGGTTAGACTTCAGTTCCAATACTATATCTCTATGACCAGTAGTAGAAGATATATCACCAACAATAAAACCTGCTACTTCGCTAGTTTGAGGCAGATCGAACTGTTTTCCTTTTTTTTTTTTTGACCAACTAAGCGCATAGTGAATTCTTGAATTTCATTTGCCTTGTAGTGATCTCTAGCTTTGCGAAAATACTTGCACAAGCAATTGTTTTCATCTAACATATCAAGCAGACCCACAATTATATTTTCTTCAATTTCGTTAGCTGAGTTCCTCTTTGACATAGTCTTTATTCGATTGGACACTTCATTTTCTGTATCATAGATACACATTTGTAGGAATTTTGGTGGCTGCCCTAGAAGTGGTAGAAGGGATCCTATCCGATGGTAATTTTGGCCATGTATCCTGAAACATGGCGGACCTTTACCGGATGTAACATTGTGGTCTATTTTAGCTCCAATTGATGTGAATGCTAGCATTGAATTGTAGACTCTTATGTTAACTCGGAAAGAGGGACTCTGATCCAGCAGATGTTCAAGATAAGCTGGTGGTTTTCGGATAGGTGGTAGTTTAACGCGTCCTTGCTGGCAACAGATTGAAAACAATGGTTTTCCAGTTTTGAAATGATTTCCCGTTTTTTCAGAAAACCAAACCAGAGCATCACAATTACTGCATTGCATGATTGGGTTTTCTTTGGTCAAAGATACTGTGATGTAGAGAAAGAAAAATTATTTGTATTAGCTAAACATGATTTTAAGCTTCTAAATAGCTAAACTATAATTGAGTATGTATAACATGTTTACAGCCTGACCTTTAACTGCATTCGAGGTTTGTTTTTTGGATATTATTGGCAGTGGTATGGAAGTTTTATCTGTAGAATGATGAATATCTGTCAGTAAATGTAATGGGCATATATATTATATACAATAGAGAGGGCATCACCTTGTTGAATCTTTGAAGCTTGTTTGGTTATGATAAGAACACGTCTCATATCCCGTGCATTCTTTTGCCTAACTGAAGAGTTTATTTGCAGTGTGAGTTAGCTATGAACGATTTATGAAGTGATTGATACAGCAAGGTTATTACATAAGTAGCTATGAACGTACTATATTTAGAACATCTTTCACAACCACCTGTATTGGAATAATAAATAGGTATTAGTTGACTAAACTAAAGAGCATTTTTTTGTTTTAGAAAGAGAGCGACAGTATATATATATAAGCTCATATTCTACTTACAATCATAGTAGTTCAAACATGGTTTTTGAATGCACTTCCTCATCTTCTTTGTTTGAACTAAAACAGGAGTACATATGAGAATGAATTATAAGTACTTGAAATTTTGAATTGGAATACCATATATACCTTTTTTTTTTTTGCCCTTTACAGATTCCTGCTTGTTTTCCACTTTTTGAAAGTCCTGAACCTGCCATTTTTTAGACAAAAGAATGGCTTTCCGCATAGATCTTGCTTCTTTGTAATGAACTGGAAAAAAAAATAGTTTGATTTAAATGCTACTACATTATTTAAATTTTACTTAATATATAGGTTTTTCAGGTCAGGAGGATTTACCAAATTTGTAGCATACTTGGCAACCACCTGCATAGAAATATTAAAATGTAATGCATATTCTGTTTTAAATTTTTTTTCTAAATCTAGTAGGCATACTTAAATTGTAAGTTATTCTATAGGATAGACAGAACTTACAATGACAATAGTTATTAGAATGTTTTTTGGCTACTCTACTTTGTTGAACTGTAGAAAAGGATACTTAAATGTGTTAGGAGAAGCAATACATTAGTTAGATAATTCTATCCAATATATATTGAATAACCAAAAGTACAGATATATACCTTCATTAGGTTTGCGTTTTCTCTTGTTACCTTCATTTTCTCTCATTGATGAAGATGCATGTGTTTTACGGTTTTGATCATCCATCTAACAGCTTCTTAATGGATTGTTTTCATCCTGAACTGTGAAAGCCAGTGAATAGGATATGGAAGGTTATGGACGTTTAGCTTAAGGACAATGAATTTTGAATTAAAACATGGACAACTATTAGTGTGATAACTAGTTAAATAGGGAGACCTTTAAGATTATGTAATTAAATGTGCAGAAAGTAGGTCAATGAATGTTTTCCTATTAGCACGGAAGCTAAAGGGTGCATGCCTAATTGTAGAGAAAACCGTTAAGTCTTTAAGATATGCTTTCATTTAGTATCTTGGAGCTGTGTTAATTGAAATTTGGTTGCAGTTTAAGGCTATAATTTGCTAAAGCATATAATGAATATTAAGGTAGCAAGAGTAGGCAGAGTCTTGTCGATTAAAATACTAATCGATTGTTTACATGATTATTTAAATTTGTGAATTTAGAATGATCTGATTCGAATTTGAAATCTTTAATCACAGTTGTGATGTCCTACATACTGGACAATTTTTCTTAGCATACAACCATCTAATTATGCATTCATGATGGTAGATGTGGTTACATGCTAAACNTTTGGGTTATTGTTTTTCAAACCCAGCTACCAGACTTCACAGGAGAAGTCTGCGCTATGTATTTTAGTGAAAAAAGAAGCTGGGAAGAGTATTTTAAGGCATTTTGAAAAGAAAACGAAGAGGGGTCTAGTTTTGGAATTGACTTCAAATAAGGGTCTAGTTTAGCAAGAAGCCCTTTGAAAATCTCTGTATAGAGGAATGAGACAGGAAAATTAACTCGGTTTTGTGGGAAATGTTTTTGGGTGATAAAACACAATTTCATAGTTTTAGTCGGAAAACATAGTTTTGCGGTCTAATCTTTAAATATTTTACTTTTTTTTTGTTTTATTTATTAAGATATTAAACATTTTTTAATAAGGATAATCAACATAAAAGGGTCTAAATGGATATTTATTTATTTGTATTATAATTTATTTAATAATACAATCCATTTAATAAATGAATATAAATGGGTAACCCATTTAATTTAAGAAAATTTCTTTAGTGGTATTTTTTAACTTCACTTGGTCTCATTAATCGGCTCCATAGTGTGAGGTCACATGCTACTTAGACCCTTACTACTGGGTCACTTTATAAGGTGTAAGCGAGTGGTAAAACAAGCAAAGCGATTCTTGCACCTAAAGATTTTGGTTATCCATGAATTGAAGCCTAAAACTAAATTATTTATAGGATCAACATATAGATGCGTTGATAGCTAATTTACAACATATTGAGCAAACCAGTCTAGTTGATAAAAGACATCCCAAGCATCGTGTTAATTTTGGTTACATACACCAATCCATCTCACTAAAAATTATTTAATTTCTTTGAAATTTCACCCGAATATTACGTGTTTGTACAAATTATCACCACCATCAACATTAGAATAGCTCATAACAGGATATGGATATCTCACAACTTGTGCTTTCTCCTCCGTGGCCATAACCTTACAGGAGTTTCGATACCATGGTTTTACGTATGGACATGAAGAAGAAGATACATTTGATGATGAAGTATCGACAATAACTGATCCCCAATCCCGGTCACCGGTAGCTTCGGTTATTCTCTTTCGTACCAACAATTTACCAACATCTTCTCTTCTTCTCTGTGTTACACTTCTTAGAATTGATACTGACACAAGCAAGACGAAAACTGCATCTTCCTCAGGTAGAAATTCCACAGCTTGATGTTTCCAGTCGATTAGAGCAGTTGCTTTTTCTGTTGGATCTTCTTCTGTTGATCTAACCACTGTTACAAAACCCTCCTCGTCTTCTTCATCTTCTCCTCTATATTGCATTCTTCGACCTTTTAATAGCCTAACCTATAATACCAGAAATGTCAAAAAAGCGGTTCGAAACACGCAAGAAAACTCTTGATCTTGAAAATCATACCAGCGAACCGGGGTTTCTTGAATATAAACTAAGTTCTGAGATAGTTCCTGATGAGTCCAAACGGATGCGCAATTCGTCTCCAGTCGAAAATTCCCAAGCAGCCTCCCAATCCTCAACTGGTTCTTTAGGCGTCACGGTTCCAACCACCTTCGCTGCACTAGACGAGAAAACACAATGATTGGTAGACTGCTTAAGATTACGATTGCTTCAAATTTCTTGAAAAACAGAACATCTTTTCTGTTTTCGAAAAATATCTTTTTGCAAACTGTAAACGCAAACACCAACGCTGAACAGAGTTTCTTCTTGTCGCCTAAGCCAATGTACCTGGAGCTTTACCGATTGAACCCTCGACATAAGACCAAGAACCTACTCGAATCTCTGTTATCCGCTCCTCTGATTTCACCGGGGATGGAACTTCACCTCCACGTTTAAACACTCCCTTCCCGACTCTAAACCATATTTAAGATCAGAACAAATTGGACAGAAAGAAAACCGGTTTCATGAAGAAGAAAGATAGATTGCGCGGTTTACCGAATACGGATAACGAAGCATTCCCTTCCAGCGTGATCAAGCACAGTCCGGGTAAGCCATCTTCCTTCTTGAGGCTGGAAATGGTTTGTTCTTTGAACTGAATCAGATATCATAGCACCTGAATCATCGGTAACTCGATCCGGTACAACTCTCAGCAAGTACGGGGCTTGAACAGGGGGCGTAACTGAAGCAAACACACTTACTTGCTTACCGAGAAACCTACCGGATGCTAGAGAATGCGCTCTTAGCAGATCATTCCACGGAAACTCTATCATCCCTTCTGGTTTTCCGCTTCTGAAGCAAATCCCACGACGACTGTCACAGTGTGATTCCAAAACAACCCCTAATGTTCCAAATTCGCAGTAAAGATGCCACCCCTTCTGCCACGATGCATCGCGAGACAAATCAGTCATCTTCTTATCCAGCTGCAGCTTCCGGTGACATCTAGGAACTCTCAAACGAAGAAAACTCGACTCATTCACCTCGGCCTTTGAATTCAGCCTCACAAATATACATAACTGCAACAAAAGAATAATCATTTTAGATACGAAATCTCTTACTTCGGAGTCAAGTCACTAAATAAAAATAGAACTGAACTTACTTCCAAGACAAATCTAGGTCGAATTGACTTATACCCGGTATTAATGTCCATATCAGAGACAGGCCAATAAAACACAGTGTTGTTACTTAGACAAGACTCATTCGCTATTACCGTCAATTCGCCTCCTGCTTTCTCATATGGTTGATTAAAGTATCTATCCCACAGTTCTTTTGTTCTTTCCACTTCAGTTTTCTCTACTTTTTCTCCGACCTGTACCACTTTTCTCATCATCTCTTCAAACATTTCATTAACATCCTCTTTATATACCGTCGGGTAACTCTGATGCGTAAGCCACATAAGCAGTATATCAGAAGCTGGAATAAGACGAGATATCTCGTCTTTAAACTTGTGTAGGATCAACAAAAACCCCTTATACCGTAACCGAGCAGCGATCAAGTAAACGGTTTCGGACATGTAAGGTGCTGAAAACTTCTCCCAAAGAAACCTCTGTCTCTCTACTAGTGTTTTCATATTTTCATTAACTGAAGAAACAGTCTCAGGTGAATCAGGATCTGCTCTGTTCTCAAAACTCTCCTCTGGGTATCGTAAAACCCAGATCTTTTCGCATTGTAAAACCGCGTAATCCTCGTTCTCTTCATCGTAAATAGCAGGTTTCCCTATAAGTTTTGAGAATCTCTTTTGACAATAATCTCTATAACTCACCTAACAAATATGCATCAAACTGTAACTTCAAATCCAAATCGGAATCTTTGGTATTATAAGAGAAGGAATCAGATCTTACTGGATTCAAAGAATGACAAAACCAAACCCATTCAACATCAAGAGGAGGCAAAATCATCGGAGGCTTCAAACCAACCGTTAGATCAGCAATCAACGGCATCCAAAGCTCATCATACCTTATAGAACACAACAGCAACAACACTCGCATTTAATTACATGATCAGTGAAATCAAATCTTTCAGGAATATAATCCAAACTTTGGGGACCAGAAGACACTAAAACAGTAGAAAGATACCAAATGAATCTTAACCGTCCGATCAAAACTCAAGAGAAAGAGTAAAGGTTAAGTATTTTTTCACCTTCTAATAGCTTCAGCTATAACGGGTGGATGATGAAGCCATTGGCAATCTCCGACGGACCTTAATAGTGCGATGAGACGTCTCGCCGCAGATACAATATCAGCTCCGATTCTTACGGCGTCAACCTCTGAGATCTCGCTGAGACTCCGTGCCGCAACACCGTCGGCGAACTTCGACCGTCCTAGAGACATTAGCTCTCAGTGACAGAGAGAGAGTAAGACAGTATCTAAAGACAAGATATTGACATGAGATTAGAGGTTTTTTGTCGAATGAAGAAACAGAGATTTGGCGTATAGAGACCGTGAAAGAATAAAGTAGAGTACATGTACATCCAAGTGAACAATACTTTTGTTTTTGTTTTCGTTTTTCAATTCAATATTTGTTTTTTTTGTTTTTGGGATAAAATATGTTGTATTCATTTGTTGTCAGTTATTATATTTTTAAAAATAAAGTAGACAATTATTTTATAAGAAAGCGAATCATGTCGAGGCACAAACCACCAAATGGTGATGACAAACCGAACATGAAATATTTTAGCTGGAATAAAAAGTAGTTGGTTAGTCATGATTTCTAGGTATCCCACTAGAGCCATACTTGTGTTTTATATGATTGGATATTTTTTATATATATATATATATATATATACTAGAAAGCTACCCCGCACGATGTTCGGAAAAAAAAATATTAAGAGTTGATGAAATTTTTGTTTTTGAAGGTAGTAAATGTAATATCTCACGTTTTCAAATTTGTTTTATTACTGACTATTCATCTGTAATTGATAAAAGATTAAGAAATCTTAGCAATTGTTTATTAATTCAAATTCTTTTGTGTTATGTTTAGTTTTAGTATAACAAATGATGTTCAAGATTCTTTATGGTATAATCCTTATTTAATATTTTAACATGTTACTATCTTGACATTTTTAAATCTACTATAAATAACGACAATTATACATTACAATTATCTCCACACAATAGTTGATATTTTTAAAATTTTTAATATATTTTATTTGTTCATTATATCAAATATATATATCAGATAATTTTTAAAAACATTATATCACAATATTATAATTTTCGTATTTTGTTTTTGGTGGAAATATAAATTTTCATTTTCTTTAAAAAATTTCATAATCCTAATATAATTATCGTACAATAAAGTTAAAATATTTTAAAAAGCAAAACATATATGATATAATAAAATTTATCTCAACCAAGGAAAATGAATGTTCAAGATATTAACAAAAATATTTCTAAAAACTTTTATAGTAATTTAAAAAAATTAAAATCTAAACCTCAAATTTTATCTTGTAGAAAGAAATATAAGTAAGAATAGATCTATTCATTTAATTAATTTTATTTTTCATAATATATTCAGAATTTTCAAAAATATTCTTTTATAGTAATTTATAATTTACTCAATCTTTTAAAAGAATTTGAAAGAGTAATTCAACGTTTTTGAATTTTGATTTTGGTTTAAAACCATTATAATTTTTAAAGAGTAATTCCATTTTTAAATTTTAAAGAATTTTAAAAATTTCAAAGAGTAATCTTTTTCTCTTAATATATTCGAAATTTTTTTTAAACCAATTATAATAATTTAATATTTATTTGTTTTTTAATATTTGTTTTAAGGAAAAATATTTAAATTGATAAATTGATTTTGGACAGAGTTGAAAAAGTAGTAGCGGAATATAATAATTTAAATAATGTTTTTTTCTCTTAATTTATTCAAATTTTTAAATTATTTATTTATAGTAATACTTTTACTCGAATATTTCCTAGTTTTTTAATTTTTATAGTAATTTTTCTCTCTAAATATATTTAAATTTAAAAAAATAGTTTTTTAGTAATTTAAATTTTACTTGATTATTTTAAATTTAGTTTATTTTTCTTATAACTAAATGGCAAAAATTTTAAGTAAGCCTATCTAAAGATTTTTTTCAAAAAAAAAAAAATTTTACATTAATTAATTTTTTTTTGAATTTTAAAAATAATTTTTTATTTTTTAGATTAAATTTATTTAGATAAATATATTTTTTTTAATCTAAATGGTAAAAAAATTAAATATGTAGATTAATTAATGATAGACTTGTAATCAACCATTCTGAAAATTAATGTGAGCATTCTGTACTTTTTTTAATATATAAGATAGCGAAAGCTATTGAATTATATTTGATGTCTAGCATTATCTACCTTTTGAGTAATGTTTTTAGTGCAGGAATTTTTTTTCTTATTATTATATTTTTTCCAAATTTATTACGTACCATTTTGTTAGATGTTTAAAAATTATTATTTATTTTATCTGATTTTTTTTTCAATTCTATGCATAATTTATAAGTATTAATTTAATAGTTTACAACTATTTAAATTATTTACTATTTTTAGTGGCTGAATTATTTATAAATAATAAATTTTTTTATTTCTTAACTTTTATGTGTTTCGCTAAACATTCTTACAAAATAGAACAATGGAGTACCATCCTCAGTATTACGTTTCAAGATTGTTGGAAATTGTAAACTGAAAAATAGATGTTTATATAATATATGATCGAGGTTATTTGAGACGTTATTATTTTTTGAAACATCCAATTAAACAAGGACGAATATTAGCTATTTCTGTATATAGTTGACAAAAAAAGAAGAAGCTATTTTTGTATATGATGAGCAGAGGTTTGAGGCCTTCCGGCTTCCAAGTGATATTGACGTGGGAGATCAAAATCACCGGAAAGTCACAGTCAAAGTCGTTAGCAATTTATAAGGCTAGTTCTATGTTATTCTAAGAATGCATAATTTGTTTTGGTGTTTGATTTGTCAAAAATCATGAAATTAAGGATTTTAGTGATTTAAGGAAGTACATGAATAGTGAAAAATCGAATTTTGAATTTATGAATAAAATTTCAGTGATTGTCTTCAGCTTTTTGTAGGAGACAGGTTGTATCTTCACAATCTCGAATATATAGGAGAATATACAATCTTGTCATCTCTTCCGGATCAATGGCTCATATACTCCTCATTTAACATAAAGTGGCTGATATACTTTCCTTATTTTTCGAATTTGTTGTATTTTTTATTTATTCTAAAAACGTATAAATTACCAGAAACCCATAGGTTTTTAAAACAATTACAGACCCAACTACTCATTATCTACCCAATTCACAACCCAATCGGATTATCTACTAAAAGAACGGATCCTTAATAAAAATTCCAATTTTTTTCTCTTATTTCTTTTTTTCTCGACTTTCTTTCTTCTTCTCATTTTTTCTCCTGTGTTTTATTTCAGCTCCATTGCTTTTTCCTCAGTCACTTCTTTCAAACACTATCATATCTCCTCTCTCCACCAAACATTCCTTGTTCTCTCTCACCTTAACACTTGTTTTTCATTTTTCTTCCAAAAGCTTCGTGTTCGTCGGTTGATCTGCATACGTCGGAAACGCCATAACTCGAACGGCGACAACCAAACTCTCCAGCGTCGAGATCCAACCACAATGAAACACAAAATAACCTACAGATCAGTGTTTGTGTTTACGTCTTGTTCAACGACTGCGAAAAGCTTTGGGGTTAAGCTTTTCACCATGTGGAGTACCTCGTCCCACAAATTTATTGTTGTGACACTCTCGTCAGGCATGTGGTGAAGCTAGAAAGCAAAGTTCACAATTAAGGTTTCTCCGGGTTTACCGGGTAACTCAGCAATTTATTGGTTTCCTTGGTTAATATCAAAATCGATTATGTGAGCTTCCTCCTCACCTTTGATTGCTTCAATTATCGCACCATTGGCAGCTAAAACCCCAAATTTGAAACCAGGGCAGACTTCAAACAAGATTTTCATAGCTGCGAGCCTCTCTTCAGAAGGAGGTTCTTTACGCTTTAATCATCCTCTGTTTCATTGATACCTTTTCCTCTTCTTTATCGATTCAAACAAGTTGATTTACCGATCCTCCTACTCCGATGCTGCTTCCGTGAGATCGTCTTTTGACCACGCAAGTACTTGTGCTGAAGTGAAAAACCCTAAAACAGATCGGACATTCATGATCTTCTTCTCTGCGACTCCATGAACGTACTCTGTTTTAACTTGCTCTGTTTTCATCGTGCATGTATTGTTTGCTTGTGGCTTGCTCTGTGTCCTCTTAGGATCAAACCCTTTACTATATAGTGTTGTACATTGTATCTTAACATTCATTCTTGTTACAGTGTTGACACTGAAGATGAAGATGAAGACGTCAACTATGTCGGCTCGATTTGGCTATGTTGGCGGATCTAGGTGAGCTCTTTGTGGATTCATATGTGGAAGACGTTCATTATCTCGGAGGTGTATTTCCAGCTTGTTTCATCGTATTTAGCAACTAAGAACAACAACAAACAATATTTTTATAGTATGGTATAATAGTTTGTAAGTACAACTCGTATATTTTGTACAATTATTATATTTTGTTATATTGATATTACTTCGTAAAACTATATTAAAAATTCACCACTTTGTTTTATGAGGACACGCATACGCGCGCAGTTTGACCAGATGACTCGTAGATCTAAATATTATGGGGACCACACACATGAAAATTATGTTGATAGTTTTCCTAATTTTCTCGTTTTACCAAAAACCTCACAGTTTTACTTTTGCCATTTTTTAACTTTTTATCAGTTTTACTACGATGAAACAATTTTTTTGTTGTTGTACCAATTACAGTATGATTTCTAAATCCGACAGAAAGATTTTCATGATCTAATATGTATTGGTAGACATTATATAAATCTCATGGATCAGAAATTTTTAACATAAACAAAGTCATCATAAAAGTATAAGGGTTTATATGAGAAATGTTTTGTATGGTATAAGCAATTATGAAATTTATTTATTTTACTTTGTTTAGTAATTAAGTCATATAAATTTGTGGTTGTTTAGCAAAAAACCATTATCAAATATATAATTTTTTGGTAGGATATTTCGTAAAAACATTTGTTGTTATTTTTTGGATATTCCCTTAAAAATAAGTATGAGTTTTTCCAGTTTTTCCAGTTTTACATACGAAATACATAAATAAACAAATCAGAGCTACCAATTAAAAATATAATTTTGTATGAAAAAGTTGTGAATATTTTTTAAAACTTATTAAGTTACATTTTAAACATATTCAATAATTTATTTATAAAATTAGTATCAAACAAAATTATTATTGAATTAACTAATATAATATTAATCTATTATTTTATATTAACCGTAAGTAATATCAATGAAAAATAAAATTAATATAATTTAAATATATGCATAATGGAACTTGATGTATAGATAATTTTATTTTATGAATTGTAAGAAAAAAAAGGTAAAAATAGTAACTCATAAACAATTTAATTAGTATTTTAAATTATGTAATATTTGATTTAAAGCCAAAATTTTGCACTAATACTAAGTTGACATGTGTATGAAAGAGAATGAGATCTCTCATGTGGGGCCGGCAGAACGTGTGTGTGTTTTGGTTATAAAATATTAGGAGAAGTGTGGAGTGTTTTGATTGGTGAAGAATAAGGGTAAAATGGGGAAAACAAGTTTCATTAAGTAGGAGAAGTAAAATAGATCATTTTGGAGTAGGGTAGATTTGAGAGTACTGAGATTAGAGTATCTCAGTCATTCGCCCCATCTCTTCCACTAGGGATGATATCATGGGTTAACCCACCCCATTTAAACCCACTCTATTTAACCTTAAACCCATTTAAACTCATTTAAATTTTAAACCCATATAACCATGCCCATATAACCTTATCAAAGTTACTTTATCCATTTAATCAAGGGAAAATCCCATAAAAAACCTACAAGTTGCAAATGATTGCCAACTTAAACTTTCAACTTTTTTTGTTCCCAGTTAAAACCTTGAACTATTGAATTTTCCTAGAAAAAACATTCAACTCTTAATAATTGTGCCCGAGGTTAAGTTGAGTAACGGTCAATGATGAACAGTAACGTTGACCGTTAGTCAACTCTTTTTTTTTTATTTTTTTATTTTAACAACTTATCATTTTGATTGATTAGTGTAAGTAGGGTAAAAATATTTAGTTAGTCATGACGGTGGTAAAACATAGGTCGTAAAATTTTTTTGAGTGAAGCGAATTATGCGGGTGCGGGTCGCGATATCAGAAAAAGAGGGTTATATAAACCCGCATCACTATTAAAACAAAATTCGGGCAAAGTCAATCGAAAGCATTAAAATCCAGCGCAAAATCTTGTTTTTATTTAATATAATAAAATAGAAAAAAACTAATTTTTTTTTTTTGTAGTTTTCTTTCTCTAATAAAGCAACAACTCTATCTTAATTTGGAGCATAAGTCTATGATATGCTCAAAGATAATACCCTAAAAGTACTAAAGCAGTAGCTGCAGTATATAGGGGTCGAACCACAAAGACTCCGGATATCACTCAATAGATTCTAGAATAAGAATGAAGCTAAGCTAAATAAATGTAACTAAGAATAACAAAACAATTAAATCAAGAAGTAAATCATTGGGATAAAAGCTAGGCTTAGGGAAGTTTGCAGGCAAATCAGAATTATTAATCAAATCAAATGTCAGGAATGAAATAAGCTCCGCTCTTGAACTTGAAACACAGATATAAAGTAAACCAACTGTCGTTGCGAAGACTATCTATGTCTAAACCTAGAATCCCAAATTTCTTTGCAGATTCTAAAAATTCAAACAAGCATTAACTATCAAGTTCAATTGTTCACAAAATCCTAAACCAAATTTCTTTGCGAATAGGTCTTTTGCTCACCAAACANATTTTCAACTAGTAAAAATCAGACGCAACAAAAGACACAACAAAAACAGACGCAATAAAACCTATTAAGCTCTCCACATCAAGTTAAAATCAGAAGCAACAAACGACGTAGCAAAACCTATTAATCTCTCTTCACAAAACAGACGCACCAAAAGACGAACTAAAAGATCAAAGAAAGAAAGATACTTACATTGTCGAAATCATCTTCAAGTGGAGATTCATTAAGTAGATCATGAGGAGTTTGTGTTGCTGAAGATCTTGTCTGATAAGCTTCATAAAGCAACCGGTTTCTATATGGCGTCAACACCCTAGCTCCAATGCTAAAAGTTGATTCTGATGATACTGTTTTTAATGGAATGCTGAGAACATCACGTGCCATTGAGGCTAAATCCCCAAATCGTTGTTGATTATCTTTCCAGTAGCTCAATATATCCAAATTTGGAAAAGACTTCCACTCTAGTTTCAGCTCATCCAGATAGATATCCAAGTGTGTCTTGGTGTTGTTGACACTAGCTTCAATACTTCTTTCCAGCTCAAAAAGATCCTGAATTATAAAGATTTTCAACTAGTAAAAATCAGACGCAACAAAAGACACAACAAAAACAGACGCAATAAAACCTATTAAGCTCTCCACATCAAGTTAAAATCAGAAGCAACAAACGACGTAGCAAAACCTATTAATCTCTCTTCACAAAACAGACGCACCAAAAGACGAACTAAAAGATCAAAGAAAGAAAGATACTTACATTGTCGAAATCATCTTCAAGTGGAGATTCATTAAGTAGATCATGAGGAGTTTGTGTTGCTGAAGATCTTGTCTGATAAGCTTCATAAAGCAACCGGTTTCTATATGGCGTCAACACCCTAGCTCCAATGCTAAAAGTTGATTCTGATGATACTGTTTTTAATGGAATGCTGAGAACATCACGTGCCATTGAGGCTAAATCCCCAAATCGTTGTTGATTATCTTTCCAGTAGCTCAATATATCCAAATTTGGAAAAGACTTCCACTCTAGTTTCAGCTCATCCAGATAGATATCCAAGTGTGTCTTGGTGTTGTTGACACTAGCTTCAATACTTCTTTCCAGCTCAAAAAGATCCTGAATTATAAAGATTTTCAACTAGTAAAAATCAGACGCAACAAAAGACACAACAAAAACAGACGCAATAAAACCTATTAAGCTCTCCACATCAAGTTAAAATCAGAAGCAACAAACGACGTAGCAAAACCTATTAATCTCTCTTCACAAAACAGACGCACCAAAAGACGAACTAAAAGATCAAAGAAAGAAAGATACTTACATTGTCGAAATCATCTTCAAGTGGAGATTCATTAAGTAGATCATGAGGAGTTTGTGTTGCTGAAGATCTTGTCTGATAAGCTTCATAAAGCAACCGGTTTCTATATGGCGTCAACACCCTAGCTCCAATGCTAAAAGTTGATTCTGATGATACTGTTTTTAATGGAATGCTGAGAACATCACGTGCCATTGAGGCTAAATCCCCAAATCGTTGTTGATTATCTTTCCAGTAGCTCAATATATCCAAATTTGGAAAAGACTTCCACTCTAGTTTCAGCTCATCCAGATAGATATCCAAGTGTGTCTTGGTGTTGTTGACACTAGCTTCAATACTTCTTTCCAGCTCAAAAAGATCCTGAATTATAAAGATTTTCAACTAGTAAAAATCAGACGCAACAAAAGACACAACAAAAACAGACGCAATAAAACCTATTAAGCTCTCCACATCAAGTTAAAATCAGAAGCAACAAACGACGTAGCAAAACCTATTAATCTCTCTTCACAAAACAGACGCACCAAAAGACGAACTAAAAGATCAAAGAAAGAAAGATACTTACATTGTCGAAATCATCTTCAAGTGGAGATTCATTAAGTAGATCATGAGGAGTTTGTGTTGCTGAAGATCTTGTCTGATAAGCTTCATAAAGCAACCGGTTTCTATATGGCGTCAACACCCTAGCTCCAATGCTAAAAGTTGATTCTGATGATACTGTTTTTAATGGAATGCTGAGAACATCACGTGCCATTGAGGCTAAATCCCCAAATCGTTGTTGATTATCTTTCCAGTAGCTCAATATATCCAAATTTGGAAAAGACTTCCACTCTAGTTTCAGCTCATCCAGATAGATATCCAAGTGTGTCTTGGTGTTGTTGACACTAGCTTCAATACTTCTTTCCAGCTCAAAAAGATCCTGAATTATAAAGATTTTCAACTAGTAAAAATCAGACGCAACAAAAGACACAACAAAAACAGACGCAATAAAACCTATTAAGCTCTCCACATCAAGTTAAAATCAGAAGCAACAAACGACGTAGCAAAACCTATTAATCTCTCTTCACAAAACAGACGCACCAAAAGACGAACTAAAAGATCAAAGAAAGAAAGATACTTACATTGTCGAAATCATCTTCAAGTGGAGATTCATTAAGTAGATCATGAGGAGTTTGTGTTGCTGAAGATCTTGTCTGATAAGCTTCATAAAGCAACCGGTTTCTATATGGCGTCAACACCCTAGCTCCAATGCTAAAAGTTGATTCTGATGATACTGTTTTTAATGGAATGCTGAGAACATCACGTGCCATTGAGGCTAAATCCCCAAATCGTTGTTGATTATCTTTCTAGTAGCTCAATATATCCAAATTTGGAAAAGACTTCCACTCTAGTTTCAGCTCATCCAGATAGATATCCAAGTGTGTCTTTGTGTTGTTGACACTAGCTTCAATACTTCTTTCCAGCTCAAAAAGATCCTGAGTTATAAAGATTTTCAACTAGTAAAAATCAGACGCAACAAAAGACACAACAAAAACAGACGCAATAAAACCTATTAAGCTCTCCACATCAAGTTAAAATCAGACGCAACAAACGACGTAACAAAACCTATTAATCTGTCTTCACAAAACAGACGCAACAAAAGACGAACTAAAAGATCAAAGAAAGAAAGATACTTATATTGTCGAAATCATCTTCAAGTGGAGATTCATTAAGTAGATCATGAGGAGTTTGTGTTGCTGAAGATTTTGTCTGATAAGCTTCATAAAGCATGGCTAGATTCTTCTTTAGTTCTTCCAATTTCAACTCATAAGTATAGGGATTTACCTTCTTATAAGCTACTTCAAGCATATGTACTTTGAGTCTTGAATCTAAAACAGATCCGATAGCCAAAATGAGACTGTAGTCTTCCCAATACTTTGCAAATTTCTTAAACCTTCATTTCTTGAGCCATTCGCATCACTCCCTCATCATCACAAACAACATACTTATTCAACAACAATTCAATCCTCCACACTTGTGTAAAGTATACATTGGATGTGGGATACATAGAGCCTGAAAACAGAGTGGTGATCACACTAAAAAGCTTTAACAAATCACAAATCTCTTCTCCACGGTTCCATTCATCTTCTGAAGGTAAAGACTTATAATTGGTGTCAAAAGCCTTCATGCTACCAAATGCTTTTCTAAACTTCAATGCTCTCACAAGCATTTCATATGTAGAATTCCACCTCGTCGGAACATCAAGAGATAAACCCACTGCACTTTTAATGCCTACTCTTTCTACACATGCTGCAAATGCTTCTCTCCTCTGTGGTGATGCTTTCACATATCTAACACTTTCCCGAATGTTGTGTAAAACATCCTTAGCTAACTCTAAACCTTGCTGCACAATGATGTTCAGAATATGAGCACAACATCTTACATGCATAAATTTACCATCACAAAGTAGACCGCTGCCACTAATCATCTGAAGCTGACCCTTGAGAATATCTTGCATACTATTATTATTGGTAGCATTATCTAAGGTAATAGAAAAAACCTTCTTCTCTAATCCTCATTCTTTCAAACACTCAAGAATCTTATTAGCCATATGTTCACCCGTGTGTGGAGGCTTCAACTCACAAAAAGCTAGAATTTTGCTATTTAATTTCCAACTATCATCGATGAAATGGGCGGTTAAACATATATAACCCATCACAGTAGCATGGGCTGACCACAAGTCTGAAGTAAAACAAACCCTATGACGATGCTTTGCAAAATCCTCTTTTAGCTTTTCCTTTTCTATCCCATATTTCTCAAAAACATCAGCAGCTGCAGTTTGCCTACATATAGGCTGACAATCTTGATTTAAGTATTTGTCTCTCATTCTAACTTTCTCATATTCCACAAACCGAAATGGGAGATCATGGTAGATAATGATCTCACTAACCATTTCACGATCTACCTTGTGATCATACTTAGGCCTATCTATCTTTTTAGGCACCTTTGGACACTTTTCTAAATGGCGATTCAAATGATTTGTTCCATAATTTCCATGTGTTTTCGTAGAACTACCTACCACTAACTTAGTACCACAATGGATGCACCTAGCCCTTTCTTTGCTATCATCTTCTAACCCGAAACAAAATCATCCCCAACAGTTGAAGTTTTGCGTCTCATACGTGGAGCTTGAGTTGGCTGAGTCTGAGCTGGCTGGATTTGTGTTTCACTTTGCTCTGTTGTTTGCACTTCTGCATCTTCCTCATTCATATCTATTAACTAATTCTGGGCATCAAGAAGTGTTATTGTTTGCAAAGATTCAAAGTCCATTCTGCATTTAGTTTCACAGAATATTTAGCACCAAATATTTAGAATCAAAATAATAATCAGTAATGATCAGGATGAAGTGGGCACATTTCATCTACAGAAAAATATGAGAATTTTTGATCTACACTCAACAAAAATCATTCTTATACGACAAACCCCATGGAACCAAGTGGTAGAACCTGTACCTCTAAAATCAAATACCAAAAAATCGTTCCCATAGTACCTTATTATTAACTATTATATCTTCTAATAGTACCTTAGAAACAAAACTTGTTCCCATTAAGATTCATTAAGCAACAACACAACCAGCTCAAAAGACAATTAAAATTCGGTTCCCACTAAGATTCATTCACTTAAAAAGAGAAGATTTTTACTTTTGAGTAATGGCTCACAAGGAAATATGCTATAAACTAGTAAAGGGTGAAACTTACCAGAGAGATTGAAACCATATGACGTGAGAGAGAGAACTCTTCCGATCGGATTGTGACAAGATAGATCTGTCCACTTAGAACACGATGCACTTTGATTTAGGTCGTGAATCGAAGCTTTGAATATCAATAAAGAGGCTTTATCATATGGGTCGGATTGTGAATCATAGCTGAGATTGAGTTAGAAGCAACGAGAGAGAGGAGACGAAGCTGAGATTGAGATTTCAGGTCGATGAAGAACAATTGAGATTCAGATTAAACGGGTACCCATTTATTTGTGGGTTTACCCATTTATGGGAAAACCCATATAACCTTATTTACTTTTTTCAATAAATGGGCTTAAATCGGTCTTAATTTTAATAACATACCCATTAATTAAATGGGTTCTTAGACCCATGATAACGTCCCTACACCTGTATATAAACACTTATAATCGTTCATTATTATTATCAATATAAGAATTCTATTATATATGGTATCAGAGCCCTTATTATTTCTAGGGCTGTAATTCTTTTTAAAGCCAAAGGCTTCCATGTTTTTTCACAAGCAAAAAGCTTCACTCTTATTCTCCATGGAAGAGAACATGGCAATCACAGTTAATCCGAGTGATTCGCATCACTCTCTCCTCGCGGTGAATATGATTAATGTGACTAAACTCACCTCACTAAACTATCTCACTTGAAGCACTCAAGTCAAAACACTTCTCAAAGGATATGATCTACTCAAGTTCATTGACGGCATGTTACCACCATATACCACAATCTGATCTGATAAACAAACGATCACAATTCCAGCTTTCACACACTAGATCCGTCAAGACTGCCTCATCTACAACTCGTTGATGGGTGCTCTTGACACTCCTCTACAAGCCTTGATTCCTACGACAACTACCTCCACTGAAGCTTGGAACACGCTAGAACCTACCTATGCAAAACCAACAATAGCAAACATCAAACAACTCAAAAACCAATTGAAGGCATGCGTCAAAGGAGCACAGTCCATTAATGAATACATGCGACAAATCAAGACCAAAGCTGATGTACTTGCCCTCCTTGGTAACCCACATAATCAAGAGGATTTCACAGACATGATCTTGGAAGGACTTACAGATAGCTATCACTCGGTGACTGAGTCAGTTCAAAATCGAGACAAACCAATCAGCTTTGCAGAGCTTCACGAAAAAATCTTTAATCGTGAACTGGCTATCACATCTGCAAGCTTTTCTCCAGTGCAACAACTTCCAATGTCTGCTCACTATGTTTAGCACAACAACAATAAGAACTGGAAAGCACCACAACACCAAACAGGCGACAAAGAATAACAACAACTACCGCTCCAATGTGTTTGGGTACATATATGTTGTGTTTTTGACGTCTTTCATCTTAAGTTTTAACGTATTTTCTAAGTCCATTATGATTTTTTAGCATCTTTCAGTATTTTTTTGGTCGAGTCTTGATTTTTCTACAGATTACGGGATATTACGCGAGAATGTGAAGTCTTTGCCTATTTTTCGAGAAAATTGCGAGACAAAGCGAGCGTGAACAAGAGGAGATCGATTGATCCATACCAGAATCGATCAATCTATGCTGCCGGATGAAGAAAGAACCAAGGGATTGATCGATCCATACCAGGATCGATCGGTCTATGCTGTCGGATGAAGAAACTATCAAGAGATCGATCGATCCATACCAGGATCGATCGTTCCATACTACCGGATGTGCTCAAGAGGAGGAGATCGACCGATCCCAAGGAGGATCGATTGATTAGATCGTGCAATAAATCCGATCCTATCTTATCTTTTATTTCTTCTATGCAAAAGGGTATAAATATCCGAACACCTAGTTTATTTTCTTACGCTTTTCTTTTAATTTTTTTCTGGAGAGACTTTTGATCTTGTAAGCTACTCCTGGGATTACAGATTGATCCTTCCTAAAAATTTGGAGAAGATTTCTAAACCCTATTTTCTTAACCGATTGCAATTTCTATAATGTCTTCCTCTCTGATTTTTGCTATTTCTTTCGTTATGTCTGAATAGATCGATCTCCTAATTAGGTTCTAGGTTCTAAGTAGAGGATCTAATGGTTTGATGTTTTGATTGTTCTAGGAGACTCTAAATCTTTGGGTTTTCAAATTACATGCGCTTAATGCAAGAATATGATTGATCACCCTGTTTTAGATCTAAGGTTTATCTATGCATGAAAGTGTTGATAGGTTGCTAGAATTGATGTGAATTGAGCAATATGCTTTTAGCCAACAAGAGTTGATGTTTGGAAGTATTGTGAACATAGTGAACTCGATTGATAAAGCTGATTTGACTAGGAGGTCTCAAACGACAGTTTTTAAAACTGATTAGTCAAATTTAGGGATTAATGTCTTGAAAGAGAATTAGTTTAATCTAGTGTTCATGTTTGAGAATGGTTCATATATATATTGAGTTTTTTGTTTCATTCACCTCGTTGATCATTGTTTTTCCAAATTACCCTATGACCCAATGTCTTTAATATATAAGTTTACATTGTTTATTCTCTACATTTTTATTTAGAATTTGGAAAACCAAAACAACTTTTCTATGGTTTAGCTATTTACGAATCTCGCAAATTTATAGAGTACCATTGGTCGTTGTGTATCGACTCCGAACATACCACTGCTTGTTTCACCGTGCCCTTGCAGTTAAAGTATTTCAGGTTAATTACTAGAGCAATCAAGTTGGCACCGTTTTCGGGGACCAATTGCATTATCTATAGATTTAGGATTGGTTCTTAGACTAAGGCATTTTTATTTTTAGTTACTTATCTTCTTTCTCGTTGTTTTTTTTGGTGTTTTGAGGTGTATGACCCGCATCAAAGGCTCAGCACATCTGATTGACTATCAAAAGCATCTGGGAAAGTGTGAGAGAGAAAGAAAGAGAGAAGCACTTTTTAAGAAGAAAGCATAAATGGTTGCTCTCAATGCGAATGACAACAGTTTGCTCAGGGCTGGTGATTAGTGCGACGATGATGACCAGAGGGAACTGGAGGTTCTTCCTCTTGGAGGAAACCGTGAGAATCTGAGGCTTGCGCCTGCTAGGCGCACTTTGAGGGATCATGATGCTCCCAATGCTAGGGTGTACCGTTCTGGAATCCAGCACCCCCAATCAACAAGAATGACTTTGAGATCAAGCCAGGATTGCTAGCTCTTGTGAAGGAGAATCAATTTCATGGTCTCCCTTCTGAGAACCCTGTTTATCATCTGGATAACTTTGAGGAGGTGTGTGGCACAACTAGGATGAATGGAATCCCTGATGATGATGTCAAGTGCAGGTTGTTCTCATTTTCTCTATGTGACAAAGCTCACCGCTGGTTGAAGTCATTGGAACCAGGTTCTATTCGGTCTTGGCAAGACTATAAGGCTGCATTTCTATCACAGTATTTCACTCAGGCTAGGACGACTCCTTAGGAACAATATTTCCAATTTCAAGCAAGGAGGCACAAAGTCGTTTCATGAGGCTTGGGAACGGTTCAAAGACTACTACAGACAATGCCCTCACCATGGATTCACATCTGCAGCACTCATTAACATTCTCTACAAAGGAGTTGATGAGAGGTACAAAATGGTTTTAGATACAGCTAGTGATGGAGACTTCATGACTAAGACTGAGGCAGAAGCTCAAACTTTGATTGAGAACCTTGCAGTCAGCAACAACAATCATTGTGTTTACTATGATAGATCGCATAAGAGCAGTGGAGTTTCAGAGTCAAACCAGATTGCAGAAGTGACATCTAAGGTTGAGCAGCTTCTAAGACGAGACCAGCGAGGGCTGCATCTTGTTGAAGACTCAGGGGATAGTCAGGAGTACCATGAGGTAGTTGGAGATGGGTATGAGAATTTACTAGCAGAGCTGAATTACGTGAATGGACACGACAATTTTCCAAATAAAGGATTCAATCCAAACTTTAGGAATCATCCCAACCTCTCCAAGAGAAGCACTAACATTGAAAATCCTCAGAATCAGATTTATCCAGCACTTGCAGGAACACAAGGACAACAGTTTCAGCCTAAGCAGTTTGTCCCAAGGGGTTTCTAGTAAAAGCCTCAATACAACAACTTCCGAGGAAGCTACCATACTCCTCAAGCTCCTATGAGCGCTCCTAATCCAACATCCCAGGACAATGAGCTTAATAATATGATGCAACAACTTGTAGAGGGATAGAAAAAGTATTCTGCTGACATAAACACTAAGGTAGATGACATGTACTATGATCTCAATGGGAAAGTTTCGACGTTATTCTCACATGTCAAAACTCTTGAGAATCAGGTAGCTCAAATTTCTTCAACTTCTAAGAGGCCAGTTGGTAACCTTCCAGGAAAAGCAGACTCCAACTCTAAGGTAATATGGGCCATCATCAAGAAGCTATGGTTGTTGCCCTTGATGCCACTGTTGAGGACAAGGCTGCTAAGGATGATAAACCACTTTGTGTGGAGTTACCACCCTATATTCCTAAGCTCTCATTCCTAGATCAACAGCTGAGGATTCATAAGGAGAAGGAGTATGCACGCTCTGATGAGATGATGAAACAACTGCATATCAAATTTCCTCTCTTAGAGCTGGTTTTAAAAATTCCACTATACAGAAGCCACTTGAAAGATATTTTGTCTACCAAGAAGAGCAATGAAGAAGGAGTCATGATAATCTCCAATGGGAAGGAGTATGTTAAGTTAGAGGAGTCTGAGAGACAACAGCGAAGCACGGTGAAACTTTCCGACAAGGTAGAAATGGTAGCAAAGACGAATATGGCTAATGTTGAATACAATGCCACCATTTCAGCCGTTATTTTAAAGAAATTAGATGACCCAGGTAGTTTTGTATTACCTTGATAGATTGAGAGATTCAAGTTTAAAGATGCCTTTGTGACTTGGGAGCTAGTGTTAGCCTGATGCCTTTTTCTGTATCAGAACGTTTGGGAATCACCAATTTCAAACCAACAAAGATCTCGTTAGTACTTGTTGATTGCTCTATGTTCCTCCCTGTTGGTTTGGTAGAAGACGTACGCGTGAGAGTTGGGAATTTCTACATTCCAACTGATTTCATTGTCTTGAAGCTAGATAAGGAACCACATGATCCTCTCATCCTTTGTACGACATTCTTAAACATTGCTGGAGTTGTGATCGATGTGAGGAACAACAAGATCAAACTACAAATCGGAGACCATGATTTAGAGTTTGACATGAGAAAGACTATGAAGAACCCACTATTGACAGTCATGCATTTTCCAATTTACACTAATAATGAGTTTGGTGAGTTGCATGAAAAGAAATGCATTGGATGGAACAAGGTCAAAGAGGTCCTGAATAAGGATTCTTATTCTCCAATCAAGAGGGTATACACTAAAGGCGAGTGTAAGAGAATCTCGAAAACTTTCTCCAGAGCTAGGAGCATTTTCACTTCTCAGTTTAAAGAAAAATGTCAAAAAGCTGTGAAAAAGGTTATGAGTAGAGCTATAAAGCTGAAGATGAATGATTGGGGACTTTATTTTGGGGCAAGCTCCTCTGCTCTCGCCTCTTGATCCCTGCGAATACGGTCAAGCTAACGACCTAAACCAAGCGCTTGGTGGGAGGCAACCCACTAGGTACCTTGTACATATTTTCCTATTTAGATTTTTTTCTTTTGTTGTTTGATTTTTGAACGATCCGTCTAGCTATAAGACTGATCGTTTTTACTAGTATTTACCAACCCTAATCGAAATGCATACATTTGTCTCATACACTATAAGGATAGCAAGGAGGTCAACCTCTTTCCAATATATAACATGAATTCTGGCATGTGTTTGTGCGATATAGATAGTGGGACCTTCAAGTGGAACGATCGATCATTTATAGCGAACATGTTTGAGACTCCTAGATAGATCGATCCCCTCCCGATCGATCGATCATTCTTGCTGGATTGGTTTGAGTCCCTCAGATCGACCGATCCCTTATGGATCGATCGTTCCATCAAGCCGGACACACATTGAAGTTAACGATAGATCGATCCCACACCGATCGATCGATCCCTCTCCCAAGATAGATTTTTGTAAGCTAGATTGATCGATCCATGGACCGGATCGATCGATCCATCGTCCCGGAAAGAGCTAGAGCATGAGCGAGAGTCTTCTTCATCATCAATGAGTACTAGGAATCTCTAATCGTTCCCCGTATTGTCCCTTGTTGTTTTTTTTTTTCATTTTCTATCATATGTATCAATGGCATTCCCTCTAGGTTTGTTTTCACACCGAGACGGTGTGAAGCAAGTTTGGGGGAGGATGTCACTCACCTACTGACGCTATCTTTCGCTTGTTTTTCTTATGTCTTTCGTTCTGATGTTTATCGAGTCAAAGTTGTGTCTGTTTTATTGAGTCAAAACATTGTAAAAAACTATGAGCTTTTCTCAGGGAACTGCACATTGCTTCTGCATTGTTTAATGGATGACCTGGAAATGCTGGAAAATTCATGCCTCGATCACAATACGGTAATCCCTATCACTTAGAAATTTAGATGATGTGAGCTTAACCTTGCTTATTGGAACTTAAATTGGACTTATTATATCTCACTTAGGGGGTCGATAATCATGTATTGTATTATATATTCATAGTTTTTTTGAATCATTTATATCAGTCTATGTAAACTCTGAATAGCTAGACTCACCTTTAGTCTAGTACCTCACCCTAAATACCCATGTTTCAGACCCCATGCATCTTTATGTCATTATCATTATGTGCAACCATGTGCAAAAACTACGGAGTATACAGACTGACATAGCTTTTCTTTTGTTAGGATTAAGTTGTTTATTTTGTATGGATGAATTTGTGAGTTGATTTAGTATTTGTTATTGATGGTGATATATATGGGAATAAACTGAAAATGTATGATTAAGTTACCGTTTGATGCAGCTTATATAAGACGAGAACCGGTTCCACTCCCCCAACCTATTAAAAAAAACACGAATTCAAAGAAATAAACGGGAAAAGGAGAAGGAAAATATCCGGAAAAGTCGATTTTCCATCTTTAGTTTTCAAAAGCATCAAGGGAACTTATATTATAATGAAAGGTTGAGTTGGATTGGTAATCTAGGTGAAAAGGAAGCTATGTACCTCTCAATTGGTCTATTTCTCACTATGATTTTGAGAGTGCATGCACAACTTTAATGAATGTTAAAAGGTTGAGTTCATAGATTCTGTAAGTTCTTTGTGATTCTGGGGTTTAGTGTTGTTGCTACAGGTATGAAGAAGTACGGCGGAGTACAGTTCGATATTGACCCTGCATCTGTAGTTTACAGGCAATTGATTCAAGGCATGATCCCAAGAGAATGTGTTAGTTTTCATGTTTTCAAACTTCGTCTTTCGATGAAAGTATTTTCTTTACTCGAGGACAAGCAAAAGTTTAAGTCGAGGGGAGTTGATGTCATGTGTTTTTGAGGTCTTTCATCTTAAGTTTTAACATCTTTTCTAAGTCCATTACATATTTGAAGCGTCTTTTAGTGTCTTTTTGGTCGAGTCTTGAGTTTTCTAGTGATTACGGGATATTACGCGGGAATGAGAAGTCTTTGCCTGTTTTTCGGGAAGATTGCGAGATAAAGCATGCGTGAACAAGAGGAGCTCGATCGATCCATACCATGATCGATCGGTCCATGCTGGCGGATGAAGAAACCATCAAGGGATCAATCGATCCATACCAGGATCGATCGGTCCATACTGCCGGATGTGCTCAAGAGGAGGAGATCGACCGATCTCAAGGAGGATCGATCGATCAGATCATGCAACAAATCCGATCCTATTTTATCTTTTATTTCTTTTCTGCAAAAGGGTTTTAATACCCGAAGATCTAGTTTATTTTTCTTACGCTTTTCTTTACGCTTTTTCAATTTTTCTGGAGAGACTTTTGATCTTGTAAGTTACTCCTCGGATATAGATTGATCCTTCCTGACAATTTGGAAAAGATTTCTAAACCCTATTTTCTTAATCGATTGCAATTTCTATTATGTATTCCTCTCTGATATTTGCTATTTCTTTCGTTATGTCAAAGTAGATCTCCTAATTGGGTTCTAGGGTTCTAAGTAGGGGATCTAATGGTTTGATGTTTTGAATGTTCTAAGAGACTTTAAATCTTTGGTTCTTCAATTCATATGCGCTTAATGCAAGAATATGATTGATCACCTTGTTTTATGTCTAGGGTTTATCTATGCATGAAAGTGTTGATAGGTTGCTAGAATTGATGTGTATTGAGCAATATGCTATTAGCCAACGACAGTTGATGTTTGGAAGTATTGTGAACATAGTGAACTCGATTGATAAAGTTGATTTGACTAGGAGGTCTCAAACGACAGTTTGTAAAACTGATTAGTCAAATTTAGGGATTAATGTCTTGAAAGAGAATTAGTTTAATCTAGTGTTCATGTTTGAGAACAGTTCATATATATATTGAGTTTCTTGTTTCATGCACCTCGTTGATCGTTGTTTCTCCGAATTACCCTATGACCCAATGTCTTTAATATATAAGTTAACATTTTTTATTCTCTGCATTTTTATTTAGAATTTGGAAAACCAAAACAATTTTCTACGCTTTAGCTATATACGAATCTTACAAATTTATAGAGTACCATTTGTCATTGTGAATCGACTCCGAATATACTACTACGCACTTCACCATGCCCTTGCGGTTAAAGTATTTCGGGTTAATTACTCGAGCAATCAATGTATTTGGGCACATGGGATCCAAACCGAATCTTCGCAAGTGTCAAGCATGTGGCACAAAGGGACACAATGCACAAAGGTGCCCTATGTTCAAACTTGTCAATCACACATAACAACATCAAGGTGGCTCTCAATGGCAGCAATAACAACACAAGGTTTACAAACCAATGACCACTTTTACAGACATGTCGGCTTGGTTACTACACTCTGGGGTGAATCTCTCTTTTCCTCTCTCAACTAGAAACTTATCACTAAATAATGTTCTTTTTGTTCCCCAAATTACAAAGAATCTACTTTTAGTTCAACATTTATGTGATAATAACTTAGTCTTCGTGGAATTTTTTCCTTTTAATTTTCGGGTGAAGGATCTCAACTTAGGGGCGTTGGTAGTAATGGGAAGAGTGAAGAACGACAGGTATGAGTGGCCAACTCGGGATTCTAGGATCTTTGCTTTTTCAACAATAAAAAGTACCTTGCCTATATGGCACTCTAGGCTTCGACACCCTTCTCTTGTGCCATAAACAAAAGTCATAAGCTTCCTTTCACTAATTCTTCAATAACACTGTCCACTCCGTTAGAAATAATCTTCTCTGATGTATGAACCTCACCAATTGTGTCAATTGATGGTTACAAAGATTACCTAATTCTTGTTGATCACTTCACACACTACATTTGACTATATCCTCTCCGACGCAAATCTGATGTTCATGATATTTTTGTTCGGTTTAAAGCGCTTGTTGAAAACATATTTAAATTGAAGATAAGAACGCTTTATTCAGAAAATGGAGGTGAATACATTGTTATGGCTGAATTTCTCTTAACAAATGGCATATCTTATCTCACTACCCAACCGCACACACCCAAACACAATGGGTTCTCGCATACATCTTGTGGAGACAGGTCTTGCGTTGCTTTCTCATGCTTTGGTGCCGCAAACTTACTAGACATATGCGTTAGCAACAACAACTTACCTAATTAATAGACTACCAACAACAACTTTTGATTCATACTCACCATACCTAAAACGTTTTGGAGTTCTACCCAATTACACTAAGCTTAGAGTCTTTGGATGTTTGTGTTATCCTTGGCTGATACCTTATGCTCATCACAAACTTGAAGCACGATCTCGTCCTTCTGTTTACTTGGGCTACTCCCTTACTCAAAGCGCTTTCCTTTGTCTTGATTTAGCCACTAAAAAAGATATTTGTTTCTCGACTTGTGCAGTTCCTTAAATATCTCTTTCCTTTTCATGATCAAGCCAAACACAATCTCTCTCCCATATTTTTTCTTCAAACTCAAATTGGTGTTCTCCTATTGTGAATCTCCTGGACCAGTCACTCAATACTCTGCCCATCATTGAGCCCCCAGGTTTAGATCCGTCACCCTCGCTGGACTCGGTTTTGACTTCACCACTGGCCTCGCTGACGGATCCACTGGCAACAACAACGGAGATAACATCATCGTCTTCATTCCAAAACATGATATCTGGATCGAGAGAGCATGACATGACTACTGGGCATGGATCTGTTTTGGTCATGCCTGATAACAATCTGGCCCAAACTCAAATGGCCTCATCTGCAAATCTTGTTCCATCGAGCTCTGAAATCGTCGAAGCAGTGGTTCTGGCGTCGTCTATTCCTACAAACTCACATTCGATGATCACAAGATCTAAAACGTAATATCACGAAGCCTAATCGCAAATTTGCTCTACATGTTTCTGTTGCACATGCTGAAAGTGAACCAACGAACCTTCAACAAGCTCTCAAGGACCAACGATGGCGATCTGCCATGGGTGAAGAAATTGATGTTCAGGTTCTCCATAAAAAGTGGTCTCTAATACCTCCGGATCCTTCGTATAATCTAATTGGCACCAAATGGGTATTCAGAATCTAGCGTCTCCCTAATAGAAACATTGAAAGATTCAAAGCGATGTTGGTAGCTAATGGATTTGATCAATGGCCAGGAGTAGATTTTCACAAAAAATTTAGCCCGGTCAATAGACCAACAAGTATCTGACTTGTTCTTGGTGAAGCAGTAGCTCGGGGTTGGGTTCTTTGCCAACTTGATGTCAATCATGCTTTCCTCCAATGCCATCTTCATGAGGATGTGTATATGAATCAACTGACTAGCTTCATTGACATGGACCGCCCAGATTACGTTTGCCAACTTCACAAGACAATTTACGGGTTGAAACAAGCACCGTGTTCTTGGTATATGGAGCTCAACAAGTTTATACTTCACTTAGGTTTTTTCAACTCTCAGTTTGATGCCTCTGTTTTCATCTGCATCATTGGGAAGTTGTCTCTCTTCATCTTGGTCTATGTTGATGAGATTTTCATCACGGGTAGTGACCCTGAGGCTGTTGAATGATTCATTGCACTGCTCAGCAAAAGGTTTGCTCTCTAAGATCTTGAACATTTGAGCTATTTTCTAGGTATGAAAGTGGCACAAACACCAGCAGGGCTACTTCTCACACAACAAAAATACATTACTGATTTGTTGGCCAAAATGAATCTTGAAGCAAATCTTGTCACTACACCGATGGCCTCCTCCACTACTCTTCACCTGACATCAAGTTTGGCTCTGATGATGGGAGTGACTATCAGATGTTAGTTGGTAGCTTACAGTATCTGCAGCGTACACGACCTCATGTAGCATTTGTTGTAAACAAGTTATCACAGTTTATGCACACGCCTACTAATGTTCATTGGCAGACTGCTAAATAGGTGCTACGCTACCTCTCAGGAACGCGTAATCAGGGGGTTTTTCTAAGTAGCAAAAAGTGTCCCATGTTACATGCCTTCTCAGATGCAGACTGGACATGCAATAAAGATGGTTACACTTCGATAGGAGCATACATTGTATATCTTGGTTCCCATTCTATTGTCTGGGCTCCAAAGAAGCAGCAAACAATGGTGAGATTGTATACGGAGGTCGAGTAGTTGCGGACACGGCATTCAAACTAAAATGGATACGCTATCTCATGAACGATTCGGGAATTGAATTGACATCTTTACTGGTTATTTACTGTAACAATGTGGGTGCAACCTATTTGTGTGCCAATCCGGTGTTTCATTCTCGGATGAAACATAAGTACCAACTAGCAGATGCTCTTACCAAATCTTTGGTGCGTCCTAGACTTCAGTTACTCAATGACAAGATTGGCCTTTCTTCGGGCGGCTCATAATGAAAGGGCATGTAGGAGATAAGACTGTATATCTGAATCAGTTGTGAATAAATCAAAGTACAATCAGATCACAATCTCGAATATATAGGAGTATATACAATCTTGTTATCTCTTCCACCATTATATAAACACTTGTAATCGTTTATTAATATTATCAATACAAGAATTCTATTCTATACTTTTATGGTCTTATTTGGTCTGAAATATGGTTTAGAGCTTGTTGATCAATAGTTGGTGTTAAATTTCTTAAATTCTCCTGATGGGGGCAGTGGTAGAAATGATATTATGATGGTGTTGTGGGAATGTATGAGCTTGATTACAAATACTGTTATGTAATTCTTTGTCTAATGTGTAAAACTCACATGACTAAACCCTCTGCTAATGTGTTTTCCAACAAAAGAAAGTGATTTTACTGGAAAGCTCAACAATTGAACAACAACCCCACATTCGAAGCGGAAATCAAATTTGACCATTGGAGTTTGATGAAACATCACATATGTAAATCCACTAGATTCGGTTGCTGATGGATCATGGTTGAAATGAAAATCAATCACCAAGTTGATGTCTTTAAGAGATTAGTCAAAATTATCAAACCTACCTGAAGCCAAGACAATAATTTCGTGCAACGGCGGACTGGTGTCAAAAGATATTGATCGCATATGCTTTATGGTTAGGATGGAAATATGTTTAATCATACTAGGAGAGTTCTGTGATATCTACAGATTGCTCACCTTAGCTTTCGAAAACACCTTATAAGATTTTAACACGATTTTGTGAAACATCCCATCGATGAGTCACATTCAAGACTGCACACAGAGATATAAAAATTCAGCCATCATAACACTCTTTGTCTTGTAACCAAACCATATTTCCTAGAAAATTCTTCCATTTCCCGACAAGTACAAACATATGGTGAAGAATTTCAAGAAAAGTGTGATGGAAGAGTGATATGCTAAAATATAATACCCTAAAGTATCTAAGCAGTAGCTGTAATATTCTAGGGGTCGAACCACAAGACTCAAGATTTTAACTCAATAAATTCCAGAATATGAATTAAGCTAAATGAAATAGATGTAAGCAAGAATAACAAAACAATTAAAACGAAGTAATAAAATCAGTGGGAAAAACGCTAGGCTTAGGGAAGTTTGCAGGCAAATCAGAATTATCAATCAAATCAAATGTCAGGAATGAAATAAGCTCTGCACTTGAACTTGAAACACAGATGTAAAGTAACCCAACTGTCGTTGCAAAGACTATCTATGTCTAAACCTAGAATTCCAAATTTCTTTGCAAATTCTATAAATTCAAACAAGCATTAACGGTCAAGTTCAATTGTTCACAAAATCCTAAACCAAATTTCTGATCGTGCGCTCCAAATCGGCTAGCTCTTTGACCATTGGAGTTTGATGAAACATCACATATGTAAATCCACTAGATTCGGTTGCTGATGGATCATGGTTGAAATGAAAATCAATCACCAAGTTGATGTCTTTAAGAGATTAGTCAAAATTATCAAACCTACCTGAAGCCAAGACAGTAATTTCGTGCAACGGCGGACTGGTGTCGAAAGGTATTGATCGCATATGCTTTATGGTTAGGATGGAAATGTATTTAATCATACTAGGAGAGTTCTGTGATATCTACAGATTGCTCACCTTAGCTTTTGAAAACACCTTATAAGATTTTAACACGTTTTTGTGAAACATCCCATCGATGAGTCACATTCAAGACTGCACCCAGAGATACAAAAATTCGGCCATCATAACACTCTTTTTCTTGTAACCAAACCATATTTCCTAGAAAATTCTTCCATTTCCCGACAAGTACAAATATATGGTGAAGAGTTTCAAGAAAAGTGTGATGATAGAGTCATATGCTCAAATATAATATTCTAAAGTATCTAAGCAGTAGCTGTAGTATTCTAGGGGTCGAACCACAAAGACTCAAGATGTTCACTCAAAAAATTCCAGAATATGAATTAAGCTAAATGAAATAGATGTAAGCAAAAATAACAAAACAATTAAAACGAAGTAATAAAATCAGTGGGAAAAACGCTAGGCTTAGGGAAGTTTGCAGGCAAATCAGAATTATCCATCAAATCAAATGTCAGGAATGAAATAAGCTCCGCTCTTGAACTTGAAACACATATGTTAAGTAAACCAACTGTCATTGCGAAGACTATCTATGTCTA
>SMJT01000163.1:57595-275835 GCA_004349715.1 Crucihimalaya himalaica | reverse complement strand
TCTACCTAGAATCCCAAATTCTTTGCAAATTCTATAACTCAAAACAAGCATTAACGGTCAAGTTCAATTGTTCACAAAATCCTAAAACCAAATTTCTTTGTGAGTAGGTCTTTTGCTTACCAAACACTAGTTCAGGAACTAATCACACTTTCGTGTCAATTAATCAACCTAACATCAGATTCTAGTTTGCGAGGCTAGAATAAGCATTAATCTCAAGTCTAGGTGAAAAGCTCTATAGAAATTCCCTAACAAGTGAATCAGATTTAATAATTCATCAAATACCTTTAAACAACCCTAAACCTAACAAGGAATCTACTCAGACATGGTGAATGAAACAAACATCATGAATAATGTAGATATCATAAAGTAAAATAGAGTAAGGAAAAACTTCTGTTTTTTTCGGGTCTTCTGGAGAATGCGCGTTCTGACTATTGGTATCGACCGATACAATGAATGGTATCGATCGATACTGAGACTTTCAATCTTGTTTCTTCCAGATGATGGTGTCGATCGATACTGAGGTTCAGTTCTCCGAACTGCTTCAGTTCCAATATGCTTCAAAAGCTTCCATAATTCCAATTTAGCTCCGGATGTGCCTACATCTTGAAAAGATCTAAAAGACTCTAAAACTGTAAAAAGGGCTCAGTAAAAGGACTTATATCATGGTTGAAAATGGGTAAAAACCATTATTGGTATCGATCGATTACTGAGATTTTCAATCTTGTTTCTTCCAGATGATGGTTTCGATTGATACTGGCAGGTGTCGATCGATACTGCAGGTGTCGATCGATACTGAGGTTCAGTTCTCCGAACTGCTTCAGCTCCAATATGCTTCAAAAGCTTCCATAATTCCAATTTAGCTCTGGATGTGCCTACATCTTGAAAGATCTAAAAGACTCTAAAACTGTAAAAAGGGCTCAGTAAAAGGACTTATATCATGGTTGAAAATGGGTAAAAACTATGATATATCAACTCCCCCAGACTTAGTCTTTGCTTGCCCTCAAGCAAACAGAAAACCAAACAGGGAAAGAGGTTTGAAAAACGCGAAGACTCACCTTTTTCTTGAGACATAGTAATGACCCCTTTTCCAAGCTCCCAGTTATCACCTAACAGTTTCGGATCTGACCTCCATGTACTTCTCCGTAGACAATTGCAGCTTCCCAGTATCCACACATTATCTTCGTAGCATCAATCATACTAAATCTTTCATTACCGATTCATTACTGTTGTTGATATTCAGGAACCTTGTAGATTCTTTCTCATGCGATATCGTGACTAAGGAACCACCCAAGTTTCATACCTTGATATGATTTTCTTCTCCCCTAGACTTCTGATTATGCGTCTGATTTGGATTAAGCTTTGCATATACAATCAAGGTTTGAGACGCGAGTATTGATGGTGATTGCCATCAAATCCCTGGTTCTCCCCTCTCAAAAGTATCAAAAGTCTTAGGCGAATAACAGGGTCCGGGAATGTTCATACTCCTCGCTTCAGACTTTTGTGTGTCATTCCTTATCCAAGTAGAAAAATGGGATACAGGAAGTGTTCCTAGCCTTCTACTCGGCGGAAATAATTTCATCTTTCATGCATCAAGTGTGTCAAGGGAGAGGTATCCCTAATTTTTAAAAACAATGGGTTCCTTTGTCAGATATGAATGATGATCAAGTTTAGTGAATACCAACCTCAGGAGTGAAGTGCAAATTGGGCTCAGGATTTAGAAAAAATTTGCTGGAGACATGGGTGTTTCCTAGTCAACTGGTTAGTTTTTGGATTTTTCATTAGTCGATCTTGGAGCTGATTCTGTGACAATGGTACTTAAAAACAAAGTCAGAGCAATGAAATCAAGCAAAAGTTCATAATCTCCAACAGGTTTTGACTCAATAAAACAAATTTGACTCAAAAATGACTGACTCTAAGAAAAACAAACACAACGTCAGTACCACCTCCCCAGACTTAAACAACACTGTTCCCAGTGTTATCTAGCTAGGGAAGAAACAGAAAGGCATAAGTAAACAAATGTGAAAGTGTGGCTGCGAAGGACGTTTATGCAAGATTGATAGAAATAGTCGATATCGAACGATAGACAGCATTAGGAACTCGACCAGATGCCGCTATGGACTAAGATTCGATCAGCCCTATGTGCCAAGAAACGTATCGAAACGATACAACGAGCTTTTTCCGTAAGTCTGAAACTCAAAACCGTGTCCAGTGAAGCCATAATTTAGATGAAAAATTGTTAGATCACCAGAGCACAAGTTAGAAGCAACAAAATCATAAGATAGCCATAAGTTCAATGAGTACTGACAGTGAGATAGAAAAGTTCAAAATGAAAGACAAACAAAAGAAAAGAAACAGGGAAAGAGAAAAAATCGTGTGAACCCAGGGAACCTAGACTAGTCATCAGAGTCATTAGAGTCAGAGACAGCATAGCGGATGAAGGGTCGGGTGTGCTGTAGTGGGCATTAGTAGATGACATGCAGCGGCAGCGAGAGACAGCGGTCCAGATTGCTCTGTAAGCTCTCCACGAACGTACTTCTTAAAAGTGGCGGTCTCCATCGGCAGATCTGGTGGTGGAGAAATGAAGGAGTAGGAGCAGATGTCTGGTGGCGCTGTGAACGGCGGGGCTGACTTCCAGCAAAGTCAGATGCGGGGTCGCATCAGCAACGACTAGAGTGGATGGGAGACGGGGTGGAGGCGTACACGCGTGGCGGAGCAACCGAAAGCAAGCTGGGATCTGGATCGAAATGCAGCTAAGATGGGTCATCGCCGATGCAGGTCAGAGTGCGGTTGGGGAGCTGCACAAAAGCTCTCCGTCAGTCGTGGGGAGACACCATTTAACGCATGTGCTGCTCATCATGAGGAGCGAGTTGACGATCGAGCATGCTGAGGTAGAGATGCCGAAGTGCATGAAGATAGGAGTGAGAGAGCTGCCGACCGACTCGGTCTTCCGCGCAGTGGCGTAGTTGCGGACCAGAGAAGGGTTTGGTCTTCAGAGAGACCATGAGGTGCGCAAAGAGAGCGCCTATGTTGACAGCGAGGTTCAACTCAGGCGCACTCATATCTATCCTCAGGGATGAGGTCGCCGATAGCCTTGTACAGTAAGAGCAGCTCCGAAATCCTCAACTTGTTTGGCTCCATCTTGCAGAGTAGAGTGGTGCTCAGAATGCGGACGTTGCAACGAAGAGTCGAATGTTAGAACGCTTCTATCTGCGTCGTAGTCTTGGAGTGATATGCACCCAGACCAATGTGTTTCCAGAAGACCCCACATCATGAAACTGGGGAGGCAGAGCTACCTGCTGGAGATCACGGTCAAAACCGTAGATCTGTGCAGAGATCAGGGATTGGCAGTCGGTAGCGGATCCACGAATCAGGAAGCTAAGAGTGCCTTCTAAAGCGTTGCGGTGGACCTCATCTTTGTAGTAGACTCAAGCTGTCGCGAGGAACTGGCGAACAAGGTCGGATAGAGGTCGTACTGCCGTGAGTACAGAGTCCCCAAACCAATCTTATCGAGCATGGCTGAGAGCTCCACGTCGATACCCAGATGGCGCATAGTGTGAGGATCGATGAAGCGTGTGGGGATGACAACGCGCAGCCACTCGTCGTACAACAAGGTATCGTAGGCGTCCCACTCTTTGGCGATGGGCCTATAGACGCAGGCGTCACTCTCGGTCTCCTCCTTGGGCAAACCTGCCCAATCACGCTCGGGATAATTCTCTTCCCTCCAACTTAGGCCAGGAGGCCTAGCAGCAGCAACAGGGGGCAGAGGGAGATGGCGAACGTCGCGGTGCAGCTCTCAGGTCACTAATGTGGACCTCAAGGAAGCTCTGAGAACCCGTGTTGTCTATGAAGCCGCCTTTTAGAACTCTGTAGCGTCCCTGGTCAGGCAAGCAGTCACAACACCGGCATGCCAGAACGATCCGCAAAAATGCTTCCACCTCATCCTGGAGACTAAACTCGCCGCGTGGTGGGTTGGAACCGGAGGGCTCGTCCTGACGTGCTTTCTTGCGGGGAGCCATCTGAGAATAATCAAGATGAAAGCAGATAGCAAATCAGCATATGTATCAGATAAGCACAGGTATCGATCGATACTCGAGACAGATTCACAAAAGATTCTCAACGCTTAAAAACCGAACCAATACAACCCCACCATGGTGTCATCTAGCTACTACAGTTAATCAGGTAAAAAAAAACAATCATACAAGAAATTCAGAGGGAAGCAATCTAGTTCTGTCAGACCTGACACCGATCCAAAAAAGAAAGGATTTCGATTTCATTACCTGGTGGATCGAGTAAATGGGTGCTAAAATGACAATGTGGACGAGAATTCAAGTGATTGTGAAATTGATCGAATCGGTCAAGAATTGAAAAACCCGTGAGAGAAAAATGTGAATGATAAGCTGCAGTGTCGATCGATGGGGAATAAGGGAATGAAAAAAAAACCTGAGGGTATTTATAGGAAACTTACATGGGGCTGGGTATCGCGATACCGTAAAATGTATCAACCGGATTACTCGTGCCTAATCACAGGTTTGCTTTCGTCTCAGTATCGATCGATACTCCCTGGGTGTCGATCGATGCTTGTCGTCTGAAGCTGGTTCACGTTGAAGACACATGAAAAAAAAACAAAACGAAAAATCAAAAAAAACTTATGTACAGACTCACCAATGTGGGTGTCTCCCAACAAGCGCTTGTTTAATGTCCTTGCTTTGACATTTGGATTAGTTAGGCGGCTGGTGGTTCAGCCGACCGGTAGTATGTGGCCATCTGGTGTGCTTGCGGCCCATAGTGTTTCACAGCTGTCCATTGACAGTGAACTCTTTCCTTCCAGCCTCACCCAAACACGGACACTGACCGTGTTGGGCGGACTTCCTTGATTGTGAAGGTCCCTGACCAACGAGAACGCAATTTCCAGGAAACAATTGTAAACGAGAGTTGTACAGAAAGTACCGGTCATTCGGTTCAAAGTGGCGAGAAAGGATCTTCCTGTCATGATAGGCTTTGGTACTTTCCTTGTACAGTTTGGAGTCTATAGGCGAAGTCTCTGATCTCATCCAATTCATTCAGTTGAACCAATCGCTTTGAGCAGCAGACTTGATGTCAAAATTCATCAGTTTGGTAGCCCAGGCTGCTTTGTGCTCGATCTCAACCAGAAGATGACATGCTTTCCCACTACAGCAAATGGAATGGCGTAGGTGCCAAGTGGTCTGTTGAATGCGGTTATGTAGGCCCCAAAGAGCGTCTGTCGAGTTTCAGTGCCCAATTCTTTCTGTGTAGTGCCAATTGTCTTCTCCAAAATTCTCCTTGATCTGTCTGTTGGAGACTTCGACTTGTCTGCTAGTCTGAGATGATAAGGTGATGCGATGCGGTGATGTACGCCGTACTTCTCAGCAGCTTTTCGAAGATTTTGTTGATAAAATGAGTGCCACCATCACTTATAACAACTCGGGGTATTTTCCAAAATCGAGGGAAGATAATGGTCTTGAACAGTTTCAAAACGACGGAGGAGTCATTTGTAAGACTGCAATTGCTTCCACCCATTTGGAAACGTTAATCGACGGCGACCAATATTGAATCTTTCTGTCGCAATGGAGGAACCGGTACCATAAAATCATATGCTGACCTAGCAGTCAAAAACTTCAACTTCGAGGATGAGTTTTGTGGCATGCTCATGTCGCTTGCTGATCTTCCCTCTTTCTCTGACACACATCACGAATGTGAGATAAAAGCGTAAGCATCCTTGAACATTCTCAGGCACTAGAAAACAAGCCTGCAGAACCTTAGAGACTGTTTGAACGCTTGCGAAATGCCCAACATACTCGGATCCATGGCAGTGATACAGAATTTCTGCACCTCAGTTTAGCTATACACCTTCTTTAAATCCCATTCAGAACAATGCTTGTGCAGGTATGGTTCCATGCCCAACAAGTACGTCTGACATCTCTCATAAATTTCTTCTTTGGCATACTTCTTTGAGATTGCTTTGGTTCGTGGTCAGCAGCCGAGGTAATTAGCTAAGTCGGCATATACCAAGTCAGAAGGAGTGGTGACAACCAAGGATTCTTTATTATTAGAATGATCTGCAGACGAATTGGTTGTAGAAGACGTGTTCGATCGATAACCGAAGGAGTGTCGATCGATGCTTGCATTTTTGAACCGTTTGCAAACAATTCGTGAGTGGTATCGATCGATACCTTTGGAGTGTCGTTCAGATCGATGCTCGCGTTCTGTTAGCGGCAAAGTTCGAATCAGAGCTGTGTCGAAAATCCAGTCTCGATGAAGTAGATTTTCTCTCAGGCAGGGAATCATCAATAGGGACATCATCACTGATCTTCATTCGTGAGAGATGGTCTGCAACTCTTCCCCTTCCCACTCCCATCTCTATTTTTCTTTTGATCTCGATGTCGAACCCTTGGAGCAGTCAGTGAAACCCATCGCACAAACGAGGTTTCAGATCCTTATCCTACTCATAGCAACAGGTACTTAAGAGCAACATGGTCTGTAAGAACAATCACCATACTCCCAATCAGATAAGAACAAAATTTCTCAAAGAAAACACAACAGCAAGTTACTTCTTCTCTGTGGTACTGTAGTTCTTTTGAGCATCATCCAGTGTTCTGCTGGCGTAGTATATTGACATAAGCTCTTGTCTTTCCTCTGTCCAGAACTGATCCAACTGCGAAGTGCTCGCGATCACACATGATTCTCAAAAGGAGGTTCCAATCTGGTGGCTGAACATAGGAGCAGTACCAACGCCTTCTTGATTATTTCGAATGCGCGAGACACTCTTGGTGTAAAACGAAGGGTGACATCCTTACAAAGAAGAGCAGTAAGTGGACGAGCTAACTTGGAGAAATCCTGAATGAATCTGCGATAAACCGGCGTGACCAAGGAAACTCGAATGTCCTTCACAGATGTAGGTGGCAGGAGGCTTGTCATGACCGAATTTTAGCCTTATCAACCTCGATTCCAGCCTTAGAAACCTTGTGTCCAGAACAATCCTTCTTGAACCATAAAGTGACACTTCTCCTTAGTCAGAACTAGATGTTTCTCTTCACAGCGCTAAAGTACCTTGCATAAGTTGTCCAGGCTCCTTAATTGAGAACCCATAAACAGAAAAATCATCCATGAACACCTCCATGAATCTCGATCATGTCTGAGAAAATTGACATCATACATCTCTGAAAGTGGCTGACGGCGTTACACAAACCAAAAGGCATCCTCCTGTGCGAGATGTGCAGTAGGGACAAGTGAATGGTCGTCTTCTCAGTGATTATCTGGATGTATAGGGATTTGGAAAAAGCCTGGAGTATACATCCAGGAAACAGTAGTATGGGTGACTTGCCAACCTCTCCAGCATTTGATCAATGAATGGTAATGGGAAATGATATTTCCTTGTCGCTGCATTCAGCTTCTTGTAATTCGATACACATGCGATGCCCGGTGATTGTTCTCGTTAGAATCAGTCATCTTTCTCATTCTTTACCACTGTGATCCTCCTTTCTAGGACGACATGAACTGTGACTGACCCAACTGCTGTCAGAGATGGCATTAGATAATACCTGCTTCCAAGAGTTTCATGATCTCTTTCTTTACCTCTCCTCAGCATTCGGAGTTAAGCTCCTCTCAGATGCCGAGACAGGCACGAGGTAATAGCCTCTTTCTCTTACTATATTTATTCCATGCTGTCTCCATATTTTGATAGTTTATGTCTTAGACTTATAATCCATACGTCTCTTATATTATTAAAGCTAAGATTCGCTTAACCACCAAGGCTGACACGTAATCGTGTCGATCCTAATTTTCACTTATTTATCCTGTTGTACCTTTTGATTTTCTCAGTTCACTAAAAGAAATCCATATATCATAAAAAGTTATTTATCTTAATTACAAATTTAAAATAAATTAATGCAAGTTTACAGTAACTTAATAATATTAACACATTTGAAAGAAAAATCCAAAACTACATATGATTGATAATTATTTTAACATGGTCTGTTTTAATACGGTCTATTGCTATACCACCTGATATGATTCACATCATAAAAAACAACATATACAAAGACAATAATTCTCTTAACTTGACCATAACTAACACCATTAACTGCAATTTGCGAGCTTCACCGATAATTTCTCCATAATCTAATTATTTAAAATCAATTAATATAATTTGACCAACATACGATTTACATATTAACTACTCGGCCAAGTTTAAACACCATTTTAAACCATTACAAGTTGATAACTTGGTATTTGTGTAACATATAAAACACATATTCTCCTATAAATAGCAAGACACATTTCATTTATCCACATATTTCAAGCTACGTACATTATTTTGTAAAATCTTATATAATAAGCGTTCAAAGCTATAAGAGCTAACACGTACATTCCCTAATCTTTGACATAAGTTTTTCGTTATTCTCCTTTTTTTTGTAACTTTTATAGTCTCATTCATTAAAAAAAATGTATTTATTTTATAAAGACAATAATTTCCATAATACAATTTAGAATCAACTTAATATAATTTGGACCACAAACATTTACAATATTAACTTTACTCGACTAATTAAAAACAATATTTTAAACCATATAAACACATATTCTCTTATAAATAGGAAGACACCATGACTCCCTTATTTTGCATATCTTTTTTACCATTTCTCTATCCAAACCTTCACCCTCTATCAATAATATTCTCATTCCTAAAAAAAAAAATAATATAAAGGCAATAATTTTCTCTGTAATTACATATTTTAAAAATCAATTAATCATCTAATTTGACGTCTCCTTACACATTGTACAAATTATAACTTAACTCGCCATTTAAACAACCATTATATAAACCATTATCCGAATTTATTAACCCTTTATTTTGTGGTAACAATAAACCCCCCATATTTTTATTCCTACAAATAGCGAGACAACATTTCATGTATCCTCTATAACTTCAAGTACTACAATAACTTTGTAAATTTATAACAATTATTTGTTTGTACAAAAATACTGACTTACACTTATCGATATACTCAGAAAATACTCTTTGTTCGATCTCCTTGCCAAAATGTATGTCAACTTGTTACGGGTAAAGTTGCATGTGCACAGAATCTGGTGAATATACTCCTGAAATGTCGAGTCGAATGAACAAGTGAGCCAAGAGCGCATTTGCCTCCTATTACAACGATATTTCTAGCGCAGTCATTCTTGTTTTATGAGCTCCCTAATACGCTGTATGTTAGGAATTATAGAGCAGATTAAAGAGCGGACCACATAGCTCCGAACTATATAAGAAAACAACATTTTACTAAGAAAACGTTTAATTAGATTTATGAAAACTCCAACAATGCTATATGAAGAAGTTAGGGCCCAAGAAGACTAAACATAGAGAATAGAGAGCGAGGGTGTGTATACAAACATTCTGGTGTTAGTGGAGCTTCTGCTACGCTCGATATCTAATATTGATTTCCGTCGTTTTAGATATTAATTTATGTTACTGGAGATGTTTTTGATAGAGCTATACGAGTGGTGGATTTTGATCCAATATATGAAGGAGGTGCATGATCAACTCGAGGGAGACTACCAGCTCCGCGGAAAGTCGGTAATATGAAGGTATATCTCGACTTCACGATGTCTCTCTGTGCCGTATGGCAACAATCGATCGACTGCCTCAGCATTTTGTCAAAGGATTGTGGCGTACCCCGAGCAGCAACCTCACTGGATCTATCTCATGTGTTCAGAATTTTAATCTTTTTATATTTGCTCAATTGTATCTACCAAAATAAAAGATAACTAAATCAGAATAAAAAAGTATCCATTTGTTAAATAAAATGGGCTATCTAAACCACACACAAAAGTGCTTCCTTCTAAAAAAATAAAATAAATTAATGGAAAAATTAATCCGAGACGAGAGCGTTAAAGCTCAGGGTGTTATTTATACGCATTTGAAGAAGTACTATAACTCCAGACAATTTTTATTTATCATCTGTAATGAATTTCGTGTATCGAATGCAAATGTAACTGACCCCATTATCATAAATATTTTAACTTTGGTTGGCTTCTTCATCATCTTTCCCATGTTGACAAGTTCATAATCAGATCACAATCTCAAATGTGACAGGGATATATTCTCCCCATTCTTGCAGTCTTCTCTCTCTTTCGATCAGATCTTCTTCTTGCAGGTGTCGATCGATACTGAGGTTCAGTTCTCCGAACTGCTTCAGTTCCAATATGCTTCAAAAGCTTCCATAATTCCAATTTAGCTCCGGATGTGCCTACATCTTGAAAAGATCTAAAAGACTCTAAAACTGTAAAAAGGGCTCAGTAAAAGGACTTATATCATGGTTGAAAATGGGTAAAAACCATTATTGGTATCGATCGATACTGAGATTTTCAATCTTGTTTCTTCCAGATGATGGTTTCGATTGATACTGCAGGTGTCGATCGATACTGCAGGTGTCGATCGATACTGAGGTTCAGTTCTCCGAACTGCTTCAGTTCCAATATGCTTCAAAAGCTTCCATAATTCCAATTTAGCTCCGGATGTGCCTACATCTTGAAAAGATCTAAAAGACTCTAAAACTGTAAAAAGGGCTCAGTAAAAGGACTTATATCATGGTTGAAAATGGGTAAAAACCATTATTGGTATCGATCGATACTGAGATTTTCAATCTTGTTTCTTCCAGATGATGGTTTCGATTGATACTGCAGGTGTCGATCGATACTGCAGGTGTCGATCGATACTGAGGTTCAGTTCTCCGAACTGCTTCAGCTCCAATATGCTTCAAAAGCTTCCATAATTCCAATTTAGCTCTGGATGTGCCTACATCTTGAAAAGATCTAAAAGACTCTAAAACTGTAAAAAGGGCTCAGTAAAAGGACTTATATCATGGTTGAAAATGGGTAAAAACTATGATATATCAACTCCCCCAGACTTAGTCTTTGCTTGCCCTCAAGCAAACAGAAAACCAAACAGGGAAAGAGGTTTGAAAAACGCGAAGACTCACCTTTTTCTTGAGACATAGTAATGACCCCTTTTCCAAGCTCCCAGTTATCACCTAACAGTTTCGGATCTGACCTCCATGTACTTCTCCGTAGACAATTGCAGCTTCCCAGTATCCACACATTATCTCGTAGCATCAATCATACTAAATCTTTCATTACCGATTCATTACTGTTGTTGATATTCAGGAACCTTGTAGATTCTTTCTCATGCGATATCGTGACTAAGGAACCACCCAAGTTTCATACCTTGATATGATTTTCTTCTCCCCTAGACTTCTGATTATGCGTCTGATTTGGATTAAGCTTTGCATATACAAATCAAGGTTTGAGACGCGAGTATTGATGGTGATTGCCATCAAATCCCTGGTTCTCCCCTCTCAAAGTATCAAAAGTCTTAGGCGAATAACAGGGTCCCGGGAAATGTTCATACTCCTCGCTTCAGACTTTTGTGTGATCATTCCTTATCCAAGTAGAAAAATGGGATCACAGGAAGTGTTCCTAGCCTTCTACTCGGCGGAAATAATTTCATCTTTCATGCATCAATGTGTGTCAAGGGAGAGGTATACCCTAATTTTTAAACACATGGGTTCCTTTGTCAGATATGAATGATGAATCAAGTTTAGTGAATACCAACCTCAGGAGTGAAGTGCAAAATTGGGCTCAGGATTTAGAAAAAATTTGCTGGAGACATGGGTGTTTCCTAGTCAACTGGTTAGTTTTTGGATTTTTCATTAGTCGATCTTGGAGCTGATTCTGTGACAATGGTTACTTAAAAACAAAGTCAGAGCAATGAAATCAAGCAAAATTTCATAATCTCCAACATGTTTTGACTCAATAAAACAAAATTTGACTCAAAAATGACTGACTCTAAGAAAAACAAACACAACGTCAGTAACCACCTCCCCCAGACTTAAACAACACTGTTCCCAGTGTTATCTAGCCTAGAGGAAGCAAAAGAAAGCATAAGAACCAAAATGGCTGAAAGGTGGCTCGAAGGTACCGTGGTAGTGGGTGGGTATAGATCGATATGATAACCGGTATCGACCGATGCCAGGTGAGAATCGACCGATGCCAGTAACGTATCGATCGATACCAAGGACCTTTTTCCGTAAGTCTGAAACTCAAAACCGTGTCCAGTGAAGCCAAATGTTAGATGAAAAATTGTTAGATCACCAGAGCACTAGTTAGAAGCAACAAAATCATAAGATAGCCATAAGTTCAATGAGTACTGACAGTGAGATAGAAAAGTTCAAAATGAAAGACAAACAAAAGAAAAGAAACAGGGAAAGAGAAAAATCGTGAAACCCAGGGAACATAGACTAGTCATCAGAGTCATTAGAGTCAGAGACAGCATAGCGGGATGAAGGGTCGGGTGTGCTGTAGTGGGCATTAGTAGATGACATGCAGCGGCAGCGAGAGACAGCGGTCCAGATGCTCTGTAAGCTCTCCACGACGTACTTCTGAAAAGTGGCGGTCTCCATCGGCAGATCTGGTGGTGGAGGAAATGAAGGAGTAGGAGCAGATGTCTGGTGGCGCTGTGAACGGCGGGGCTGACTTCCAGCAAAGTCAGATGCGGGTGTCGCATCAGCAACGACTAGAGTGGATGGGAGACGGGGTGGAGCGCGTACACGCGTGGCCGGAGCAACCGAAAGCAAGCTGGGATCTGGATCGAAATGCAGCTAAGATGGGTCATCGCCGATGCAGGTCAGAGTGCGGTTGGGGAGCTGCACAAAGAGCTCTCCGTCAGTCGTGGGGAGACACCATTTAACGCATGTGCTGCTCATCCATGAGGGAGCGAGTTGTGACGATCGAGCATGCTGAGGTAGAGATGCCGAAGTGCATGAAGATAGGAGTGAGGAGGCTGCCGACCGACTCGGTCTTCCGCGCAGTGGCGTAGTTGCGACCAGAGAAGGGTTTGGTCTTCAGAGAGACCATGAGGTGCGCAAAGAGAGCGCCTATGTTGACAGCGAGGTTCAACTCAGGCCACTCATATCTATCCTCAGGGATGAGGTCGCCGATAGCCTTGTACAGTAAGAGCAGCTCCGAAATCCTCAACTTGTTTGGCTCCATCTTGCAGAGTAGAGTGGTGCTCAGAATGCGGACGTTGCAACGAAGAGTCGAATGTAGAACGTCTATCTGCGTCGTAGTCTTGGAGTGATATGCACCCAGACCAATGTGTTTCCAGAAGACCCGCACATCATGAAACTGGGGAGGCAGAGCTACCTGCTGGAGATCACGGTCAAAACCGTAGATGTCGCAGAGATCAGGGATTGGCAGTCGGTAGCGGATCCCACGAATCAGGAAGCTAAGAGTGCCTTCTAAAGCGTTGCGGTGGACCTCATCTCTGTAGTAGACTCAAGCTGTCGCGAGGAACTGGCGAACAAGGTCGGGATAGAGGTCGTACTGCCGTGAGTACAGAGTCCCCAAACCAATCTTATCGAGCATGGCTGAGAGCTCCACGTCGATACCCAGATGGCGCATAGTGTGAGGATCGATGAAGCGTGTGGGGATGACAACGCGCAGCCACTCGTCGTACAACAAGGTATCGTAGGCGTCCCACTCTTTGGCGATGGGCCTATAGACGCAGGCGTCACTCTCGGTCTCCTCCTTGGGCAAACCTGCCCAATCACGCCTCGGGATAATTCTCTTCCCTTCCAACTTAGGCCAGGGAGGCCTAGCAGCAGCAACAGGGGCAGAGGGAGATGGCGAACGTCGCGGTGCAGCTCTCAGGTCACTAATGTGGACCTCAAGGAAGCTCTGAGAACCCGTGTTGTCTATGAAGCCGCCTTTTAGAACTCTGTAGCGATCCCTGGTCAGGCAAGCAGTCACAACACCGGCATGCCAGAACGATCCGCAAAATGCTTCCACCTCATCCTGGAGACTAAACTCGCCGCGTGGTGGGTTGGAACCGGAGGCGTCGTCCTGACGTGCTTTCTTGCGGGGAGCCATCTGAGAATAATCAAGATGAAAGCAGATAGCAAATCAGCATATGTATCAGATAAGCACAGGTATCGATCGATACTCGAGACAGATTCACAAAAGATTCTCAACGCTTAAAAACCGAACCAATACAACCCCACCCATGGTGTCATCTAGCTACTACAGTTATTCAGGTAAAAAAAAACAATGCATACAAGAAATTCAGGGGAAGCAGAATCTAGTTCTGTCAGACCTGACACCGAATCCAAAAAAGAAAGGGATTTCGATTTCATTACCTGGTGGATCGAGTAAATGGGTGCTAAAATGACAATGGGGACGAGAATTCAAGTGATTTGTGAAATTGATCGAATCGGTCAAGAATTGAAAAACCGTGAGAGAAAAAATGTGTGTAGCGGCAGTGTCGATCGATGGGGAATAAGGGAATGAAAAAGAAAACCTGAGGGTTTTATAGGAAAACTTACATGGGGCTGGGTATCGACGATACCGTAAATGGTATCAACCGATTACTCGTGCCTATCACAGGTTTGCTTTCGTCTCAGTATCGATCGATACTCCCTGGGTGTCGATCGATGCTTGTCGTCTGAAGCTGGTTCACGTGAAGACACATGAAAAAAACAAAACGAAAAATCAAAAGAAAACTTATGTACAGACTCACCAATGGGTTGTCTCCCAACAAGCGCTTGTTTAATGTCCTTAGCTTGACATTGGGATTAGTTAGGCGGCTGGTGGTTCAGCCAGAGGTAGTATGTGGCCATCTGGGATTGTGGCTTGCGCCCAATAGTGTTTCACCAGCTGTCCATTGACAGTGAACTCTTTTCCTTCAGCACTCACCAAGACTACTGCACCGTGTGGGCGGACTTCCTTGATTGTGAAGGGTCCTGACCAACGAGAACGCAATTTCCCAGGAAACAATTGTAAACGAGAGTTGTACAGAAGTACCTGGTCATTCGGTTCAAAGTGGCGAGAAAGGATCTTCCTGTCATGATAGGCTTTGGTACTTTCCTTGTACAGTTTGGAGTTCTCATAGGCGAAGTCTCTGATCTCATCCAATTCATTCAGTTGAACCAATCGCCTTTGAGCAGCAGACTTGATGTCAAAATTCATCAGTTTGGTAGCCCAGGCTGCTTTGTGCTCGATCTCAACCAGAAGATGACATGCTTTCCCATACAGCAAATGGAATGGCGTGGTGCCAAGTGGTGTCTTGAATGCGGTTATGTAGGCCCAAAGAGCGTCGTCGAGTTTCAGTGCCCAATCTTTCTGTGTAGTGCCAATTGTCTTCTCCAAAATCTCCTTGATCTGTCTGTTGGAGACTTCGACTTGTCTGCTAGTCTGAGGATGATAAGGTGATGCGATGCGGTGATGTACGCCGTACTTCCTCAGCAGCTTTTCGAAGATTTTGTTGATAAAATGAGTGCCACCATCACTTATAACAACTCGGGGTATTCCAAATCGAGGGAAGATAATGGTCTTGAACAGTTTCAAAACGACGGAGGAGTCATTTGTAAGACTAGCAATTGCTTCCACCCATTTGGAAACGTAATCGACGGCGACCAATATGAATCTGTTCTGTCGCAATGGAGGGAACGGTACCATAAAATCAATGCCCTAGCAGTCAAAAACTTCAACTTCGAGGATGAAGTTTTGTGGCATCTCATGTCGCTTGCTGATCTTCCCTCTTCTCTGACACACATCACAATGTGAGATAAAAGCGTAAGCATCCTTGAACATTCTAGGCCACTAGAAACAAGCCTGCAGAACCTTAGAGACTGTTTTGAACGTTGCGAAATGCCCAACATACTCGGATCCATGGCAGTGATACAGAATTTCTGGCACCTCAGTTTTAGCTATACACCTTCTTTAAATCCCATCAGAACAATGCTTGTGCAGGTATGGTTCATCCCAAAAGTAACGTCTGACATCTCTCATAAATTTCTTCTTGGCATACTTCTTGAGATGCTTTGGTTCGTGGTCAGCAGCGAGGTAATTAGCTAAGTCGGCATACCAAGGTTCAGAAGGAGTGGTGACAACCAAGGATTCTTTATTATTAGAATGATCTGCAGACGAATTGGTTGTAGAAGACAGCTGGTATCGATCGATACCGAAGGAGTGTCGATCGATGCTTGCATTTTGAACCGTTTGCAACAATTCGTGAGGGTATCGATCGATACCTTTGGAGTGTCGATCGATGCTCGCGTTCTGTAGCGGCAAAGTCGAATCAGAGCTGTGTCGAAATCCAGTCTCGATGAAGTAGATTTTCTCCTCAGGCAGGGAATCATCAATAGGGACATCATCACTGATCTTCATTCGTGAGAGATGGTCTGCAACTCCATTCTCCACTCCCTTCTTATCTTTGATCTCGATGTCGAACCCTTGGAGCAGTAGAACCCATCGGCACAAACGAGGTTTCAGATCCTTACTCTGCAACAGGTACTTAAGAGCAACATGGTCTGTAAGAACAATCACCATACTCCCAATCAGATAAGAACAAAATTTCTCAAAAGAAAACACAACAGCAAGTAACTTCTTCTCTGTGGTACTGTAGTTCTTTTGAGCATCATCCAGTGTTCTGCTGGCGTAGTATATGACATGAAGCTTCTTGTCTTTCCTCTGTCCCAGAACTGATCCAACTGCGAAGTCGCTCGCATCACACATGATCTCAAAAGGGAGGTTCCAATCTGGTGGCTGAACAATAGGAGCAGTAACCAACGCCTTCTTGATTATTTCGAATGCGACGAGACACTCTGGTGTAAAATCGAAGGTGACATCCTTACAAAGAAGAGCAGTAAGTGGACGAGCTAACTTGGAGAAATCCTGAATGAATCTGCGATAAAACCCGGCGTGACCAAGGAAACTGCGAATGTCCTTCACAGATGTAGGTGGCAGGAGGCTTGTCATGACCTGAATTTTAGCCTTATCAACCTCGATTCCAGCCTTAGAAACCTTGTGTCCCAGAACAATGCCTTCTTGAACCATAAAGTGACACTTCTCCTAGTTCAGAACTAGATGTTTCTCTTCACAGCGCTAAAGTACCTTGCATAAGTTGTCCAGGCATCCCTTAAATGAAGACCCATAAACAGAAAAATCATCCATGAACACCTCCATGAAATCCTCGATCATGTCTGAGAAAATTGACATCATACATCTCTGAAAGGTGGCTGGAGCGTTACACAACCCAAAAGGCATCCTCCTGTAAGCGAATGTGCAGTAGGGACAAGTGAATGTCGTCTTCTCGTGATTATCTGGATGTATAGGGATTTGGAAAAAGCCTGAGTATCCATCCAGGAAACAGTAGTATGGGTGACTTGCCAACCTCTCCAGCATTTGATCAATGAATGGTAATGGGAAATGATATTTCCTTGTCGCTGCATTCAGCTTCTTGTAATCGATACACATGCGATGCCCGGTGATTGTTCTCGTTAGAATCAGCTCATCTTTCTCATTCTTTACCACTGTGAATCCTCCTTTCTTAGGGACGACATGAACTGGACTGACCCAACTGCTGTCAGAGATGGCATAGATAATACCTGCTTCCAAGAGTTTCATGATCTCTTTCTTTACCACTTCCTTCAGATTCGGGTTAAGCCTCCTCTGATGCTCGATCGAAGCTTTCGACTCGTCCTCCAAATGGATCCGATGCATGCACAGATCTGGTGATATACCTGAAATGTCATCAAGAGAATAGCCAAGAGCTTTGCGATACTTGCGCAGCTTCCTCAGCAGTAAGGCGACCTCTGCTTTGTTTAAGGACGAATTAACAATCACAGGATATGTAGAGTTAGGGCCAAGAAAGACATACCTCAGGTTGGCGAGGAGTGGTTTAAGATCGAGTTTAGGAGCTTTCTCCTCATTCCAATCACCGAACGAATCAGATCTGTCACGGGAGACTACCAGCTCCGCGGGAAGAAGTAATTGGTATCGATCGATGCTCTCTGTGGTATCGATCGATGCCTCAGCATTTTTGTCAAGGATTGTGGCGTACCCAGCAGCAACCTCACTGGAATCTATCTCTGTGTCAGCCGAACAAACCAGTGCTCTCTCCAACGGGTTCTCAGGGTGTTTTCGCATGAAGTACTCATCTGATATATCACTGAAAGTATTGATGATGAATGTCTGCCCATCTATGGTTGGCTTCTTCATCATCTTTCCCATGTTGAAAGTCATAATCAGATCACCAATGTTGAGGGATATTTCCCCATTCTTGCAGTCGATCAGGGCGCCTGCTGTGGCAAGGAAAGGTCTGCCTAAAATCAGCGGATCTCTTGGCTCAGCGTCGTACTCTAGGACTATGAAATCAGTTGGGACCAAGCAGTCTCCAATCGTAATCAGAACGTCCTCAAGCAGTCCTTCGGGAAATCGCACTGAGCGGTCAGCAAGGATCAGGGAAATCCTAGTAGGTGTGAAGTCTGTCATCCCCATTCTCTTAGCTACTGAATACGGCATGAGGTTTACACTGGAACCAAGATCGCAAAGGGAACGTTCGAACCTCTCAGTGAAGATCGTGCAATCCAATACAAAACTTCCAGGGTCTGGTAGTTTCTCTGGAATCTTGTTGAGAAGAATTGCACTGCACTCGTGGGTGATTCTCAGTACCCCTTCCTCAAGATTCACATTGCTTGAAACCATCCTCTTGATGTACCTTCCAAAAGCCGGTAAAGTCATGATATCATCGACGAACGGGAGTTCAACAACCAACTTTTATAGCATTGCTTTGCATCTAGCCTCTTCTATTTCCTTCTTAGTCTTGGCAGGGGGTCGAGGGAAAGGTATTTTAAGTATATAGACTCTCCCAACGTGTCCTGTGGAACCAAGATCGACGAGCTGCTTAGGAGAGTAGGTTTTCTTCAACCCTAGAGTGACCTCCCTTCCACTTCTCAATGTAATGGCATGAACGTGCTCCCTTGGATTCACTGTTTTTCCGAGAAGGAAATCATCCTGTCTTTTAACTGTCTCTGCAGTCTGGGCGACCTGAGTTTCCAGCTTCTTCTGATGAATGTTCAGAGCCTCGATTTTTCCATTCAGATCAGTGTACAAGGCCGGCATCCATCTTTCCATTGAAATCGACAGTTATCTTTTGTTGCCCCTCAACAATTTGTTCAAGCATAGTTTCAACTTTGCTTTCCTGAGTCTTGGGAGGTGGTGTCTTTTAAGATGAATTTCCATAGGTTCGAGTGTACCCACTTTTCTGAAATGGTTTCTGATTAAAGGAGTTTGCTCCTAAATTTGCATACTTAAAATCAGACTTGAATCCTCCTCGCTGAGAGTTGTTAGCGAAACCGCGGTTGTACGACGAATTCTGGAATCCATTACCACCAATGTAGTTGACATCCTCTGCTTCACCTTCATCGACGTCCTCGACTTCTTCAACAAAGTGCACTGCTTTCTGCTGCTTGCCCATTAACAGATTGTGAACCGAATCCAGCTTCGCATGTACCTCAGCAATTTGCAATCCATCAACGTTTCCATTCTGCTTCTTCCTCTCAAAATCTGCATTCTTAGTACTGTTGCTAGATGCCAAGTTCTCAATCAGTATGTAAGCATCTTCAGGATACCTCGTGTTGAAATTACCATTACTCGCAGCGTCCAAAGCCATCTGATATCTCCAATCGATCCCTCGGAAGAAAATACCCAATAACTGAACTTGTGAAAAACCATGGTGAGGGTAATCCCTCTGATAAGACCGAAATCGAATCCAGGCAGCCTTGAATGCCTCAGTTGCTCCCTGAGAAAACTGGGAGATCTTGTTCTTTAGCTCTTCATATTTTGCATCATCATAGAAATTGTTCAGAAATGCATTCTTAGTCTCCTCCCAAGTAGTCAGAGAACCAGGAGGCAACTGCTTCAACCACTAAGCTGCATCTCCACCAAGAGAGTATGGGAAGAGCTTACAGAAAACTCATTGGGCACTCCATTGTATTTGATACTGGTGACCAAATCTTTGAACCTCTCGATATGATCCATGGGATGCTCATGAGAAAGACCATGAAAAGGGTGCTGGCCTAAAATGGATACGCTATCTCATGAACGATTCGGGAATTGAATTGACATCTTTACTGGTTATTTACTGTAACAATGTGGGTGCAACCTATTTGTGTGCCAATCCGGTGTTTCATTCTCGGATGAAACATAAGTACCAACTAGCAGATGCTCTAACCAAATCTTTGGTGCGTCCTAGACTTCAGTTACTCAATGACAAGATTGGCCTTTCTTCGGGCGGCTCATAATGAAAGGGCATGTAGGAGATAAGACTGTATATCTGAATCAGTTGTGAATAAATCAAAGTACAATCAGATCACAATCTCGAATATATAGGAGTATATACAATCTTGTTATCTCTTCCACCAATATATAAACACTTGTAATCGTTTATTAATATTATCAATACAAGAATTCTATTCTATACTTTTATGGTCTTATTTGGTCTGAAATATGGTTTAGAGCTTGTTGATCAATAGTTGGTGTTAAATTTCTTAAATTCTCCTGATGGGGGCAGTGGTAGAAATGATATTATGATGGTGTTGTGGGAATGTATGAGCTTGATTACAAATACTGTTATGTAATTCTTTGTCTAATGTGTAAAACTCACATGACTAAACCCTCTGCTAATGTGTTTTCCAACAAAAGAAAGTGATTTTACTGGAAAGCTCAACAATTGAACAACAACCCCACATTCGAAGCGGAAATCAAATTTGACCATTGGAGTTTGATGAAACATCACATATGTAAATCCACTAGATTCGGTTGCTGATGGATCATGGTTGAAATGAAAATCAATCACCAAGTTGATGTCTTTAAGAGATTAGTCAAAATTATCAAACCTACCTGAAGCCAAGACAATAATTTCGTGCAACGGCGGACTGGTGTCAAAAGATATTGATCGCATATGCTTTATGGTTAGGATGGAAATATGTTTAATCATACTAGGAGAGTTCTGTGATATCTACAGATTGCTCACCTTAGCTTTCGAAAACACCTTATAAGATTTTAACACGATTTTGTGAAACATCCCATCGATGAGTCACATTCAAGACTGCACACAGAGATATAAAAATTCAGCCATCATAACACTCTTTGTCTTGTAACCAAACCATATTTCCTAGAAAATTCTTCCATTTCCCGACAAGTACAAACATATGGTGAAGAATTTCAAGAAAAGTGTGATGGAAGAGTGATATGCTAAAATATAATACCCTAAAGTATCTAAGCAGTAGCTGTAATATTCTAGGGGTCGAACCACAAGACTCAAGATTTTAACTCAATAAATTCCAGAATATGAATTAAGCTAAATGAAATAGATGTAAGCAAGAATAACAAAACAATTAAAACGAAGTAATAAAATCAGTGGGAAAAACGCTAGGCTTAGGGAAGTTTGCAGGCAAATCAGAATTATCAATCAAATCAAATGTCAGGAATGAAATAAGCTCTGCACTTGAACTTGAAACACAGATGTAAAGTAACCCAACTGTCGTTGCAAAGACTATCTATGTCTAAACCTAGAATTCCAAATTTCTTTGCAAATTCTATAAATTCAAACAAGCATTAACGGTCAAGTTCAATTGTTCACAAAATCCTAAACCAAATTTCTGATCGTGCGCTCCAAATCGGCTAGCTCTTTGACCATTGGAGTTTGATGAAACATCACATATGTAAATCCACTAGATTCGGTTGCTGATGGATCATGGTTGAAATGAAAATCAATCACCAAGTTGATGTCTTTAAGAGATTAGTCAAAATTATCAAACCTACCTGAAGCCAAGACAGTAATTTCGTGCAACGGCGGACTGGTGTCGAAAGGTATTGATCGCATATGCTTTATGGTTAGGATGGAAATGTATTTAATCATACTAGGAGAGTTCTGTGATATCTACAGATTGCTCACCTTAGCTTTTGAAAACACCTTATAAGATTTTAACACGTTTTTGTGAAACATCCCATCGATGAGTCACATTCAAGACTGCACCCAGAGATACAAAAATTCGGCCATCATAACACTCTTTTTCTTGTAACCAAACCATATTTCCTAGAAAATTCTTCCATTTCCCGACAAGTACAAATATATGGTGAAGAGTTTCAAGAAAAGTGTGATGATAGAGTCATATGCTCAAATATAATATTCTAAAGTATCTAAGCAGTAGCTGTAGTATTCTAGGGGTCGAACCACAAAGACTCAAGATGTTCACTCAAAAAATTCCAGAATATGAATTAAGCTAAATAAAATAGATGTAAGCAAAAATAACAAAACAATTAAAACGAAGTAATAAAATCAGTGGGAAAAACGCTAGGCTTAGGGAAGTTTGCAGGCAAATCAGAATTATCCATCAAATCAAATGTCAGGAATGAAATAAGCTCCGCTCTTGAACTTGAAACACATATGTTAAGTAAACCAACTGTCATTGCGAAGACTATCTATGTCTAAACCTAGAATTCCAAATTTCTTTGCAAATTCTATAAACTCAAACAAGCATTAACGGTCAAGTTCAATTGTTCACAAAATCCTAAACCAAATTTCTTTGTGAGTAGGTCTTTTGCTCACCAAACACTAGTTCAGGAAACTAATCACACTTTCGTGTCAATTAATCAACCTAACATCAGATTCTAGTTCGCGAGGCTAGAATAAGCATTAATCTCAAGTCTAGGTGAAAAGCTCTATAGAAATTCCCTAACAAGTGAATCAGATTTAATAATTCATCAAATACCTTTAAACAACCCTAAACCTAACAAGGAATCTACTCAGACATGGTGAATGAAACAAACATCATGAATAATGTAGATATCATAAAGTAATATAGAGTAAGAATACAAAGAGGGTTCAAGGTTCTTCTCCCAAAAACTCAATTGCAAGAATACTCTATCTCAAGAAAATCCAAATCTGTCTCTGGAGGCTGAAAAACCTAATTATATAACTAAAAACACGCTTTGGAGTTCATTGGAAAAATAAGGAAATCTTCTGTTTTTCTTCGGGTCTTCTGGAGAATGCGCGTTCTGACTATTGGTATCGACCGATACCTTGAATTGTATCGATCGATACTGAGACTTTCAATCTTGTTTCTTCCAGATGATGGTGTCGATCGATACTGCAGGTGTCGTTCGATACTGAGGTTCAGTTCTCCGAATTGCTTCAACTCTAATATGCTTCAAAAGCTTCCATAATTTTAATTTAGCTCCGGATGTGCCTACATCTTGAAAAAATCTAAAAGACTCTAAAACTGTAAAAAGGACTCAGTAAAAGGACTTATATCATGGTTGAAAATGGTTAAAAACTATGATATATCAAAGAGGAAACGTAATAAAAAAGTATGTTACTTTCGTAAATTTGGGATTTATTCTTACTGAGCCAATTCAAGAGCATCTAATATAGAATGATTGAATCATTGGAGCCGATGGTCCATGTAGGTAGAATGCTTACGTCGTCATTCCAATTTCCAAACCGTATGAGTGGATATTGACGATTACCAACATGGCACATTTGGGTCTCAACTATCTAAGTGTTCACATGGCACATTTGGGTCTCAACTATCTAAGTGTTCACAAAGATTCTCTTTGGAAAATTCCTACTGCATTCACTCTCTATATTATTTCTTGGAAGATAGATGACAAAATTGTTGTACAATTCCACTAGGCTCAGTTCCATTTACCGCCCCATTCAATTACAATTTCTCCTACGGGTACATCAAACTCATCATTCGAAAAAATCTTTTTTAATTTCCAACATCCTCCTAGTCATGACTTCACATTAAAATTTTCCTAGTTTGATTAAAGGTATCATTTCTTTTTCATTTCTAAATATTGCTTAATTTTCAATATCAGTTTATCTTTCTTTTTACCTTCCTTTCAACTTTTAATAGACTGTTGAGGGGTGAATTAAGTCCAGAAAAAAAATTATGCATTTAAAAAACAAAATAAAAATTAGCCTTCTTGCTAAACTAGACCCTAATTTGAAGTCAATTCCAAAACTAGACCCCTCTTCCTTTTCTTTTCAAAATGTCTTAAAATACCCCTCATCGCTTCTTTTTTCACAAAAATATCTAGCGCAGACTTCTCTTGTGAAGTCTGGTAGCTGGGTTTGAAAAATAATATCCCAAAGATTTTCACGTAATAACGAAAATGCCATCGTCTTCAATAGTTCCCAACCACACTTACCGAACAAAATTGAGCTCTCAATGCTTCAAACAACCGAATTAAGTGATGTTAATGTTTTAAAGCTGAGTTAAAAGCTCCATTTTTGTCGATCTCCTCTCTCATTTCAACCATTTAACTCTATAATATCGTTTTCAATATTTACCATCCATATATCTTGCGATTTACTAAGATTCGAGCATAATAACGCTTGGGTTGCTTGGGTATTGTTGGCGTGATCAGTTCTTGGCCGTTTAAGAAGCTAAACACAAGCTCAAACCGAATCTTGGTAATTTTTGCTTCATTTTCTCCGATTTTCCAGAAGGCAGACTTCATGGGTGAAGTCTCAATAGTCAACTGGGGGTTAGTTTTGCAATTGACTTTTTGGGTCTCAGACTTCACGATTGAACCACGATGAAGTCTGAAGTTCTCCTTTGAAAACAAAAAACGGTGTTTAGACTTCACCGTCGAAGTCTGGTTACAAGGGGTCTAGTTTTGCAATTGACCGTTAAGTCTGACTTTGTACAAAGACTTCTTCTGTGAAGTCTGCGAAAAAAGGCGGTTAGTTTTGCAATTGACCGGAACGAAGACTATTTATCGAGACTTCATCTGAGAAGTCTGCGTGAAAAAGGGGTTAGTTTTGCATTTGACCAAAATTCCGAAACATTGACTATTGGTAGACTTCTCGTATGAAGTCTACAACCATCGGTAATTCTGGAATTTAAAAATAAATTTTTTTGGTCAATTGCAAAAGTAACCCTTTTTCTAAATAGACTTCTCAGACGAAGTCTCATGTAAAAGTCAAACTCTGGTCAATTGCAAAACTATACCCTACTTTATGGGTAGACTTCGCCGAAGAAGTCTCTGAAGGCAAAAAGACTTCATCGAGGAAGTCTAATTACGTAATAGACTTCCTAAATGAAGTCTATTACCAAAAAGACTTCCTAGATGAAGTCTACTAAAAAAGTCAAAACTGTGGTCAATTGCAAAACTAGACCCCAAACTGGTATAGACTTCTCTGACGAAGTCTCCTTGTGTAGCAGACTTCGCATGTGAAGTCTGCTCAAAAAGTCAAAATCTGGTCAATTGCAAAATTAGACCCGTGCTTCAGACTTCACGGGCGAAGTCTGCTTCAGATAGCAAAGCAGACTTCATCGAAGAAGTCTACTAAGAGACTTCGCCTGTGAAGTCTCTAATGATAATTTCAGTAAAAATGCAATTTTAGCCTATTTGTAATTAGTTTTTTTTTTCTTGTCCTAACATGTGTGTTACGTATGGCTTTTGATGTTTTAGAAATTTGAACTATTTTAATCGCATAATTATTTTTTTATATTTTTTCTGAACTTATTAGGTGTTTAGGTTATAAATTTAGACTTCACGGGCGAAGTCTGCTTCCCATAGCAGAGCAGACTTCATCAAAGAAGTCTACTAAGAGACTTCGCCTGTGAAGTCTCTAATGATAATTTCAGTAAAAATGCAATTTTAGCCTATTTGTAATTAGTTTTTTTTTTCTTGTCCTAACATGTTTGTTACGTATGGCTTTTGATGTTTTAGAAATTTGAACTATTTTAATCGCATAATTATTTTTATATATTTTTTCTGAACTTATTGGGTGTTTAGGTTATAAATTTAGACTTCACAGAGGATGTCTGTGCGTAGACTTCGTTCGAGAAGTCTCTTGCACTATCTTTTTAAAAAATGGATTTGTATCATATATAATATGCATTTTCGAGATTTTAAATTTTTTACATGTGTATTAGTTATTGTTGTTGTTTATGTATGAATTTCACATCTCAATGTCTTATATTCTATCTTAAATCGATTTTACGAATTTCTGATAATTATTTTTCAACAGACTTCACCTTTGAAGTCTACTGTGAAACAAACTAACAGTTTGCCTTTGTGTTGTTTCAAATGTCTTTCAGAAAATGGTTCATGTACCTGCTGTCTTTGGAGAATGGGTGATGAGAGACTGTAAGTGGCATTTTGAGGTGGATCATCCCAAAGGAGGGAGAATGTTTTTCTTGAGTGATTCTTGTACACACCGTGAACTCATTGAGATGGCACTAGCAGACTATGAGCTGGACAAGAACGACTTCGTCGAGTTAACTTACTCGTTGCCGAATTCAATGTTGCAACTAACGGACACGGATTGTCCTACACCACCTATGCATGTCTCAAATGATAGACAAGTGCGGTCCTTGGTTGAGTTATGTAAAACGCATGCTGTACGCCTTTGCGTCTCGAGTCGTTTTGGTATGGCTAGTGGCAATGAGGTTGCTGGTGAAAGTGTTGACGAAGACCTTCAGGATGTAGAAGAGTTTGAAGACGAAGATATGGATATATCTGATGGTGGTGAGGTTAACGTCAACGACGATGGTGATGATGATGATGATGATGCGGAAGAATCTCATGCTGGTGAGGTTAAAGAAGAATACCTTGAGGATTATACTGTGTATGGGAAAGTTGAGGATGAGGATGGTAGTGAAAATGATGATGAGGATAATACGTGTCCTGTTGCGGAAGGTGGCTTTGTTGGTGAAGGCCCAAGATCCAACATGACATGGTCAGACGGTATCTATACGACTGCGAGTTTTCCTACAAAGGATGCGCTTGTATCCGAGCTGCGGTTGACGGCTATAATGTCGAAATTCACGTTCAAAGTGCATAAGTCTACACAAAAGTTGTTCGTAGCCATCTGCGGTGTGAAAGGATGCAATTGGAGGATTAGAGCGGCTGTGAAAAATGAACCAAAAAGGTTTTGGGTTACCTTGTACAAAAAAGATCATACTTGCAATGTTGCAGACCGAATTTCTCTGCGCAAACGTCATGCTCCGAGATATATTGCTAAACTGTTTTATGATGAATGGGGAACAATCGATGGAGTAACGCCGAAGATGATTAGATCTGCAATGAAGAATAAATATGGTATGCAGATGAATTATACCACTTCCTATAGAGCTTTAATATTTGCACAACACTTGGTGAGGGGAACAGCTGAAGATGGATATGAGCAGCTGCCGTCTTATCTCTATCGCATCGGGCTAGCCAATCCCGGAACTGTCACTGATCTTGTGGTTGATGATCAAAACAGATTCAAATATCTGTTTATGGCTCTTGGAGCCTCTATTACCGGTTTTCAGTTTCTGAGAAGAGTTATGGTGGTGGATAGGTGTCATCTACCGGGGAAGTATGGTGGAGTTATGCTAGTGGCTTGCGGCCAGGACAGGAATTTCCAAATATTCCCGTTAGCTTTTGCTATTGTAGACTCTAAAAATGATGAATCATGGCAATGGTTTTTCACCAAGTTGAGTGGATGTGTCTCCGATCAATTTCCTTTGGTCATAGTGTCCGACAGGCACGCCTCGATTAAGAATGCCATTGAAACTGTTATGCCATGGGCAACAAGAGGGATATGTTATTATCACCTACTGAATAACATAATCACAAAGTACAAGGGAAAGCAACTTATATACTTGGTGAGAGGGGCTGCGTATGCATATACGTGGACGCCTTACGTGAGATGAAGCCCGATCTTGCAGCTTACTTGGAGGACGCATATGTGAAACTATGTGATACAACATACAAACGAGCAATATTGCTGAATCGATAAACTCTGCACTTAAGCCAGCTAGAGGATTTCCCATACCCTTTCTTTTGGAATTCATACGAGAGAAGCTAGGAAGATGTTTTTTTAAAAGGCGAGAAGACGCTATCAGTCTCACAACCAAACATAGCAAGGGAGTTGAATATTTGCTAACTATTCGTCAGCATTATGCTGACCAGATGACTGTCAAACGCATAGACGGTTGGCGATTTCACGTGAAGGGAGGACATAAAGATTGTAACGTTGATTTCTAACATCGAACATTTTGATGTGGAGTGTATGATGTTGAGAAAATACCTTGCTAGCATGATATTGCTGCTGCCCCTGAGCTTAAAATAGATGTTGCCGCCCTCGTATGCCCGTCATACACAAAGGAATATTTGTATTCGACGTATGCAGGCAACATTTTCCCCAAAACCGTCGATATCAAAGAGCCCGAGTTTGCCAAGGTTTTCCCTCCACTCATCCGGCGTCCTCCTGGAGGGCAGAAGAAGTCAAGGTGGTAAACGTGGCTTGAAATCGCCAGAAAGACTACATCAAAACCGCATAAGGCTCACAAGCAATATAGTTGTTCAAAATGCAAGCAATCTGGACATTCTCGCGCTAACTGTGTAAGTTAAAATCTTTGTTTTGAGGGGGCTCTGTTTTTAAGGGGACTCTGTTTTTTTTTTTTGTTACGTAGAGTTTCAAGGTTGAAGGAAAGTAGAAGTCTGATCTTGAAGTCTCCCATAGAAGTCAGTTCAGGACGTATACGAAATCTCTGTAAGAAGTCTGTATTTAAAGTCTCCCGTAGAAGTCTACAACTAGATATTCAGGACGCAGATGAAGTCTATAACAAGAGCCTCAAATAATGTGGTTATGTTGTAGTCGGCTCTCCAGTGCTCAGGGAGGAGCATCTTCAAGTAGATACTCCCGCGATTAACATTAGGGTGGTAGATCGGGGCGCTGATACAAACCTACATTACCCAAACCATCACGATATTTAAGGAATTTCCAATTACATGAAAAGGACATATTCTATTACTAATTATCCCTATGTGTTTTACTAACTATTAAACATGCGTGCGTTCCCTAAGTTCCATTTTTGTAACTGGAATATGATCAAAACTTACGTGTGGGGGCTTAATCGGGTATAACGGCGGATAATGAACAATCACTTTGAAAATCCCTCCCTCATAAGGGGTGCCAATAGGGCCAAATAGCAAACCCACCCAATGGAACATGTCATCGGCCACAGGTCCTTAAAGAAATTGGTAAGAAATTAGAAGATTGCATGAAATTTAATTTTGGTGAAGCTGTATAGAGATTACCTGCCGTGAAGTGAGCATTCGGATTCTTCAAGAGGTTCTTCAAACCTCTTTCGATGATTCTTGGTGTGTCATGAACATTTTTTTTTTTAATAAAAGATATTTTGGGATTTCCTTAGATAGCAATAGATGAAACTGTAAATTTTAGATCTACTCAGTAATATAGTGATTCAAGAAGTCGGTTGCGTGTTTTGAGAAGAAGTAATAAATGATAAGAAGCGACGTTTCATGAAGGTCCGTTTTGTTTTGCGTGCTTTTTATCCTAATTGAGAAGTCTAAATGAGAAGTCTCCTAAGGAAGTCTCCTAAGGAAGTCTCTTACTAGGGTTTTGTACGAAGATGAAGTCTCCAATAGAAGTCTGCGGTTTGAAGTCTCCTACAGAAGTCTCTAACTAGAGTTTGTACGAAGATGAAAGCTCCAGTAGAAGTCTGCGATTGAAGTCTCCTAGAAAAGATTTTTGTGGTTATATTTCATTTAAGCAGATTTATACAAGATTATTACAAAATATACAGTAATGCTAGATTTATACAACATACAAAAATCCAGATTTATACAACATACAAAATATCCGATAAAATTATACAAAATATAGGGTTAAATTCCTCAGCTAGTTTACAAATATACGGTTAAGAGTGGACAAATCCAAACATTCGTAACTGCGCTCTCTCCAGTCCCGTTATGCCGAGCTCATCGTATATTTCTGTAGCCAGCTTCTCCCTTATGAACTTGATGTTCTTATCACACAAGCGGGTTGGATCAAATGGTATACCAAGCGCATGACACTCGATGTACATTTAAGGGCAATACACTCCACAGTCACCGCTCTGATTGTTTTTAGGAACACTCTTCGTGGAACCCGCTCGTAGTCTGGGAACATAAGGGTACTTACTTTTAGCTCCACAGGAGCTAGAAGGTTCATAAGATAACGCAGTATAATCGCAACAGGCTTGTATTGCAGCCAGCAATCTCCATATCCTTGCTGACCGTTAGATCGCTATCCAAATAACGATGTGTCTCTTATGAATATCAATTAGTAGAGCAACCCAATGCATAGCCTTGATGTTAAGGGATGTGTAGATTTCATCCACATCTTCACCCCACATCTTATTAGATTTGCAGAACTCTGTTGCTCTCCTGTTGGCACAGATCATACGCACCAGAGCTAGAAATTCTGCCCTACACCCATTTTCATCACCACTTTTCAAAATATTCTTACATACTTAGACTTCCACATCGTGGTGAAGATGGAATCAACGAAGCAGATTTTGTCGCTCCTAAACCATTCTGGAACTGCTTCAATGAACTGTTGTGCTTAGTAGATCTGATTCCCCAGCCAGCATCAAGTGCTGGCAAGTAAGCAAATAATTAGTTATTGTTACAAAAAGCCAACCCCCTTTAACAGAAGTTTAAAACGATAAAAAAAAACACATAAGTCTACCATTAAAAACTTCTGAGAGTGAGTCTGAGGGTGAAGCTCCCAGACTTCACTCGTCAGACTTTTTGGAATCACTGTCAGACTTCACATTAGATCTTACCTCAAAGACCAACTTATTACAGAAGTCTCACCAGCTGTCCTTAAGCCATATTATGGACGAATCCGCAGACACTTGGTACACCAGAATGTCGGTTGAGTGTTCGCTTGGCGTTTTTCCCTGCTTCAACTCCCCTTAAACTGAAGTTACACACGCATCAAACATCACATCCGGTCAACATAAACTATGTGTTAAAGGGTATTAACTAGTGCAACTTAACGGGCAAGTCGCCTAAGAAAGGCAGGTCAGCTTGGCTTTTTTTGTCCTCGGCAATAGGACTATACAGGGTCATAGGCCATTGGCCAGTACGAAGCAAATCAGGCCCTCAGTCCTTGCAACTTTTTCTTATCACCTCATCTTATCTTAGCCATTAGCTATTGCCTGTTTTCTCCTCTCAAGTTTTGTTCTTATTGCCCCTTTTTGCTTTATCCAAAACTCCGTATCCTACATCTTTGGTATTTTCTCTACGCTAGCACACACTGCCATTCGACTGCCCATTGTAACACTGAGCTCCGCATAGTCCTTGAAAGCCAAAACATAGTTTTAATTGCAATTTTCCAATGGCATCAATCAATAACATCATCTTTTCATTGCAAAAGCGACAAACAAAACATCATCTCTAACATCCTTTCCCAACAACAATACCAACAATAAGAGTTAAACATGGCCCAACAAATTTCACATTCATCTGTGTCGTCTCATTTATCCTGACTACTCACTGACAGGCTAAGACTACTCTTATACTTTGTCGCTCATGCCCTCTGGGAATCCTTTGGGAGAAGGTTATGAAGCATAACCCCTTCCTACAGTGTTTATTTGATATAGCTTCAGATTCAGCCTGCTTCCCTGAGGATTCTCTTTCACTTCCTCTGCGGTATAATCTCATAGCTCCGGCTGGTCAAACTTTTATCAAAAGCAAAACTCAGAAACCGGTCTACAGTTTGTCAGTGGAGATAAGCAACAATCTTTTTCCAAGCTCAACCAACTGCCCTCATTCAACTCTGCCTCAAACGTGTTTGAGGTCGCAGTGCTCAACTTATCCTTCAAGCGCATCCACATATCGCTGCTGCAAATTCCAGGGGATAGACAGAGCCTTTCTTCAAAAAGCTTACATTCTTCAGGAGCTTCCTTAGCTCTCTCTTAAAGGCCATGATAAGGCTCATCTTCCACCTCTATTCCTTCAACTTCAAAGGAGTACCTATCACCTGAATTTGAGGCGCAACTGCACCCTTAGGACCTGCGCAGTGTCCTTCCTTGCCACTGCGCAAGCGGTTATATTGAAGAAATGGTCGCATACATTCCCTCTGCAAACCAATTTGAATTCTCTCATTGCCTCATCATCCCTCATCCCACGTTGCAGTGGGAACATACTCATCAAATGGTTTTCCACAAAGCATGAGATGTGTGTGGACAATCATAAAAATGAAGAGAGGGAGGATCAAATAATTATAATAACAGTACCACATGTGTGAAGGAAGAATCATATAATATAATAACAGACATACTGGCTTGAGTGACTGCCATTTCTAGGTTTTTCCTACCCTCTTATCTTATGTAAAGCTAGTTAGATGGTCGGCCTTTGAGTCAATGGGGTCAATGGGGTTAATGGGGATAGGATCTCCGACCTCTTTTGCAAAGTCTGGTAGGGCAAAGTAAGCCCAGGACTGCAACGCTTGGACAAATCCGCAGATGTGATAAGTCCTGGTGATATCAGCAGCCTTCACCGATGAAATCAGAATATTGAAAGCTACTCTTCCCCAAGGGTATGCAACAAACTTGTCCAGATCCATCACCAACCTAGCAAGGTTCACATTGATGCCCTGATGGTGAGGGTGAGCATCAATGCAGCTGGCAAGGATGGCTAAAAACCCCAACCTCACTCGATCTTCCTGATCCCATTGAGCAGAGCGTGTACACGCTGATACCAAGTCTTCATAGCTTGGTTCAACAGCCACATCGACTCCAAGCTTGGTCCAAAAATCCCTCAGCTCATCCGTGATCTCAGCCTCACGCTCCGGAGTCATAAGGTTTTCAACATAATCGCAGTTGAGCCGGGTGATGTGTGCAAACTCGTTTAAAGAGAATCTCACTGGGACTTCACCAACTAGGCTCCAAATCTCATGCTTTAGATGGCATACAAGTTGGAAACTGAGCATATAGTGGACCAACCTTGATGCCAATGCGATCTGTTGCTCGTGGTACATTAGGAAGACACCAAGAGGGGAAGTCCAAAGCCTCTCCCATTCATCATGAGCTAGTGCACCCCTGACAGCTGTAAGAAGCTTAGGTGTTCAGCTGTAGTAGCCTATACTTTTCTCAAGCACGGGCTCAGCGTCTTTAATGAAATGCCTGTGTGGAAACTCTGGCATATAGTGAATAGCCTCCTTAACTTCGTATTCAGCTATATCGCGCGAAAGAGCCATATTACAAACCTATGTCACAGAAGAAAAAACAGGAAGTTAGATAACTGTGACGTGTACGGACTTCGCCGGTGAAGTCTTCATATAGACTTCCCTTATGAAGTCTCCAACAATCTAGTAAAAAGGGACAGACAAAGAGACTAAAATGAAATTTAATTTGATTAGCTGTACGAAGATGAAGATGAAGATGTGAATGAAGTCTGCGATTTTCAGAACTGCGAATAAAATAAAAGATTGGGTTTAGATATAGAAAAAAAGAAGAAACAGTTCAGAGAAAGAGTAGAGAGAGTGTGTCGTCGTAGAGAGAGTGTCGTCGCATGGTGATTTTCCGGCGAGAAAGAGTGTCGTCGTAGAGAGAGTTTGGGGTTTTCCCGCAGGGAGGAAGAAAATCGATAACTTACGGTGAAAGAGGAGAAAGAGGAGTAAGAGAGTCGGCGACGTTTAGAGATTTCCGGTGACTTTAGGTGTTTCGGAGAAGGAAAAGAGCGATGGAGATTTCTTAATTTTTTTTAGTAGATGTAAATTTTTTTAACCTAAACGTCTTTTCAGTCTCAAAAATTTTTTTTAGTAGATGTAAATCTTGACAGACTGTATATTTTAAAATTTTTTTGAAATTAGATAATATCGGTTACGTACAGACGAAGTCTATTGCAGACTTCGCCAAAGAAGTCTCTCGTAGAAGTCTGCGTGTGAAGTCTGGTCGTGAAGTCTATAGTCTGTCATTTTCATACTTCATTTGGATACTTCGCTTACAGACTTCATATATTTACAGCTGTAAATTGTTTATGCCAAACCGGTTAATGTACATTTACAGCTGTAAATTTTTTCCCCAAAATTTTTTTCACCCCAAAATTAGATAAATCGGTGACTTACAGAGGAAGTCGGTAGCAGACTTCGCCAAACAAGTCTCTCATAGAAGTCTGCGTGTGAAGTCTGGTCATGAAGTCTATAGTCTGTCATTTTCAGACTTCATTTGGAGACTTCGCTTTCAGACTTCATTTGGAGACTTCGCTTACAGACTTCGTACATTTACAGCTAGAAATTGTTTAGTAATTTTTTGTTTTTTTTTTCCCCCAAAATTAGATAAATCAGTGACTTACAGAGGAAAGTCGGTTGCTCGTTGAAGTCTACGTGTGAAGTCTTCTCATGAAGTCTATACAGACATTACTGAAGAAGTCTGTAACCCTTAAAACAAAACATTAAAGAACCAGAAACGCTGCATTTTTTTTTTTTTTTAAAGTCACGTCCTTGAGATAAGATACGTCCCTCTCTTCAGTTTCCCATCTATTAATCTTTTCAGTTTCCCATCTATTAATCATTCCACCTCCATAGTCGTATTCATTTCTTCTTCACTTCTTTTATCTCAGAAACACAAAACTCACAACAAGAAAAACAAAAACCCGATGGATGCTTACAACCTTCTAGACGAAGCCAAATGAAAGAACAATGGAAGCAAAACAGATGGTGTTTTAACAGTCAATTCTCCGCGGCCTACTCTTACTCCGTTACTCAATGAAAGTCCCTACTGGTCCTACGATTATTAGTAGGATGAAGCACGGTAAAGATATTCACTTACATGCAGACATGCAGTCACATGATCTGAACAATACCAATACTTTGGTGATGCCTTCTTTTATTGCAGGGGAAACTTAAGATGGAGTTGCGTGATTACTCCAGTACCATGTGCCAGCGTTCTCTGGATTGGAGAGTATGAAGGGCACCTGAGATTGAAATACAGAAATGTAGCAGCCTACAGCCAGGATAAACACCCACGCAGGCGTTCCGACTGCAAACAACACTCTCGCTTCAAAACTTACAACATTCCAGTCTACAAAACATGGAGAATCATAAAAATCGAATCCTCACTTGAACGACAAGCACATACTTTGCGCGGGCAGCATGCGAATTCTTTTAATGTTTGACCCAAAAACGTGACATGCCAAAACCAAACGAACCGTCATGCTATAGGTATGCATGCAAATTATCATTAACCCATTAATTTTTCATAGCAGATGATAACCTTTATCTAACTCAAAGGAGAACACTCTAGGAACTGTAGATTACTACAAATAGACAGGACACAATAATAACGAGCCTCACACCTACACCTACCACACCACACCACACCCACGTAACAAATAAACACAACAACTAGCACCACACAATCAACCAACACCACCCCAAACACAACACCAAAAACCCCACACTAGCCAAACACATAGCCCACCTTACTCAAACTAAGACAAGTCCACCACAAACCACCGGCAACCAGTACATTTACCCTCAACAGCAAGTGAAATGATTTCACAACTCCAAACAGCATAGCACCCGCCTAACCCGTTCCCCCACCAACCACAACCAATATAATTTACACCATCGACAAAACACACACCGAGTTATTGTAAATAATACAACATCCACCACTACTTCATTAATCATAATCCAACGGACCAACACATATGGCTCTAAAGCTGAAACATCTGTAGCAACCGGTGAACCCGCTATATAAACATTCATAACGACATGCTTCAAGGAACAGGAGAGCTGAGAGCAGAGTCGAATCGCTCAAGAAGTGCTTAAATCTATGAGCGAACAAGCTAACAACGATTCCACACACCCAGCCGCAACTAATACGTGTCAACATATTACATACCACGATCCCACAATATCGCAATAATTGAATATCACAACCTCACAAATACCAATCTACATTCCCCACCAGACACCTGGATTAATAGTAACACACCTGGCTGCGAAACTATGAACGAAAGGGCCCTTATCCGCAACACTATTTGTGGACCACCAAGCGACTGCCGAGAGTGAAGATTTCGAACGAGCACGACTTCTTGATGTATTGATATGAAAGAAAGATACAGGCAAATCTGTCCCTAGATAGCGAATTATAACTCTATCTAAAATCTATCTGTTAAACGACACCATACAGTTTACTTATATCTAAATATTAAACTTTGTTTTGGATTTATTTGAATTTCATACGATAACAAAATCTTACAGACTTCACATGCGAAGTCTACCGTGAGACTTCACCCGAAACTCGAGAAGTCTATAAGTCCTAAACTCTAAAATTCGAACGTTTAATTCACTCTTTGTTAACAAATACTAACATTTGACAACAAAATAGTATAATATGTTCAAAATCTAACAACTATACGAAGGATCGCCATTTTATATCAAAAACATATCAATCTAAGTCTAACCCTAAAGATATATGCATGGATTCTTACCCATTGGCAATCTCTAACCTATATGCCTCACATGGTTTACATCAAATGGCTTAGTTTTATGAATTTGTTTTTTAAACCTATTCGATCTGATTTAAAATAATTTATCTTTCAAAATTTTTGATTGAAATAGTTTTTCATCATTTTTTTAATTAAAATTCCACATTTAATTACGGTTCCAGACTTCATAGTCGAAGTCTGAACCGTAATTAAACTGTAGATTTAAATTAGGAAATAATAAAAAATAATCTCAATGCAATTTCTTCTTAAGAAAATAAGATTATCCCATTTATGAACTTTATAAATTAATATTTTAGAAACTTTCATAAAATTAAGGTTGATTATGTTCTATGCAAATGATTATACCACTTCCTATAGAAGAAGTCTGTGCTGGAAGTCTACTGGAGAAGTCTCTAACTGGGTGTTCTGTATGAATACGAAGTCTCTTGGTGAAGTCTACTCGTGAAGTCTACTTTTAAAGGTCTCTAGGTGTTCTCACTGTTCTGTATGACCAGTTCGTTTTGTATTTTTGCGGTTTTCGAACTTTGTATTTGATTTACAAATTAAGGTTCCAATAATAATTAGCATAATAAGAGAAATTAAAGATAATTAACATAATAAGAAATCAAAGGTTCCGAAAGATAATTAACATAATAAGAGAAATTAAATATAATTAACATAAAACTAAAGAAATAAAGTTCCAATCCATTTCAAAAGAAATTAAAAATAAATATTGTGTTTTGTTGTCTAAGATGAAGATGAAGATCCCGATGAAGATGAAAAAGAAGATGAAGATGAAACTCACACTTACTAACCCAGACCCTGAGATGTCAATGCAAAATTTTGTCGACCTGGTGAAGAAGGTGCATTATCGTACTACTTCTTCACCAGGTCGACAAAATTTTGCATTGGCATCTCAAGGTCTGGATTAGTAAGTGTGAGTTTCATCTGATTCTTCTTCTTCATCTTCATCGGGATTTTCATCTTCATCTTCATCTTCATCTTCATCTTCATCGTCATCGTCATCGTCATCGTCATCTAGAATCAATGCTCTCTTCACCGACTGCCTGCTACTCATCTGATATACAAAGACAGAAACAGAATGGCTTTGAAGATATGAATAGACGGTTACGATTCCCAGATCTGCGAATCAAATAAATTATGGGATTAGAGTTTGGCCTGCAGAGAGGAAGAATATCGATAACTTATGGCGAAAGAGGAGAAAGAGTGTCGGCGTTTAGAAATTTCCGGCGACGTTTGGTGGTTCGGAGGAGGAAAAGAGCGATGGAGATTTTTTAATTTTTTTACCCAGATTAACTATTGCAATTTCAGTTTTATATTGTTTAGTAAATGTAAATTTTCTCCCAAAATTTTCCCCCAAAATTTTTCGCGAAACATTTCAAAATTTTGGATTCATTTGAATTTCATCAGACTTCTACAAAGAAGTCTACGATAACAAAATCTTACAGACTTCACATGCAAAGTTTACCGTGAGACTTCACTCGAAACTCGAGAAGTGTGTAAGTCCTAAACTCTAAAATTCGAATGTTTATTTCAGTCTTTGTTAACAAATACTAACATTTGACATCAAAATAGTATAATATGTTCAAAATCTAACAACTATACGAAGGATCGCCATTTTATATCAAAAACATATCAATCTAAGTCTAACCCTAAAGATATATGCATGGATTCTTACCCATTGGTAACCTCTAACCTATATGCCTCACATGGTTTACATCAAATGGCTTAGTTTTATGAATTTTTTTTTTTAAACCTATTCGATTTGATTTAAAATAATTTATCTTTCAAAAATTTTGATCGAAATATTTTTTTTTCATTTTTTAATTAAAATTTCACATTTAATTACGGTTCAGACTTCATGGTCGAAGTCTGCGACTGTTTATGGTATTTTAGAACATAATCAACCTAACATGCTTAAAATTTATGAAAGTTTCGAAAATTTTAATTTATAAAGTTCATATTTTAGATAATCTTATTTTTTTTAGAAGAAATTGCATTAAAAATATTTTTTATTATTTTCCTAATTTAAATCTAAGGTTTAATTACGGTCCAGACTTCATGGATGTCATGAACGAAGTCTACTGTGAGACTTCGTTCAAGAAGTCTACTTCGCGCGGAGGTTAGAACTGTAATTGCGGTTTCTGTTTTTTTGTTTGCAAATAATGGGGTTAATGTAATTTTCATACCCCAAAGGTCTAGTTTTGCATTTGTTTCAATTTGGGGTCTAGTTTTGCATTCAAACTCAATTTTTGTTCTAGTTTTAGCAATTCGCCCATAAAAATTTAGAAATTTCAAACCCGAAAAACAAAGTATATATAAAATGTCTAGATAAAAGAGACAACAAGCTCTCTCTTAAGGTAAACATCAATATACCCTAAAGAACAAAAGGCTAGTTTATGATGAGTTTTTGAGGTGTTATGTTTAAGTTTTGTGGTTGAAATGAAAATAAAATTGGATTAATAGAACGGAGAAAGATCTTGTTAAAAACAAAAATTAGTAGAGAACGAAAAGAAAAAGAAGAATACACAAAATCTAGATATATCATTGGGACATTTTTCTCTCCATCTAGGGTGTTCACATCAGCGTAGAACAAAAAATTTTAATCGGTGCAAATTTTTAATCAAAAAGTCGTCGTTCTGATTATGTAAGATATTTAGTTTTTTAAATGTATTAAAATTAAATTTTAATAAATATTATACATAGTCAAAACAATGTCGTTTTGGGTTTATGTATGCACCACTACCAAAACGAGGTTGTTTTGAAACAATAAAGTGACACGTAAAACTCACATTTGCATCTTACTCATCATTATTTAACATTTGACTAAGACTGTCTAATTCAAAGTTGGTTTACGCTAGAAAAATGCATTGTAATTTGGGTATGAAATATTATTTTGTAAATTGTTCGGATTGATTTTGGTCGTTTTTCCCACAATTATTTATATTTTAACAAAAAACATTGAAGCTAAAGTCATTTCACACATTTTTAAATTATTTTATTTCAGTAAAAGAAAATATCGGTTTACTAAAAATAACATGGCTTAAATATAATAAAAGTACAACACAAAATAATATGAAAGAAAAATATGTGAATAAAGATTGGATAAATATAAAAGTAGATAATTCAGTCTTACACAAAATAAGAAGTGATTTCTTTTTTGAAAAATACATATTTTGAATTTTAAAATATATTTTTTAGTGTTAAAGTATAAATTTCTGTTACCGATAAAAAATATGAAAATGTAAAAAGAGATTGGCTAAATATAAAATTAGATAATTCTATTTTACTCAAAATAAAAAGTATTTGATTTTTAAATTAACATACATATTTAAAATTTGTAACTATATTTGTTAGTGTTAAAGTATAAAGTCTCTTTACAAATTTAAATTTTAGAAAGATTCAACGTATATTATTAGAATTCAATACCGCTGGACAGAAAGTCGACTTTTTCATACATGCACAATTCGACTATGTTAAATTCATATATGTAATATATATGTGTGCTAAAACATATCATAACTAAGGAAAATTTTGAATATCAAACACTAGGGTAACGTTTTGTGCAAAAAAATCATCCAACACGACTAACACGGTTAAAAACCGTTTAAATATGCTTAGCCAAATTCCACATGGAAAAACGACGTCGTTATGGGCTAAAGGGAAAGTCGATCTTTTCATACCTGGACAATTCGACTATGTTGAATTCACACATTATATATATATGTGTGTTAGAACATAACCCAATGAAATAAAATTTTGAATATCAAACACCAAATTAACATTTTGTGCCCAAATCATACAAATTAACAGTTAACACCGTCAAACAACCATGTAATCATGCTTAGGTAAATTTCACATGGAAAAACGGCGTCGTTATAACTTAACTCAGAATCAAAATTTAGAAAAACGATGTCATTTGTGTGAATTTAAGTTTCACATATAATTGATTTTGACATAAATTATTTACATTAAAGACCAGACCGAGGTAATTACAAGCCAAAAAGCATCATACTTAACACCCGGACATTAGCAAAAAATTATCATACCTAACAATCAAATGATGATAGAGCTGGTGATGATGGAAATGATGATAGAGCTAGTGATGATGAGAATTATGTTAGAGCTGGTGATGATAGGTATGATAATAGGAATCACTGTTTTTGGCTTGTAATTACCTCGGTTTTGCCTTTAAAGTATGTAACTTATGTCAAAATCAACTCTATGTGAAACTCAAATTCAAGCATACGACATCATTTTCTCTAAATTTTGATTCTGAGTTTCGCCCATAACAACGTCGTTTTGCCACGTTGAATCTATCGAAGCATGATTAGACGGTTTTTAATGGTGGTAAATCATTTTGTATGATTTAGCACAAAATGTTAACTTGGTGTTTGATATTCTAATGTTTCCTTAATTAGGATATTTTATAGCGCGCGCGCACACACACATATATATATTACATGTATGAATTTAACATAGTCGAATTAAACAAGTATGAAAAATTTGATGTTTCATTTAGCCCATAACGACATCAGTTTGCCACGTAAAATCCAGCTAAGCATGATTAAACGGTTGTCTAACGGTATCAGTCGTATTGTATGATTTCACACTAACGTTAACTTGGTGTTTAATATTCAAATTTTTTTTAATTAGGGTATGTTTTGGTACACACATATATTACATGTATGAATTTAACATAGTTGAATTGTGCATGTATGAAAAGCCGACTTTCTAGCGTTGGATACTAGAATAAATGTATTTGCTTGAAACTTCGTGTTTTAGGGGTTAATTATCGTTTTTGGTACTCGTCTATTGAATTAATTAATTATTTCCATGTATATATTATCTTCAATAAAAAAACACTAAAACAATCAAAAATAAAAATAAAAAGGAAGTGTTGTTGAAAAAAGTATATGCCAATAGGTCAGAGATACACGATAAAAGCCATAAATTTTTGACAACATTTGGTATATTGAAAAATATGAAAGAAGTAAAACTCAATATGGTTAAATAATATCTTAGATGCCACTATATCATATTATAAGAATATAAATTATCTGACATAAGTGAAGAAATCAAGAGCAATATCAAGTTCATACTTAACTACAAAAGTCAAGATATTAACGATGAAAGGTCCAAGAGATAGATTTTGATATAGATGATGACAATATTTAAAGCTAAATATGTTGTTTGTTTTATTTTTTTCTGTAAATTTTGTATTTTCGAAAGCTAAATATTGTAAAATTACTTTTTTCTCCTACACGTATAGATTTTTAGAAGATATTAATATATTTTGATGAAGTATGAATATGATCATTTCATTTAACTTCCCTTAATTTGTTAAAGAAATTTGTTGTGAGCTTATTTCACAAAAAAAATATTAAATTTTAATTATTATTCACGATGAAAACAAAAAACAACATTAATGTCCAATAATTTGTAGCCAAGCACAATTATATCAAATTAAAAGTTATTTAATTAGTTAGTGTTACTTCTCTATATTAAAATAAAAGTTATTGAAAAGAAAGGAGAATGCGGTTATCAAATGTATGCATAATTGGTCTATTGTCTATTTGTTTCCAATGACTTGCATTTCATTTCAAGAGTAAACCACATATACTTTAAAACCGTCTCCTTCTGTGCCTTTAAAATCTTCTTAACCATACCAAAATGATTTTGATTTTAATTTCCTTAGTGAGACCACATATGATTATCATAATTTTGATATCAAAAGTTGAAATATATGACTCTAAGTGGATGCTTTGAATTTTTTTCCTAGAGTATCACTGCAAGAAAACATCCGATTTCCTACGAGATTTGTTTGTAGGAAATGTCTCGTGTGAAATCGAAAATCGAAGAACTTTCGTAGGAAATTTTCTACAAAAATAAGTTGATAAGATTCGTAGGAAGTTGTGGTAGGAAAATGGAAAGAAAATTTTGACTGATTTCCTACCAAAATATGCGTCGGAAATTGTTTCCTACCATTTTCTTACGAAAAAGGTCTTATTAGTTTCCTCTATTTTCCTATGAACTTAATAAAAATAATTATTTAATTTGGTTTTGATAATTAAATTACTTTCAAAAATTATATTCAAAATGATTAAATAATAAAAGGATTAGTAATCCAAAATAATATATAAAAAATCAAATAATTATTAATCCAAAATAATATATATAAAATCAAATTATTTTCTAAGAGAAACCACATATGTAACATAGTCATTATACATTTACTCAAAATTATACATTATTGATACATGAACTCAAAGTCTCTGAAAACCTACAACTACTCAAAATCTCAAGCCATGGAAGCCACCTCCAAAGTGTGGAGAGTTATCTTTCTAGTATTTGTGAATATCCTATAACGTTATCAAAAGTTTTTAGTCAGAACATTTTTTTTTTGTGCAACACTTTTTCATTCATATTGTCGTGTCCCTTAAGTTGCGATTACAAGAGGGTTTTTAACAAAAGCTTGTAAGGCACCCTAAGCTAAACCACAACTATCAGATTGTCTTTATGATTAATATACCTTAACGAAATATAGTCAAACTTTTGAGTTGAAACAGAGATGTCGGCTTCTTAAAGCTTCCTGTATGCAGAAGCCTTCCACTACTAGGTGGCGAGTTGACAAACGGTGTTACTGTAGAATTTTTGGAGGTGCCCTGTTTTGATGTTGAGAGAAAGTCCACCCAAGACCTGCTGCTGCTAACTCCACCTTCCAGGCAGCATCCATTCTGGAGAGAACAATACCCGAGGGGCGTAATCTACTTTGAGGAATAGTTTCTTTCAGTTTTTGCTTTAACTTTGGTGGTTTGGCAGAGAAGCTTTTAAGATGGAGTCCTCAATAGTGAAGGCTTTATTGGACTGGTATCGATCGATACCTCCCCTGTGTCGATCGATACCAGTCCAAGAGTCGAACAGAAGCAGACCACATGATATATCGGGAGAGTATATGTACCAAAAATTCCTTTCCCTCGACCTCCTGCCAAGTCTAAGAAAGAGATATAAGAAGCTAGATGCTAGGCGATGTTGGAAAAGTTGGTTGTTGAACTCCCGTTCGTATATGCTATCAGGACTGCACCAAATTTCAGGAGATACATCAAGAGGATGGTGTCAAGTAATGTGAATCTTGAAGAAGGGGTACTGAGAATCACCCACGAGTGCAGTGCAATTCTTTTCAACAAAATTCCTGAGAAATTACCAGACCTTGAGAGTTTTGTATTGGATTGCACAATCTTCACTGTGAGGTTCGAACGTTCCCTTTGTGATCTTGGTTCTAGTGTAAACCTCATGTCGTATTCAGTAGCTAAGAGAATGGGGATGACAGACTTCACACCTACTAGGATCTCCTTGATTCTTGCTGACCGGTCTGTGCGATTTCCCGAGGGATTGCTTGAGGACGTTCCTATTACGATTGGAGATTGCTTGGTCCCAACTGATTTCATAGTTCTTGAGTATGATGCTGAACCAAGGGATCCACTGATTTTGGGCAGACCTTTCCTAGCCACAGCTGGCGCCCTGATCGACTGCAAGAATGGGAGAATATCTCTCAACATCGGTGATCTGATTATGACCTTCAACATGGAAAAGATGATGAAGAAACTAACCGTAGACGGCCAGACATTCTTCATCGAGCACTTTTCAGTGAGCTATCAGATGAGTACTTCATGAGGTTGCAACCCTGAGAATCCTTTGGAAAGGAGCGTTGGTTTGCTCAGCTGAGACAGAAATGGTTCCCACCGAAGTTGCTGCTGGTTCATCAGCGACCGAGACACGGATGCAGAAGCATCGATCGATACTAGAGGGAGTATCGATCGATACCCGCCCTTTTTTCCTGAGGAGCTGGTTATCTCTTGTGCCGGATCCGATTCTTTGAGTGAATGGAGTGAAGAGAGAGCTCCTAAGCTCGATCTTAAGCCACTCCCATCTAGCTTGAGGTATGTTTTCCTTTGCCCTAACTCTACTTATCGTGTGATTGTTAATTCTTCTTTGAACAACACAGAGGTCGCCTTACTGCTGAGCAAGCTGCGCAAGTATCGCAAAGCTCTCGGCTATTCTCTTAATGACATTTCAGGTATCTCACCAGATCTGTGCATGCATCGAATTCATCTGGAGGACGAGTCCAAAGCTTCAATCGAGCATCAGAGGAGGTTTAACCCGAATCTGAAAGAAGTGGTAAAGAAGGAAATCATGAAACTTCTGACAGCAGTTGGGTCAGTCCGGTTCATGTTGTTCCTAAGAAAGGTGGATTCACAGTGGTAAAGAATGAGAAAGATGAGCTTATTCTGACGAGAACAATCACCGGGCACCGAATGTGTATCGATTACAGAAATTGAATGCGGCGACAAGGAAATATCATTTCCCATTGCCATTCATTGATCAAATGCTGGAGAGGTTGGCAAGTCACCCATACTACTGCTTCCTGGATGGATACTCAGGCTTTTTCCAGATCCCTATACATCCAGATGATCAGGAGAAGACGACGTTCACTTGTCCCTACGGCACGTTCGCATACAGGAGGATGCCGTTTGGGTTGTTTAATGCTCCAGCCATATTTCAGAGATGTATGATGTCCATTTTCTCAGATATGATCGAGGAGTTCATGGAGGTCTTTATTGATGATTTTTCTGTTTATGGATCTTCATTTAAGGGATGCCTGGACAACTTATGCAAGGTACTTCAGCACTGCGAAGAGAAACATCTGGTTTTAAACTGGGAGAAGTGCCACTTTATGGTCCAAGACGGCATCGTTCTGGGACACAAGGTTTCTAAGGCTGGGATTGAGGTTGATAAAGCTAAGATTCAGGTCATGACAAGCCTCTTACCACCTACATCTGTGAAAGACATTCGGAGTTTCCTTGGTCACGCCGGGTTCTATCGCAGATTCATTCAGGATTTCTCCAAGATAGCTCGTCCACTTACTGCTCTTCTGTGTAAGGATGTCATCTTTGATTTTACACCAGAGTGTCTCGTCGCATTCGAAATGATCAAGAAGGCGTTGGTTACTGCTCCTATTGTTCAACCACCAGATTTGAACCTCTCTTTTGAGATCATGTGTGATGCGAGCGACTTCGCGATTGGATCAGTTCTGGGACAGAGGAAAGACAAGAAGCTTCATGTCATATACTACGCCAGCAGAACACTGGATGACGCTCAAAAGAATTACTGTACCACAGAGAAGGAGTTACTTGCTGTTGTGTTCTCTTTTGAGAAATTTCGCTCTTATCTGATTGAAAGTAAGGTGATTGTTCATACTGATCATGCTGCTCTTAAGTGTCTGCTGCAGAATAAGGATCTGAAACCTCGTTTGTGTCGATGGGTTCTACTGCTTCAAGGGTTCGACATTGAGATCAGAGATAAGAAAGGAGTGGAGAATGGAGTTGCAGACCATCTCTCACGAATGAAGATCAGTGAGGACGTCCCCATTGATGATTCCCTACCTGAGGAGAAAATCTACTTCATTGAGACTGGATGTCGACACACCTCTGATTCGATTTTGCCACAACAAAAGACGAGCATCGATCGATACCCTCACGATTTGCTGAAGTCGATTCAAGATGTAAGCATCGATCGACACCCCTTTGGTATCGATCGATACCAGCTATCATCCATGGCTGAATCGTTCGTAGATCAGTCTGATACATAAGAATCCATGGCTGTCAATACTCCTGCTGAACCTTGATATGATGACATAGCCAACTACCTTGCTGCTGACTACGAACCAAAACATCTCAAAAAGTATGTCAAGAAGAAATTCATGAGAGATGTCAGACGTTACTTTTGGGATGAACCATATATGTACAAGCACTGTTCTGATGGGATTTACAGAAGGTGTATAGCTGAATCTGAGGTGCCAGAAACTCTATTTCATTGCCATGGATCTGAGTATGCTGGGCACTTCGCCACATTCAAAACAGTTTCTAAGGTTCTGCAAGCTGGTTTATGGTGGCCTACAATGTTCAAGGATGCTCACGCCTTCATCTCTCATTTTGATGTGTGTCAGAGAAGAGGGAAAATCAGCAAGCGACATGAGATGCCACAGAACTTCATCCTCGAGGTCGAAGTCTTTGACTGATGGGGCATTGATTTTATGGGACCATTCCCTCCATCGCGACAGAACATATACATATTGGTCTCTGTCGATTACGTCTCTAAGTGGGTAGAAGCAATTGCTAGTCCGACCAATGATTCTGTTGTGGTTCTGAAACTGTTCAAGACCATTATCTTCCCTCGATTTGGAGTACCCAGAGTTGTTATAAGTGATGGTGGCACTCACTTCATCAACAAGGTCTTCGAAAAGCTGCTGAGAAAGTATGGCGTACATCACCGTGTTGCCACACCATATCACCCTCAGACCGGTGGACAGGTAGAGGTCTCCGACAGACATATCAAGGAGATTTTGGAGAAGACAGTTGGTTCTACACGAAAGGATTGGGCACTAAAACTCTACGACGCTTTTTGGGCTTACCGGACCGCGTTCAAGACACCACTTGGTACAATGCCATTCCATTTGCTGTATTGAAAAGCATGTCACCTTCCAGTTGAGATCGAGCATAAAGCGGCATGGGCTACCAAACTGATGAATTTCGATATCAAGTCTGCTGCTCAAAGGCGAATGGTTCAATTGAATGAGTTGGATGAGATTTGACACTTCGCCTACGAGAACTCCAAACTGTACAAGGAAAGGACCAAAGCCTATCATGACAAGAAGATCATTTCTCGCAACTTTGAACCAAATGACCAGGTACTCCTGTACAACTCCCGTTTAGAATTGTTTCCTGGGAAATTGCGTTCTCGTTGGTCAGGGCCCTTCACAATCAAAGAAGTCCGCCCACACGGTGCAGTGGTATTGGTGAGTGCTGAAGGAAAGGAGTTCACTGTCAATGGACAGTGGGTGAAACATTACTGGGCGAAAGCCACCACCCCAGATGGCCACATAATGCCTCTGGCTGAGCCACCAGCTACCTAACTGATATCTATGTCGAGCTAAAGATATTAAACAAGCGCTTGGTGGGAGGCAACCCATTGGTGAGTCCGTACATAAGGTTTTGTTTTAATTTTTTGTTTTTGTTTTTGTCTGGTGTCTTCACGTAAACCAGGTCCAGAAGACGAGCATCGCTCGACACCCACTGAGTATCGATCGATACTGTAACCAAAGGAGACTTGTGCTGTTACGATGCGAGCATCGATCGATACCACTTACTATATCGATCGATACTCAGCTCCCAGATAAGTTTTTCTATAAAACCCTTGGGTTTCTTCTCCTGTCTTCAACTTTCTCTTATCGCTCGACGCCGCTCCCTCTCTCTCACTCTTTCACCAATTCTTCAATTCTTCATCATTTTCTTCGATTTTAAACTCCATTCCACTCGGATTTTTTCCCACATTGTCATTCCATTACTCATTCCTTCGATCTACAAGATGGCTCCTCGCAAGAAGGCACGACAGGACGACGCATCTGGTTCCAATCCTCCATGCCGCGAGTTCAGTCTTCAGGACGAGGTGGAAGCGTTCTGTGGATCGTTCTGGCATGCCGGAGTCATCACCGCTTGTCTGACCAGAGATCGCTACAGGGTCCTGAAAGGTGGTTTCACAGACAACACTGGTCCTCAGAGCTTCATTGAGGTCCACATTAGTGACCTGAGGGCTGCGCCACGACGATCGCCATCTCCCTCTGCCCCTGCTTCTGTTGCTCGGCCTCCTTGGCCTAAGTTGGAGGGGAAGAGGATCATTCCGGGACGCGATTGGGCAGGATTGCCTAAGGAGGAAACCAAGAGCGAGGCCTGGATCTACAGACCCATAGCTGAGGAGTGGGACGACTACGACACTCTGTTTTACAACAAGTGGATGCGCGTTGTCATCCTCCCTACACGCTTCATCGATCCAAACACTATGCGCCGTCTCGGTATCGATGTGGAGCTTTTGGAGACGCTTAATATGATTGGTTTGGGGACATTGTACTCACGGTAGTATGACCTCTATCCCGACCTCGTTTGCCAGTTCCTCGCCACAGCTCGAGTGTACTACAAAGACGAGGTCCACCGCACTGCTTTGGAGGGCACCTTGACTTTCCTGATCCGAGGGGTTCGTTACAGGCTGCCTATCCCTGATCTCTGCGCTATCTACGGGTTCGATCTCGATCCTTAGCAGGTAGCTCTTCCTACCCAGTTTCATGACGCACAGGTCTTTTGGCGACACATCGGTCTTAGAGCCTACCACTCCAAGACCACGACACAGATAGACATCCGCCATCCGACTCTGCGTTGCATCGTCCGCATTTTGAGTACCACTCTTCTCTGCAAGATGGAGCCTAACAATCTGAGGATCTCAGAGCTGATTTTACTATACATGTCTATTGGCGATCTTATCCCTGAGGACAGGTATGAGTGGCCCGAGATGAACCTCGCGGTCAACATTGGCGCTCTCTTTGCGCACCATTTGGTCTCTCTGAAGACCAAGCCCTTCTCTGGCCGCAACTACGCCACCGCGCGGAAGACTGAGTCAGTCAGCAGCCTCCTCACTCCTATTTTCGAGCATTTTGGCATCTCCACTTCAGCGTGTTCGATTGTCACAGATCGTTCTATGATGGATGAGCAGCATATGCAGCACATGCGTTGGCTGAAGCCAACTCGTCGCTGGTGCCTGATATCCCTGTAAATTATCGATATTTTGTACAATGTTTTCGTACTTATATATGTATATATTAGTGATTTTGTAACATATGCATGTTATTTAAGAGTTTATTATGTAATTTAGCATTTCGCGTGTTCTATTTGTGTTTTGTGTAATATAAGATGTTTGTAGCATATTCTATTGAGTTTTTGTGTTTATTTCAGGGTTGCGAAGCTTTGACGGGAAGCGGAGCCGTCGATGGACGAATGCTAAGAAGGAAGTCAGAAAATCGACCCAAGGTCGAATTCCATGCTCGATTTTTCCCTCGAAATCGACCCAAGGTCGATTTCATGCTCGAAATCCTTACACAAATCGACCCATGGTCGATTCACATGACCGAGCGGCGATTTGGCTGAAGAACACAACTAGAGTCAAAAATCGACCAGTGGTCGATTTTTATGCCCGAATCCGGTCGTGGAATTCGGTCACAGACCGATTTTTGGCAAAAATCGACCCATGGTCGATTTTCACGTCCGATTTATGACTTTTTCTCTGCCTTCTCACTTGCGAACCCACTCACCCTTAAAAGCCAAAAATCGTGCAACAACTAAAGGGGACACTCAGACTGCAACCAAAAACTCTTCTGCTTCATTTTCTCTCAAGCTTTCATGTTTTTAAGCTTTTAAAACTTAGATCTACTCTTATGTATTGAAGATTTCTCATTTTTATTTATAAAATCTGAATTATGTCTTCTAAATCTTGCATTTGTTCGGTTTATTTTCTTGATTTGAGCATGTGTGAGTAGACTTCTTTTGGATGGTTGGTTTGGTAGATTTAGGATGTTTGATGCTTGATTTGTGATGTTTGGTGTTTGATTATTGTTTGTCTTCACATATAGATTGTTCTTAATGCTAGAAATGAGCTTCGAAAGAGAGTTTTCTAGATTTATGATTGATTCTCACCCGGAAGGTGTTGAGAATCAATCCGCCCTATCTATGTGTGCATATCCATTCCTTAACCAACGGGAGTTGAGTTCTAAGGAGGATTTGATGGCTAATATGAGTTTGTGTTCATTGTTTATGAATTGGTTTTGAGCATTCGGAAGTCTAGCTTCTTAATCGATTTATAAAAGGATTAGTACCACGGGAGTGGACTAATCTAGTTAAGTGATTCATGCCATAAGTTTCAGCATAATCATTTGTTGAATTTGTCATTTAGTGAAGCATCATTCATTCTTTATCGTTTGCCATTCCAACCGTCCATTCTTTTATCATTTGAAATCAACCGTTTAAGTTGCTAGTTTGCTTTGCATTGCTTGTTTAATTCGAAATTACATTTGTGTTTTATGTATCTTGTTATTTTGATATCTTTCGTTTAAGTTGTTTTAGCTTTCGCGTTTCTTATTCGCTTAGTTAATCATCGTAAATTTAGTTTCTTATTTATTTACTTTCAATTACAACTTAAAAACCCAAAAACATCAATCGTTTAGCTTGATTAGTTTCCTGTATTCTTAGTGTGTTATCTTTCCTTCCCTGTGGATTCGATACCTAAAGTGCTACATACGACATACCTTTAGGATTGAGGTATAGAGCACAATAGGTTTAATTGTGCACAAGAGCCTGAAAACTCTTGGCGATCAGTGCCTACCTACGACAGACGGAGAGCTCTTTATGTAGCTTCCCAACCGCACTCTGACCCACATCGGCGATGACCCTTCTCAGCTGCATTTCGATCCTGATCCGAGTCTGCTCTCAGTTGCGCCATCCACGTGTTCCTGCGCTCCACGCCAACTCCCATCCATTCCTGTCGTTGCAGACGAGGCACCCGTAGCTGATTTTGCTGGAAGTGAGCCTTACTGTTCACAGCGCCGCCAGCCATCTGCTCTTGCACCTTCTTTTCCTCCACCACCCGATCTGTCGATGGAGACATCCACTTTTCAGAGATACGTCGTGGAGAGTTTACAGAGCATCTGGTCCGTTGTCTCTCGCAGCCGCTGTATGTCATCTACTGATGCTGACCACTCCACTCCTGGCCCTTCATCTCGTTATGCTGTATCAGATGACGATGATGATTCAGACTACTAGTCTCTGCTCCTGGGTTTCACATTTTCTGTTCCTTTCTTTTCTTTTGTTTTGTTTTCTTTTCTGAACTTGTCTATCTCATTGTCAGTACTTGTTGAACTTATGGCTATCTATTGATTTTGTTGCTTCTAACTGTGCTCTCATGATCTAACAGTTCTTCATCTAACAATTGGCTTCGTTGGACACGGTTTCGAGTTTCAGAATTACAGATAAAGGACCCTGGTATCGGTCGATACGGGTTCTCAGTATCGCTCGATACCCACCCATTCCCACGGTACCTTCGAGCCCACTTTCAGCCATTCTGTTCTTGTGCTTTCTTTTGCTTCCTCTGGGTTAGATAACACTGGGGACAGTGTTGTTTAAGTCTGGGGGAGGTGGTTACTGACGTTGTGTTTGTTTTTCTTAGAGTCAATCATTGTTGAGTCAATTTCTTGTTTTATTGAGTCAAAACCTATCGAAGATTATGAACCTTTGCTTGATTTCATTGTTCTGATTTTGTTTTTAAGTAAGCATTTGTCACAGAATCAGCTCTAAGATCGACTAATGAAAAATCCAAGGACTAACCAGTTGACTAGGAAACACCCATGTCTCCAGCAAATTTCTTCTAAATCCTGAGCCAAATTTTGCACTTCACCTCTGAGGTTGGTATTCACTGAACTTGATTCATCATTCATATCTGATAAAGGAACCCATGCGTTTGAAAACTTTGGTTTACCTATCCCTTGACACACATTGATGCATAAAAGATGAAATGATTTCCACCGAGTAGAGGGGTAGGAACACTTCCTGTGACCCCATTCTACTTGGATAAGGAATGATCACACAAAAGTTTGAAGCGAGGGGTATGAACATTTCCCGGAACCCCGTTATTCGCCTAAGACTTTTGATACTTTGAGAGGGGAGAACCGGGGATTTGGTGGCAAACACCATCAATACTCGCGTCTCAAACCTTGATTTGTATATTTAAAGCTAAAAAAAAATTTTTAAAGAGAACATAAAATGAGATAAGTCTGGAGGATAGGAAAACAATACATAAAGTGTGTAATTTGGGTGGTTCTTTAGTCACGATATCACATGAGGAAGAATCTAGAAGGTTCATGATTATTAACAACAGTGATGAAACGACAATGAAGGATTTAGTATGATTGATGCTGTGAGATAATGTGTGGATCCTGGGAAGCTGCAATTGTCTACGGAGAAGTACATGGTGGTCAGATCCGAAACTGTTTAGGTGATGATTGGGAGCTTGTGAAAGGAGTCATTTCAATATCTCAAGAAAAGGTGAGTCTCCATGTTTTTCAAACCTCTTTCTCTGTTTGGTTTTCTGTTTGCTTGAGGGCAAGCAAAGACTAAGTCTGGGGGAGTTGATATATCATGGTTTTTACCCACTTTTAACCATGATATAAGTCCTTTTTCTGAGTCTTTTCAGTAGTTTTAGAGTCTTTCAAGTTCTTTTTAGGATATAGGCACATATGGAGCTAAATTGGATTAATGGAAGCTTTTGAAGCAATCTGGAGTTGAAGCAATTCGGGGAACTGAAGCTCAGCATCGATCGACACCTGAGAAGCATCGATCGACACCATTTGGAAGAGACACGATTAAAGATCCCAGTATCGATTGATACCATTTACAGTATCGGTCGATACCAGTGATTAGAACGTACATCAAGACCTGAAGATAACCAGAAGCTTTTCTTATTTTTCGAGATAGACTCCTAAACGTGTTTTAGCTATATAATTAAGTTTTTCAGCCTCCAGAACAGACACTTGATTTTCTGGAGATAGAGTATTCTGCAATTGAGTTTTTGGGAGAAGAATCTTGAACCCTCTTTGTATTCTTACTTTATTTTACTTATGATATCTATTTTATTCATGATGTTTGTCTCATTCACCATGTCTGAGTAGATTCTCTGTTAGGTTTAGGGTAGTTTAAAAGGTATTTGATGAATTATTAGATCTGATTAACTTGTTAAGGAATATCCATAGAGCTTTTCACCTAGACTTGAGATTAATGCTTATTCTAGCCTCGCGAACTAGAATATGATGTTAGGTTGATTAATTGGCACAAAAGTGTGATTAGTTTCCTCAACTATTGTTTGGTGAGCAAAAGACCTATTCGCAAAGAAATTTGGTTTAGGATTTTGTGAACAATTGAACTTGATCGTTAATGCTTGTTTGAATTTATAGAATTTGCAAAGAAATTTGGAATTCTAGGTTTAAACATAGATAGTCTCCGTAACGACAGTTGGTTTACTTTACATCTGTGTTTCAAGTTCAAGAGCGGAGCTTATTTCATTCCTGACATTTGATCTGATTGATAATTCTGATTTGCCTGCAAACTTCCCTAAACCTATCGTTTTCCCCATTGATTTATTACTTCGTTTTAATCGTTTTGTTACCTTTGATTACATTCATTTCGCTTAGCTTAATTCATATTCTGAAATCTATTGATTGAACATCTTGAGTCTTAGTGGTTCGACCCCTAGAATACTACAGTTACTGCTTAGATACTTTAGGATATTATATTTGAGCATATCAATCACATTTTTTTCTTTTTCCCTATTTGGTTCATATATAAACCACATTAGTAAGATTTAAATTACATTTATCACCTTAATTTGAAATGATCTTTAATGGCTGATTTTTCAGCTTACCACAATATATGATCAATTATTTAATTTATCATGTAAATTGCACATGTAAACATCTCAAATTTCTTAAGAGTATTTCAAATCGAAACAAAAATTATATTTTTTCATATAGCCCCAAACCAATAAATTTGTTAACTGAAATTATAGGCAGGATGATGAGATTAAATGTTAACCCCTATTTTCACTTGTTTTTAGAGTCCTTTTAATGACTGATCTGCGTCTTTTTACCGAGAACAAAATAGTTTTATTGTCTATTTGGTGTTTCGCATGATTATGGGCTTGATGGAAGAAATAGAGAGAATTGAGTTTGAAATGGGCTTCAAGTGGATCAGAAGAAGAAAAACTTTGCGACGAGAACCGATCAGTTAGACTTTGCATTGATCAGTTCAGAAAGTCATGAAGAATCGATCGCTTACACTTTGACCCGATCGGTTGCCGCCTTAAGGAAACTTCATTTTCACGACATATAGGTCTTCTCTCTTGTACTATAAATACATGGTTCGTCCCTAAGCCTCTATAGAGAGTTCTGACTGCGAAAACACGTAGTGAGAATACACTTCAATACTTTAGAGTTTTATTTATGTTTTTGTAGTTTATTTGCAATATAATTATGATTTCTTCATATTTTTCTTGTCTGTCTTCTACAATTATGCTTGAGTAATACTCTGTTGGGTTAGTGTTTCTAATAGGATGTTTTAGATAAGTTATCCTGCATATTTAGATTGAGAATGATGTTGGAATTCTTCATCTAGGTTGTTAGTAATGCTAATCTTAGGGCGTGAGCCTAGATATTGCTAGACAACAGGAGATGCTATAAAATATTGGAATCTAGAATAGGTGAGCAAGACACTTATAGACAATGTGAGTTACTAGAACCTTTGCATATCAACCCTAATCTTAATGCTTGCTTTTAGTTTTGATAACAAGCGATGGTTTAGTTTTTAGGATTGTTTAGCTTAGTAGTTATCACTATAAGATTAGGTTAACTAACGTTTATAATTGAGTTACTTGTTTAGTTATAAAAAGAAAGTCCAAGAATCATATTTCTTGTCCTAGCTAAGTTTGAATTACTATATATAGTCCATAGTGCATTAGTTAGGTTTTTGTAGATTCGATCCCTAAATATTACAACGGTGTTAATTGTACACTTGCGGTTGTATGAAGGTTAAAACTTTATCCGTATCACTAAACACCATCAATGAAGGTATTACAAGAGATATAAAGTTCTTAGTTGTCATTGGTTATGTTTTTAGAAGATGCCACAAGTTTTTTTCTAGAATATATTCTAACTTAAAGAGGAAAAAAAACCTGTAGAATAATATGAAATAAAAATAATTTAGACTCAAGGTTATGTATAAGAGACATATGTCGTCTTCTTAAACATAATGTATTTCTTTAAAAAAATATTTCCTACAAGATCTTAAGTATATATATATATATATATTTGATTTTATATATCGTATTTCAGTTATTATAGTACTTACAAAGAATTGATTATGTTGGTCTTCTGTGTGCGTTTATACATATATACATGTTTACATACATATATAGATATAGATATATATACAAATTATTAATAGATCTTCCATATTATGTTTTTAGTTTTAGTCAACGGCTTTCATCTTAGGTTAATGTATTAAATATTACATAATAAATTTCCATAGCAAAATATAGATTTTAAAATTTGTTAAAGGGTTTGTAATTTACTATCTTTCCATTTTATATTCTCTTTATTTGTTGAGGTATTATGCTATTTTAAAAATATTTGTAAAAAGTTTTATTTCATTTCCTTTACAAATATCTTTGTATATTGTAAGCATTAGATATATAATAGACTTCCCAAATATATTTCAGTTAGACATTGTTATGATTATATGTGCTTCAAAAGTTCTTATACTATTAAGTTAATAACTACAATTCTATGATGTAAATATTTTCTAGAATTTTATTTAAAATCACCTTATGAAGATATATTTCAATGATTATGTTTGAATTTTAAACTCTTTCATATTTGTTTGGGATGAATTTTTGAAGTCCAAAGAACGGTTAACTCGTGCGGGCCATTTATCAAAAAACATGCTTTTGGTGAATGCGGAAAGGCAACTTGACCACTTCATCCCAAACTTAACATCACTCTTTAACTTAGGTATGACCAAAATTAAACCGTAACCGTATTTTTAACTGTAACCAAAATATTAACCGTAAAAATATATTAGTTACTATTAAGAAATGTGCTAATCGTAATCGTTAATTAACCATAATCGTATAAAAACTTTAAAAATTAATTTAAACGTAACCATTTCTATAATAAAATAAAAGTATTAATAATTATTATGGATAAATGATGTATAATCAAACAATTACTAGTCCAAAAATATTTAAATGTAATATAATTATATAAATTAAAAAAGAATGTGATAAAAACTATGATTTTTCCATGTCCTATTAGACACAATCCGTCCGCCACCGCTAGGCATTACACTTTTTCTTATTAATCAAATCATTCTTAATTTGCATAATGTAATAAAAATTATGGTTATTTAGTTAATTCACCATATAAAATTTTGAATCATATAATCAAATTAATATCATATTAAAAATTTAAGATTTATAATGGTTGATATCATCGTGAAAATTTTTGTCGATATATCATTGTCTAAAGTTTTTAGATAGAAATTATATAAATAACCATAGCCATATTTAGCCATAAATGTATCTAAACATAATTGTATCTAACCAAAACCTTAAAAAAAAAGGGCTGGATTGTTAAATGTCGGGTAGGATATGGCTTGCATTGGTGTGGTCATAAGCGATATGGATGAAATGTGAGATCATATTAGCGGGCATGAATCAGTGCATGTTCTTGATATATTGTGTTTTTAATAGTTTTGTAGCTTCATTTTGTTATGTTTTCTTTCGTTTGCATCCACTTTATACGTATAGTAGTGCATCTCGTCTTGCATTTGTTACTTTTAGGTTCATGGAGTGTACTTTGGAGTTCCGAAGAGGTTTGATACGTTCTGATCCAAGAGAAGGATCTAAATGTAGTTTACAGAAGGTGTAACGGCCATGTGACAGGGAGATGAAGTCGGTACAAGCCAGTGGTCATGTGTACCGGCTACGTGATGCCGCTGTAAAGTAAGAACAAAGCATCCGATAACCTAGCGTCCATCTCCAGCGGCGACGTGAAGCCGCTAGTCGTCAGTGGGATAGTGCAGCGGTGACACGACGCCGTTGCAAGCAGTTTATTTTATGCTTTCCAATTTGTAATGCATGTTTGACCCAGTTTGTCCCGAGTTAACCCGGTCTGCACTGTTAGTATAAATACCTTATTAACTCCTTACTAGCGTTCAGAGGCTTGTTTTTTGGTATTTTGAGAACTCTTGAGGTTTTATTCAAAAATTTTGTATGATTCCTTGCATTTCCTTTAATCAAATCCATTATTACTTATATATTTATTAAATACTTCTCTTTAATCAATGATTATTTAAAGATCAAACTCATTGCTTTGTGTTATCATGATAGTTAGTGAGTACTATTCATTGAGCTCATGGGTTAGGTAGCTGAAGATAATTATGAGCTAGTCTTTGGAGTTTAGAGCTAGATTTACAATAATCATTTCTTAGTATGTTTTCTTAGTGCCATATTATCCTTGATCATGTTAGTCTAGAACTTAGGCGTTTTCTCTCGCAGAAGGTGTTTACTGAAATGCTTATAATAAGAGTTTTACAATCCTATCCAATGAGAACTGATGATTAGCTTGTTTAGTGGTTAATCATACTTGAATTTATTGAATTCTTGATTGTGATTTCGAACGTGAGTTTTTGTAAGTTGCATAATTAGCAAAAGATTAGTACCATGCAAGTGTATTAGTTTGAACTAGTGTTCTAAGGTCTAAGAGTTAGGTTAGTTAGATTGCATTAACTTCATGGATCAGTAAGTAGTCATCTGAATAGATTACCTTAACCCGAGAGCTCGTTACCTTCATATTAATTAATTTTAATCGTTTTCCTATTTCTCGCTTTATTTGCATTTGAATATCCTTAGTCTATTGAGTAAGCTGTGTCTCATATTTTATGATCTTGATTTGCTTTGTAAAGCTCTTGCATTTTATTGTGAGTTAAAGCCTTGTTGCTTGTGGATTTGACTTTAAAATGCTACATAGATATACCTTTAGATTGTGGTAGTGTGCATGATAGTTCTAACTTGATGCACTAATCAGAAGTCCTGGCTTATATGTGCAACTAATGCAATTTTAGACTAAGTTCCTCATTTTATGTATTGATTTATCTCAGGATGGTGTTGAGTGATGCCAATATTGGGTTTTCAAAATGAGTTCTTCTCCATCTTGATTTCAGATTTTCATAATGTATAAATTGGACATGAGTAAAGAAACTAAGACTTATAAAGACACCTATTCACTAAGGTACAACAAGGAAACAAAGCTAAAGATGAAGTCGAATAAAAACTAAAAAATGGAATATATTAACAAATGATAGTAATTAGTCTCCAATTCGGAAAATTGAGTGGTAAAGCCTAATTTATCAGACATTTTGTGTGACCAACAAGCTAATCTACTTGTACTGAAAGTTTTGAGAACTTATATGACTCAAATTAGTAGTGTAGGGGGGAGTGGCAAATTGATGGTCTTCGACTCCCAAATGGTCATTCATTGCAAAATCTGGTCGCAAAAGAATGACAGTGGTGTAATGTTATGCATCATGGAGATTTTTTTATATTCAAACCTCTCTTTTGGTTATCTTTAGATTGCGAATAAACAATATGATCATCATTAGGCTTGGAAGAGATAATGTATATATGTTATAGTTAAAAATATATTTTTTATCCATAGAACAGACATTACATATAGAATGAGGAGTTAATTAGTAATTAAGAGGACATGGGAGGTCCATCATGAGATTCAAATTCGGTGTAGCAACAACATAAGTTAAGGTACATTTTACAGATTCCTTTTTTGTAACCATTTGCTATGCATAGTTTATTGCACTGCGGTGTGCTATTGCATGGGTCATCACATCTCATTGTTCCTTTTCCTATTTGGCCCATATATAAACACATTAGGAAGATTTTAATTAAGTACATTAATGATCTATTATATAATTTATCATGTAAATTGCACATATATATAAACGTCAAAAATTTCTTAAGAGGATTTCAAATTGAAACAGAAAAATATATTTTTTCATTATAGCCCAAAACAAATAAATGTGTTACCTGAAATTAGAGGCAGGAAGATGAGACTAAACACCATCAATGAAGGTAGTAGAAGAGAAAAGAACTTCTTAGTTGTCATTCGTTATGTTTTGAGAAGGCAACAACTTTTTTTGCAGAATATATTTTAACCTAAAGAGGAAAACAAAACATGTAGATTAATAAGGTTCAAAAATTAAATTTTAGACTCAAGATTTTGTAAAAGAGACATATATCGTCTTCTTCAATATAATTTGGGGTTTTTTTTAAAAACATTTTCTACAAAATCATACATATTCATAAATCAATGTTACCTCTCGTCTTTTAGATATAATAGCTGTTACAAAGAATTTATTGTGGTGGTCTTGTCACTTGTGTGTGCGTTTATATAGATATACATGTTTACATACATATATATATATAAATATACCAATTATTAAAAATCTCAATTATGTTTTTATTTGTGGTCAAGGATTTTCATCTTATTTTAATGTTTTGAATAATACATAATAAAATTTCCATAACAAAACATAGATTTTAAAATTTGTCAAAGTTTTTTTTTTAATTTATTATCTTTCCATTTTATTATTTCTTTATTTGCTAAGTTGTTATGTTATTTAAAAATATTTATTATTTCATTTCCTTTTCAAATATATTTATATATTGTAACCACAAGTAGACAAATAAAATACTGCGTGTATTTGTTAATAATATATTCTCATCTAAACGTGTTAAAAACTTATGGAAAATCATTATTATTACAATAGACTTCTCAAATATATTTCAGTTAGACATTTTTATAATTATATATATATATATATATATATATATATATGTTACCAAAATTTCTTATACTATTAAAAAAATAACTAAAATTCTTTGACGTATATATTTTCTAGAATACTTTTTAAAAAGCACCTTATGAAAATATTTGAATAATTATGTTTAAATAAAAAACAATATGATAATTGTTTGCGATGAATTTTGAAATCCAAAGAACTGTTAACTCGTGGGCTTATTTATCAAAAAACATCTTCCAGCTTTTGGTGAATGCGGAAAGACAACTCAACCACTACATGCCATACTTAACCGTCTCTTTAACTTAGACATAACGAAAATGAAACCGTAACCGTATTTTGAACCGTAATGAAACCGTTTATTATATAAAACAGTTAAACACTTTAACTATTAACGTAAAAATGTATTACTGTTAATAAATTATTAACCATAACAATTAGTTAAACCACAATCGTATAAAAACTATTGATTAACAGCAAGGTTAAAAATTGTGAATTTCAATGTCCTATTAGAACCACTCCGTTTGCCACCGCTAGGCATTACTCTTTTTCTTATTAATCAAATCATTCTTAATTTGCATAATGTAATAAAATTTATGGTAATTTAGCTATGTCACCGTATAAAATTGTCAATCATATAATCACATTAATCTCGTATTAAAAAAGTAAGATTTATATTGGTTGATATCATCGTTTAAATTTTGCTCGATATACCATTGTCTAATTTTTTTTGAAAAAATTAAATAAACTTGTGGCTATACCACTAATGTTAACTGTATCATAGTCATCAAACAACCATAACTGTATCTAAAAATATCTGTACTTAAAAGGGATGAATGGTTAAATGTCGGAAGGGATATGGTCTTGCATTGATGTGGTCATTGGCAGTATGGATGAAATGTGTGTTGTTGATATCTTGTGTTTTTCTAGTTTTGTAGCTTCATTTCTTATGTTTTCTTTCGTTTGCATCCGCATTATAGCATACAACAGTGCATATTGTCTTCCATTTGTTACTTATAGGTTCATGGATTGTAGTTCGCAGTTTTTAGGAGGTTTGATGCATTTTGATCCAAGAAAAGTATCGAAATGGAGTTTACAGAAGATGTAACGGCCCTAAGCAGCGGGGAGATGAAGTCGGTACATGCCAGAGGCCATGTGTAGCGACTACGTGATGCCTTTGTATAGTCAAAACAAAGTAACTGACAACCTAGGTTCCATCTCCAGCGGCGACGTGATGCCGCTAGTCGCCAGCGGGATGGTGCAGCGGTGACACGACGTCGTTGTAGCCTGTTTATATTTGTAAGCCGGGTTTGACCCGGTTTTTCCTGAGTTATCCTCGTCCGCACTGTTTAGTATAAATACCATATTAACTCCTTATTAGGGTTCAAAGGCTTGTTTTTTGGTCTTTTGAGAACTCTTGAGGTTTTATTCAAAAACTTTGTCTGAATCCTTTCATTTTCTTTTATCAAATCCATTTTTATTTCTAGATTTATTAACTACTTCTCTTTAATAATGATTATTCAAAGATCAAACTCATTGCTTTGTGTTATCATGGTTGTTAGTGAGTTGTATTCATTGAGCTAATGGGTTAGGTAGCTGAAGATAATTATGAGCTAGTCTTTGGAATTTAGAGCTAGATTTACAATAATCCTTTCTTAGTATGTGTTCTTATTGCCATATTAGCATGATCATGTTAGTCTGGAACTTAGGCATTTTATCTCCCAGAAGGTGTTCAATGAAATACTTGATCCAAATTACCGAGAGCTTTACAATCCCCCAATGAGAATTGATGATTAGCTTGTTTAGTGGTTAATCATACTTGAATTTATTGTTTTCTTGATTGTGATTTCGAATGAGAGTTTTTCTAAGTTGCATGATTAGCAAAACATTAGTACCATGCAAGTGTATTAGTTTGAATTAGTGTTTTAAGGTCTAAGGATTAGCTTAGTTAGATTGCATTAACTTCATGGATTAGAAAGTAGTCATCCGAATAGATTACCTTAACCCGAGAGCTCGTTATCTTCATATTGATTAAATTTAATTGTTCTCCTATTTCCCGTTTTATTCGGATTTGGATATTGTTAGTCTATTGAGTGATTTGTGTCTCATCTTTTATAATCTTGATTTTCTTAAATTCTAAAGATCTTGAATTTTATAGTGAGTTAAAGCTTTGTTGCTTGTGGATTCGATCTTAAAATGCTACATAGATATACCATTAGATTGTGGTAGTGTGCATGATACGTCTTACTTGATGCACTAATCAGTAGTCCTCGCTTATGTGCGCAACTAATGCAATTTTAGACCAAGTTCCTTATTTTATATATTGATTTATCTCAACATGATGTGTTAAATCCTGTTTTTACTAACTTTTAGAGTTCTTTTTGTGTCTAAATCTTATATCTTTTCACTAGATCAAGATAATTTTAGTGTCCTTTTAGTGTTTTGAAAATTATCGATTTGGTGCACGAAATAAAGGGAATTGAGCTTCAAATGGCTTCAAGTGTTCTAGAAGAAGAAGATTCCAGGAGATGCCAACCGATTGTTTGGGATCTTCAAATCAGATACCACAAATCCTTGTTAACCAAAGTAGGGGGTCCAACTGGTATACAAGGGAACTTTGTAGATAACCACGAGTCCTCCCATATTTTAATGCTCGATCCATCACCAACTCTCCAGCCCAGCCCTAACTTAAGAATATCTTTATCATCAAGAACGATTCTCCATGCATGAGAGATATTTCCAGAAGAAGTAGCAAACATTAGCAAACAGAGTAACTTAAGAATATCTCTATCAGCAAGAACGCTTCTCTATAGAGAAATAATTAGAAAAATACTTACCAAGAAGAACCTTGGCAAACAAGGAGTTTGGAGCCTATATTAATCTCCATCCAAGCTTAGCAAACAGAGCATCATTAAACGCTTCCAGATCTCTGAACCCAACCCTCCATCATTCTTAGGAAGCGTTAATTTATTCCACGCAATCTAACTCATTTGTTAGACATCCGGTTTACCATTCCACCAAAACCTTGTGAGCAATGATTGAAGTTACTTGTAGATTGAAGCTGGGAGCTTGAAACAGGCCATAGAATACGTTGGCATGGGGGATAGGATTGCCTTCAATAATACTTGCTAACAAGCCTGCAATAAGAAGTGAGTGGTCCACGATTGTGATATCTGGCACACTTTATCCACAATAGTAGCAAAAATATTCTGCTTTTTCCTACCAAAATTTTCAAGAATTCCTAAATACTTCCATGTACCTCCCTCCATGGTGATACCTAGATTCACCATTACTCTCAATCTTTGGGTTCTTGGTGTCTTAGAATAGAAAATAATCGATGACTTTTGTAGATTGATACACTGTCCATAAAAAATTTCATACTGATTAAGGATCGAGACAAGGGCTTCACAATTAGCTTGATTGGACTTACAGAAGAACATTGTATCATCAGCGAACAACAAATGGCTTACTTTACGGCTTTGTAAAGATACTCAGATTCCTGAAAGAAGGCCGTCTAGATGCGCCTTTGAACAAAGCCTTGACAGAACTTGCGTGCAAAGGATAAAGAGATAAGGAGAAAGAGGGTCTCCTTGTCGTAAACCTCTAGTTGGATATACCACTCCTTAGGGAGCTCCATTAATGATGAAAAAATATGACACAGTGTTCACACACTCCATTATCCAATTTATCCATACATGATGGAACCCCATTCTCTCAAAAAATACCTTAAGGAAACCCCATTCATTCTGATTATATGCCTTACTCATATATGTTTTAATCGCCATAGTTCCATAGACACGCGCCTTAGATGTACGAAGATAGTGTAAAGTTTCATGTGTTATAAGAATGTTATCCGAAATCATACGTCTAGAAACAAAAGTTGTTTGATTTTTCGAGATAAAACTCGGAAGGATCGGTTGAATGCGTTTAGTAATGATCTTAGCTATGACCTTGTAGTAGACATTGCATAAGGCAATAGGATGATAATCAGACACCTTCCGAGGCATTGTACACTTTAGAATGAACCTAATATTGGTGACATTCTGAGAGGGATTTAGGACACCGTGACTAAAGAAATGCTAAACTTCTTTAACAAAATCTTCGCCAACAGAACTGCAAAATAATTGAAAAAGGCAGATAAGAATTCGTTAGGACCAGGAGCCTTTTGAGGGTTAATAGAAAAGAGTGCTAATTGAATCTCCTCAGTAGAAGGAACGAAAATAAGATGTCTATTCATCTCCTGCAAAATATGTGGTGTAAGAATGCTAATTACCACTTCAATATCGCTTGTAGACCGAGTCGTGAAGATATTACGAAAGTATTCCAAGATTAACCTCGTAAAATTATTTTCGTCACGAAAATAATTTTCAACATCATCTTCAAAAACTGTTAGGCGATTTATAGTTCTTCTCCCTCTTGTAACATTGAAGAGATAAGTTGAATGTTTATCCCCTCCTTGAAGCCAAAATACCCGACTTTGTTGGCGCCAAATAGATTCCTCCGCTTTGTAAGCAGCCTCAAGCTCCTTTGAGATATCAGATCATCAATAAGAACGGCGTTAGGGACTAGAGAAGAAATTATACGAATATCATGAGAAGCAAAGACGACCAATAGGATGCATTGCTTGTACCCGTTGGACCAATGACTAGAGCTAAGGCTAAGAAGATTAAGGAGGCACTTAACGAGATGATTGAAGAGCTTTTGGACAAGGGGAATATCATCTATAATTCTTTTGGGGAGCAAGTCCAGCCTATTTTTAACCTTATTCAAGTCCAAGAAAGCCCAAATTAAATGTCTCATTTTGTGGCTAAAGAGAATGATGAAAATGGAGGCCAAAAGTCACTTTGGAGGGAGTGGAAACATCAAGAGTTGAATTCTCATTCAACTATCTATCTTTATTTCTTTTAGTTTTCAAGACAACTAAAATTCTATCTTTTCTTTCAAGTTTTCTTTCCCTTTATATTCATGTAATCTCCATTGGAGAAAACACACAACCTTTTTATAAAACTTCTTTTGAGAGTGATTCTCTTTTGTTCTTTGTGAACACAACCGATTGCTTGGTCTGTAATATCCAACAATCACAAAACCGATCCGTCTTGGTAAGTCATATCCAGGAGATCAGTCCGACTTGGTGAGTCATATCCAAGGAACAGGTAAATCAAGAGTTTTTCCGCAACTCTTGTGCGACCATTCGCTCCACCATCCTTGTTCGTTGAGGCTTCGTCGTCCATCGTCCTAAGGAATATCCATCTACCAACTTTGAGAGTGAAGAATCCTTGGGATGATCGTGTCATTTGGTATCAGAGCACATTCTTAAGTTTAGTACTCTATCAATCTTTTCACCTTCTCATCTTTTCATCTTCTTTCATTCATCTTCTCATCTTTTCATCTTCTTTCATTCATCTTCTCATCTTTTCTTCTTCTTCTATTTTATTTTAAGTTTAAATTCGTCCAGCAGATTTGTTTGTACGATCGCAGATTTGTTTAAGTCTCAGCAGATTTATTTAAACTCATCACAGATTTGTTTAAGTCATCACATATTTGTTTCGGCTACAACAGATTTGTTTACTTCATCACATATTTGTTTCGGCTTTAGCAGATTTGTTTCGTCTACAACAGATTTGTTTAAGTCACCGCAGATTTGTTTCCAGTTTTTTCCTACAGCACTGAAGCGACCATTCCAGTTTCCTGAAACGACCATTTTGATCCTCACGGGAACAAAAGCAATTTTTGGGCTTTTTGGGTTAAACATTGGGTTTGATTGGTTCTTGTTCTATATGAACCTTTGAGAATCACTTGAGTGAGGCAGTTCTTGAGAGTTTTTGAGAAAAACACTTGAGAGTAAACACTTGTGAGAACCTTTACTACTAACTTGTTTGTTGAATTTTGCAGGTGTAACCATGTCTGAAAATGGAGGAAACAACAACCGTGAAGGAGAGAACAACAACTTCCTAATCTATAAATGGAAGCCTTGTTGGGAAAAAGGCGACGGTTGATGAGAGTTGAGATGGATGCGGTACATGAAAGGTTGGACCGGGTGCTAGAGGAGGTTCAAGAAAGGCTACCACATAATTTGCCTAATCCACCGAGGAGAATTGTAAACCAGATCCGGGCACCTAGAGATGATGAGGCAGAGGATTATTATAGTCATGATAGTTACTCATCACAAGGAAGCAGAAGAAGACCTAGACGTGTTCGTGAAGACAGAAGGCAAAACAATGAAAATTTGGGTGGTTTTAAGCTAAAAATTCCGACGTTCTATGGGAAAAATGATCCAGACGTCTACCTAGAGTGGGAGAAGAAAGTAGAACAGGTTTTTAACTTCCAGAATTGTTCGGAGATCAACAAGGTGAGAGCAGTGGCCATTGAGTTAATGATTATGCACTCAGCTGGTGGGATCAGTTAGTAACCTCACAAAGGCGAAATGGAGAATATCCAATAGAGACTTGGGCAGAACTGAAAGCAGTCTTGAGAAAGAGATTTGTTCCCAGCCATTACCATCGTGATCTACATCAGAAGCTAAGGATACTTGCTCAGGGAAGTAGGAGCGTGGAGGATTATTATCAGGAGAAGGAGACTCTTTTGATAAGAGTTGATGTAGAAGAGGATCGAGAAGCAACTATGGCTAGGTTCTTAAGTGGTTTGAACAGAGATATCCAGGATCGACTTGAGATGCAACACTATGTGGAGTTAGAAGAGATGTTGCACAAGGCGATTATGATAGAACAACAACTGAAGAGGAAGAGTTCTACACGACCAACTTATGGGGCTGGAACATCTAATGCAAAACCTAGTTACCAGAGGGAAGAGAAGTTATTCACCAATCCAAAGGTGGGCACCAAACCTGTTGTTGTCAATCCAATTACCAAGGGCAAAACTGAGGTTACTACTACGAGAACCCGAGAAGTGAGATGTTTTAAGTGTCACGGGGTGGGACACTATGGCAATGAATGCTCCAATAGGAAGACCATGATTCTTCTAGACAATGGAGAGTACGAATCAGAAAAAGAGGAAGTGGTTTCTAATTCACTAGAATAACATGAGGAGACGCCGGCTAAGGGCGAGTCATTGGTAGCAAGGAGATCACTAAGTGTGCAGACTAAGGCCGAGGAGCAAGAGCAAAGGGAGAACTTGTTTCATACTAGATGCCATGTCCGAGACAAAGTGTGCAGTCTCATAATTGATGGAGGTAGTTGAACAAACGTGGCAAGTGAAACAATGGTCATGAAACTTGGATTAGTAGTGAAACAACATCTGAAACCTTACAAGTTTCAATGGCTTAATGATAGTGGAGAGATGAAGGTCAACAACCAAGTGTTGGTTCCTATTATCATAGGGAAGTACGAGAGTGAGGTTCTATTTGACGTGCTACCCATGGAGGTAAGCCATATTCTTCTTGGCAGGCCGTGGAAATATGATCGAAGGACGAACCATGATGGATTCACTGATCGGTATTCTTTTGAGTTCAAAGGGAGAAAGTTCACTTTGGTTCCGTTAACTCCTCATGAAGTTTATCAAGATCAGTTGTTACTTAAGCAGAGGAGAAAAACAAACACTTTAAGAGACCCCACAAACACTACTCACCAAAAAGAGAGCGAGAGTCTGAGAAAAACCCAGAAAGATGCATGTGAGAGTACACGTGAGAGAACACATCAACTTCTTTGAGAGAGATTGTGAGAAAAGGAGAGCAATGTTTCTGAAACAACCAACAATTGTACCTATGTATAATGAGGCTCATTTTATCTCTAGCAATCGTAACCATGTTTTTCTAGTTGTGAGGTCTCTTATTTGCAGGATTAGTTCAACTTGGCACAAATGAAAGAAACGTCCAAAGGATTTGTGGCATGGGCGCTATTTGCAAGAGAGCTGAATCAGAAGGGAACCCACAAGGTATGAGTATTCTTGTGATTATTCATAGTGTATTAATGACTGTTTTATCTATAGAGTTTATGCCAGAACATGTCATGCAAGTTGGTGAAAAATTTTCTAAGATGGCACACTTCATTCAATTGCATAAAACTGGTCATGTTTTGCATGTTGAGTTTGCTTATAATCATTCTATACATTCGGCTACTAAGTTTTCACCATTTCAGATTGTTTATGGTTTTAATCCTTTAACTCCATTGGATTTATCACCATTACCTTTCAATGAGCGTGTGAATTTAGATGGCAAAAAGAAAGGCTGAACTTGTTAAGCAGATTCATGAGAAAGCAAGGGTGAACATTAAGAAGAGGACTAAGCAGTACCAAAATCAAGCAAACAAAGGACGACGCAAGGTGATATTTGAACCAGGAGATTGGGTTTGGGTTCATATGAGAAGAGAGCGCTTTCCGTCACAAAAGAAGTCCAAACTGAAGCCAAGAGGAGATGGTCCATTCTAAGTCTTAGAGTGGATCAATGACAATGCTTACAAGCTAGACTTGCAAGGTGAGTATAATGTGAGTAATTCTTTCAATGTTGCTGACTTGAGTCTTTTTGATGTAGGCGAACTTGATTTGAGGTCAAATCCTTTTCAAGAAGAGGGGGATGATAATAATATCATAAGAAGCAAGAACGACCAAGAGGATGCATTGCTTGTACCCGTTGGACCAGTGACTAGAGATAAGGCTAAGAAGATTAAGGAGGCACTTAACAGGCTGATTGGAAAGCTTTTGGACAAGGATAATATCCAGAATTCTTTTGGGGAGCAAGTCTAGCCCAATTTTAAACTTATTCAAGTCCAAGAAACCCCAAATTAAATGTCTCATTTTGTGGCTAAAGAGAATGACGAAAATGGAGGCCAAAAATCACTTTGGAGGGAGTGGAAACATCAAGAGTTGAATTCCCATTCAACTATCTATCTTTATTTCTTGATGTTTCCACTCCCTCCAAAGTGAGTTTTAGCATCCATTTTCGTCATTCTGTTTAGCCACAAAATGAGACATTTAATTTGGGTTTTCTTGGACTTGAATAAGTTAAAAATGGGCTGGACTTGATAGACTTGCTCCCCAAAAGAATTCTGGATACTCTCCTTGTTCAAAAGCTCTTCAATCAGCCCGTTAAGTGCCTCTTAATCTTCTTAGCCTTAGCTCTAGTCACTGGTCTAACGGGTACAAGCAATGCATCCTCTTGGTCGTTCTTGTTTCTCATGATATTCGTATCAAGAAAGCTCTTCTTCTAGCCGCCTCTGTTTTTCCTTGATGAATTGTTCAGCTCATGGATTTCTTCTTTGTCACATAACCATCTATCAAAGTGAGAAATGGTCAACGGTCCGACCCCTCGAAGCCTAGATACTCTGCTCTTCCGGAAGGAAATTCTTCGATCCATTCATCATTATATATTGTTCTACCAAGACGCTCTCGAACAAAGTGCTCATAACGCATACCTCGCAAAAAAAGAGGATTGTCAGAGATTTGACATCCCAGAGACCATTATGCGAGTAAAAGCTTTTAAAATTAGAAAAACACATTTCATATCTTCGAGGACCTCCTCTTTTTTCATCCTGATCGACTAAGTAATTGAAATCACTAGTGAGTAGCAAAGCTTCATTTCTACCCAAGTTAATTTCTGTTAAGTTATCCTAGATCTCTTTGCGTTTATCACTCGTAGGATGACGACACACAAATGTAAGGTAAAAATCTTAGATTTATAATCTATGCTAGTATCAACATAATTCGCAAAAGACGTAAGAATAGATATATTAACATCAATTTTCCAAAAAAGTGCTAATCTTCCACTTAGTCCATCAGGAGGAACTGTAAACTAGTTTCCATAACTCATCCACTAAAAAACACGAAAAACAAACTCGTCTTGATTTTTTATCTCCATGAGAAACGTTATGTCAGGAATTAACTTTAGTCACATTTCCCTAAGCCCAACTATAAGGGAGCTTCCAAGCCCTTGACAGTTCCATCTGCATGTAATCATTTATGAGTGGGGGGGGGGGGTTTAAGAGAACACGCCAAACTCTTACAAGAAGAAGGCACTAAGGCCTTAGAAATAGTAGCAACAAATGAAGAATTTAACTCCTCAGTAAGAGGTACATAAGTAGTTTGACCAGCAGCCAAGTCTCTCTCCAATTTGGACCTCCATCTTGGTGATCTCCGAACCGGTAATAAGACTCTCCTTTGCGAAGCAGAGCGTCTATCAGGGCTTGTAACTCTCCTCCTAGCTTTGTTGTCTTGTCTTTTGCTTTTACCTTCCTCTTAGATATCAGCTTTGGTCCAGGTATTGGCGTCCTCCTTCTTGAAGCTTCCTCTCAATGTTGCGAACTTCTTTCAATGTTGCGAACTCACAAATCTCTGATGGAAACCAGGAAGTCCGTGAAACCTTCGCTCTTCTCCCACAGTTTTTGGACTTGGCCACTCTCGAATAGCCTTCACTTTTTTTCATGTAAATGACACGATCCTCCCAAGAATTCTTCACTCTCAAAGTTGGTAGATGGATATTCTTTAGGACGATGGACGATGAAGCCTCAACGAACAAGGATGGTGGAGCGAATGGTCACACAAGAGTTGCTGAAACCCTCTTGATTTACCTGTCCCTTGGATATGACGCACCAAGTCGGACTGATCCCCTAGATATGACTCACCAAGACGGATCGGTTTTGTGATTGTTGGATATTACACACCGAGCAATCGGTTGTGTTCATAAGGAATAAAAGAGAATCACTCTCAAAAGAAGTTTTATAAAAAAGTTGTGTGTTGTCTCCAATGGAGATTACATGAATATAAAGGGAAAGAAAATTTGAAAGAAAAGATAGAAATTTAATTGTCTTGAAAACTAAAAGAAATAAAGATAAATAGTTGAATGAGAATTCAACTCTTAATGTTTCCACTCCCTCCAAAGTGACTTTTGGCCTCCATTTTTGTCATATTTAGCCACAAAATGAGACATTTAATTTGGGTTTTCTTGGACTTGAATAAGGTGAAAAATGGGCTGGACTTGATAGACTTGCTCCCCAAAAGAATTCTGGATACTCTCCTTATCCAAAAGCTCTTCAATCAGCCCGTTAAGTACCCCCTTAATCTTCTTAGCCTTAGCTCTAGTCACTGGTCCAACGGGTACAAATAATGCATCTTGCTTCTCATGATATTCGTATCAAGAAAGCTCTTCTTCTAGCCGCCTCTGTTTTTCCTTGATGAATTGTTCAGCTCATGGATTTCTTCTTTGTCACATAACCGTCTATCAAAACGAAAATATCCCTTTCTCTTTATCATCGAGTCATCAATGAAAGTGAGAAACGGTCAACGGTCTGACCCCTCGAAGCCTAGATACTCTGCTCTTCTAGAAGGAAATATTTTGATCCATTCATCATTATATATTGTTCTACCGAGACGGGCTCGAACAAAGTGCTCATAACGCATACCTCGCCAAGAAAGAGCATTGCCAGAGTATTTGACATCCCAGAGACCATTCTGCGAGTAAAAGCTTTTGAAATTAGAAAAACACATTTCATGTCTACGAGGACCTCCTCTTTTTCATCCTGATCGACTAAGTAATTGAAATCACTAGTGAGTAGCCAAGCTTCATTTCTACCCAAGTTAATTTCTGTTAATTTATCCTAGATCTCTTTGCGTTTATCACTCGTAGGATGACGACACACAAATGTAAGGTAAAAACCTTAGATTTATAATCTATACGAGTATCAACATAAAACACAAAAAACAAACTCATCTTGATTTTTTGTCTTCATGAGAAACGTTATGTCAGGAATTAACCTAAGTCATATTTTCCCAAGACCAACTGTAAGGGAGCTTCCAAGCCCTTGATAGTTCCATCTGGATGTAATCATATATGAGTGGGGGGTTTAAGGGAACACGCTAAACTCTTACAAGTAGAAGGCACTAAGGCCTTAGAAATAGTAGCAACAAATGAAGAATTTAACTCCTCAGTAAGAGGTACATAAGTAGTTTGACCAGCAGCCAAGTCTCTCCAATTTGGACCTCCATCTTGGTGATCTCCGAACAGGTAATAAGACTCTCCTTTGCGAAGCAGAGCGTGTACTAGGGCTTGTACCACTCCTCCTAGCTTTGTTTCCTTGTTTTTTGCTTTCACCTTCCTCTTAGATCTCGGCTTTGGTCCAGGTATTCGGCGTCCTCCTTCTTGAAGCTTCCTCTCAACCTCCTTGTTTACTTGTTCAGGCAAATCTAATCCTAGACGAATAAGAGTTGCCTCTAGTTCATAGTGCAAAGGAGAAAACTCCTCATTGTTCTCACTAAACACTTCATTTCCTGCAACCTCAAGGCCAGCCTCATGTTTCTCCATTGCTTTTGGACGTTGAGTTTCCTAATCGATATCCGATGGTACCCCATTTAAAGTAATGGTGACTTCTGTGAAACCCTCTGAAGCTCCAAGTCTATCAAACACCGAAAAGAGTGTATATAGCTTGATCGATCTGTTCCAAGGCAGGTATGCGTTCTATAGGCTGTTGAGCTTCTGCAAAAGGATCTTAAATCCTTTCAAGAATCGGTCTTGGTCCTCTAGGTTTAACATTCCTCTCAATCATAGCTATATCTTGGATTTTTTAGACCTTTTTCTACTGATTTAACCAGTCCAAGCTCCGAGAGAGGAGGACTTTCCAGGACCACAACTACCTCCTTCATAGGTGGTACGCTGTGAGGCACTACTACGAAAGAGGTCTTCTTTGAGGTTGTCTCCCTTGTTCAGCTGAAATATGAAGAGGAGATGATTTTCTTTGTGTTTTAGGTGATTGTGTTTGTTGTTGAGCAGCTAAGGTTCTGTTATCTTCATAATCATAGGCACGATGAGAAGACTGCATCCTATCCTTATCATGGTGTTGCCTATCATTCCGCTCTCGATAGCTCGAATCACAGGAGTGATGGTCTCTTCTGTTGCCACAAGTTTCTTTTTAAAGGCTGAGTCTTTTCCTGACCATACTTGTTAGATTTGATCCTTATTCCAGCGATTCGCTCCTGAATAATGCTTTCTTGAAGGTGATCTTCGTCGCTTCCTAGACGAGAGGGGTTGAGGAACAAACGCAGAAATTTCTGAATGTCTAACTATCTTGTTTGTTGGAGTAGTAGACGGTAGCAAATCTATATCATTAGAGCTCATTCTCTCTTCCTTCCTTTTCCTATTCGCTTCAACACGAGAACGTGTGTTGGTTTGGTTCACATCATCGGGTAACGGGTGGGGAGGTTTCCCAGCTTTGAGTAGATTAGCCGGACACCCTGTCTCCTCATGTAGAAGGCTCATGCACTTAAAGGAGTGCTTTTCAAGACCTTCATATACAAATAATATAATGACCTCCTCTCCCTTTGGTGTTAATATCAATTTCCTAGTAACCAGTGGCTTAAATGCATTCAACTCAATCTTAATCTTGTTTCCTATGCATCATAATCAATTACTCGGCCTAGTTTTTCCCTGATTGAGTCCAAGGTTGCATTTATCCAATACTAAAGAGGTATGCCATGAATCCATATCAAAACCGGATTTTAGATGGGAACGAGTCTGAAACAGTTGGTTCCCATCAATCTAGCACAAACATCCATCTCTTATAGTGGAAAGAGCTTGTTTAAAAACTGACTTAAGATCCTCTTCTGATTTAAACTTGAAGATAAATTTATCATGTCCTAGATCCCTACCTGATACACTCGATTTTATCGGCCAAATAGATGGCATAAAACTGAGTAAACCTTTAGTGTTTTGCACCCTCGAATTCATGAGCTTTCATATTAGTGTCAACTTGTTGGCTTCAATCAAACTGGAATTATCCACATTTGAAATCACAATTGGATCATCACAATACAATGTTCTACTTCGCTCATGGCCTATCCGTGATCCTCTCATAGACATCATGAATAGAAGACTCTAAGAAGTATCATATGTGATCGTAGCACGCTGTCCTTAAGCCAACTACAACCAATCTAGAAACCTAGAAATACTTTGTCCTTCACGTCAAAGTAATAGAATGAAAGGGACAGTGGAGATCAACTCTCGATCCAAAGCAAAAGTTGTTAAACAATTCTTGAAAAACAGAGTTCAGTTCGTAAAACAGGGAGAACTCGAGAACGGAGGTTTCACACCAGCCTCCCCTAAATTGAGACGAACCCCTTGAAGACAAGGAAGGGGAACTCGGATATAAAGATGCAGGTTTGTATGCAAATTGCAACCAATCTAGAAAGAGCATTCAGTAACTCAAATCATCAAAACATTGAATCCCCTACTTAGAACCCTAAAACCAATTAAAGGACTACTCAATCATGGTAAAAGACAAAACACAAAGGTATGAAGAAAACATAATTGAATTGCAACAAATTAAGAAATAAGATTTAGGACTCTTCACCAAATTGTCACAAATGATGAATCTCTAATTCCCAAGTAATAGGTTACAAAAGATCAAGATGTCTTAGAAAAAATTAGAAAATGAAGATTAAAAAATATATCCAGGAATCCCCTCAAAAAGTTGAGGTTAGGATTTTATAACAGTAGGGGGAATTAAGTTGGATTTGGAGTGAATTGGATCAAATATGGGCCCAAAGTATGCCTAAAAGCATTTGGGGTAGGGATTGATCGGTTTGGAATCAGATCGATTGGCCTACAGTCTCTCATTCCAATCTCTGCAACTGTGTGAACCGCTCGCCAGAATGACCCGTCTTCACTAAAACGAGTATAAATTTTGTAAGCACCGTTAGATTTCCTTTAAACCACTTGGAAATAAAAGCTAGCATCTTTAGATATCTTGTGTCAAAATTTGAGGATGATCTAAAAGCGGGAAATCTTCCATATATGGATAACTTTTGAAGTTGCTCCTCATCCCAAATTTGGTTTGTTTTTTCCAAAACAATGTAAATTTGTAAGAACTCGATAAAAGACTAAAAGACTCTAAATCCCATACTTGTAGCAACAATACCAAATCTCGAGATCACATAGAACTTTCAGAGTTAAAGAGCTTAATCTTTTAACATTCATAAGGATACGCGTGTACTCTCACAATCATAGTGAGACACAAACAAATTGGGAGGTACATAGCCTCCTTTTCGCCTATATCGATCTAACCAACTCAAATCCTCAGTACAGCTAAAAGTTTCCTTGATAGTTTTGAATAATACACATAATAACTCGATTTTTCCCGTTCCTTTCCTTTTCCTTTACAGCTTTATTATTCTTTTTTTTTTTTTCTTAACGAAGAAGAGTAGTGGGGAGTGGAACCAGTTCTCGTCTTATATAAACAGCATCAAGAGACAACTCAATCATGTATGCTCAATTCACACCCATCGATACTATCATCAAACAAAAATTCTCAACATCATTCCACAATTCCATTCATACAAACTACATCAACAAATCCTAACGAAAGAAAAGTATATTGGTTAGTATACTCCATAGTTTTTCCACATTATTGCACATGATTATGATGACATAAAGAATGCATAGAGTTTGAAACATGGGTAAGGTGAGAGGTGTGATACTAGACTAAAAAGACGTAATTCAGAGTTTACAGAGGGTGATAACTATATAAAGAAACCCTGAATATATGAATTGACAAAACCCTGAATATATGATCCATTACATGATTACCAAACCCCTAAGTAAGATATAATAAGTCCTGTTTAGGTTCCAATAAGCAAAGTTAAGTTCAAATCATCCAAATTTCTAAGTGATAGGGGTTACCGTAAAATTAAATAAGGTGCAATTCTTTAAGAAAAGGTCATAGTTCTTTCAAAAATTATTGACTTAAAAAAACACGTATTATTGTTCTTGTGTATGAACACTCTCATCATATGGTGGCTCTGAATATGTTTCATCCTCTTTTTCTTGTGGCCAATCATTGTATTCCATGGCCAACACCTCCCATATAGTGCGCGCCATTTTTGATTTTTTTGTATTTTATTTAATATACACCGAAAAGCACCAAAATGAAAAAGATAGCCATGATTAGTAACTGTAAATAATAATAAAAAGATATAGGGGGGTTTATTCGTTTAAAGATTTGAATGGATTTCAAAATCCTCATAAGATTTAGAAATCCATGTAGATTTTCATTGATTTTAAAATCAAACAAAAAAAATTTCAAAATAACATGGATTTGAAAGTGGAATATCATGGATTTGTCAAAATCAAACATTTTAAAATATAATATATATATATATATATATAAAGATATAAATTATTTTTCACATATCTAACATCTCAATCGAATCTCTCCACATATTCGATGTTATAACTTGCTCCACTGATTGACATATTCTCTCTGTTGGTCTTGAATTGTAAGAACTTCATGATCAATATTGTCATTAAGCTCTTCAATAACTTTTCCTTCACTTTCGTTTTCTTCTGGATAAAAGAAGTCTTTATTAATATGTCTACTGATAAATGTTATGGTTGGATTAAGTGTAACGTTATGTAATAATAATTATTTATTTGTAAGGTTGGATTAACTATTTTTATTTTCAGTTAGTGTTAATTTATTTTGTTTTTATTTATTGGGTTTAAACGTATTACAAATCAAAAGAAAATAAATCGAACAAATAATTTTTTTTTTCTTTTCAAGTTATATATGTCGGCAATCATTGTAAGTAATTTGTGAAGAAAAGCGATTCATTGTATCAATAGTTATCACCACAAAGACAACGTGAGCTCGTGAGTCATGACTACTCAATTAGTCAAATTATGCATCGTTAAATGTGTGCTTAATGTTAAAGTTCATTCACAGTTTTTATGTGTCATATGCTGTTTTATCAGGTTTATTTTCAAATCTACCTGAAATAACATGGTGGGAGTAGGGATTTGAAATCTTCTTTTTATAAGTAAAATAGATTTTCAAATTTATTCAAATCTTATGTTAAATCAAATCTATATCAAAATCTTTAATATTGAATAAAAGGTGATTTTAACTAGTATTTATAAATGATGGAACCAATAAGACATGATTTAGAAATCTTTTTTAAAATCATTGATTGAATAACACGTGATTTTACTTGTATTTTCAAATCCATTAAAATCCTTAAACGAATAAACCCCCTATAGTCTAAAAACTAAATTTAAATCTATATATAGCGTTATTGGTCTCCGGAAGTGGTGTGAAGGCTTGTATAATGGAATCCTGAATACTTACATTTGTTAGAAATCTTAGAGTGGCAAATAAATTAGAAGGTAGTAGACGTATATGCCTGAAGAAACCGTTACCATCCGATCAAGGAAGAGGAGGGTAAAGCCATGTAGATGACAACATATGGGTTAGTTGATGGCCAAACTCGGGTAAGGTTTGCTACAACTTGTTAAGCTTTGTGACCAATATGTAAATCTTCAAAAGCAACAGAGTAGGGTTCCCTAGGGAGGTTTAGCACACCAGTGGTTGTCATTTACAGGGAGTATGGTAAGAATTGATGCTGAGCTACGATTGAAATAGCATACTATATAGTGGAGGCGTAGTCGGCCGGAGAGGAGAGTTATTGGAAAAAGGAGGCAAACTATTTCGTATCAGTGGGAAGTGATGTGGGGATAATTTATGATTCGTGAAACGAACATTTGGAGAAAGCCAGGGGTCTCATTGTGCAAAAGTAAACTTTAAGTTCATTACCATAGTGTGTGGGTTGATGAGGGTTGGACGGTTCTGTTTCTATGGAGGTTTGTAAGACGGCATGGAGACATTGCTGCCTTTTAGGGTCAAGAGCCGATGACGATGTGATGCTAAGTTTTGATGTTTCTGCTGCAACGGTGGAACCTAAGTTAAGGTGAAGCCACTGTGGGGCTGGCATGTCGAACGGAGGTGAAGCCAGCGTGTGGTTCTCTTTCCTTACTGGTTCTAAAACGATAAAATTTACTATGTAACTCATTTATCATTTCTCCAAGAGACTACGATGTTGTTTTTTTCTTAGTTAAGATTTAAAACAGCAGGAAGTTTCTAATCTGGTTGCTATGGGAGAAGGTCAATTAGGCTTCCCCAAGTAACCCTAAAGCCTGGAAATTACATTTTGACCTACAACGAATATGGGAATGAGAGTTTTAGGGGTGTTATTGGTTTGTGTACTTAGAGTAAATTATAAAGATTTAGATGCTGTTAAGATTCTAGTGTTATTCAATTAAGATTTTCCAAAACTCTATTAAAGTTTTGTGTTATTGGTTTATGTATTTGTAGAAATTACTCTAAAATCTTTATAAATCCAGAGTTATTGGATTCATGAATTTATAAAGTCAATAAAAGTTTTACATTATTCAACTTTTATGAAATAATTTTATTTTGTCATTGAATTAAAATATTATGTTATTAGTTTATGGATTCTTGATATATCATGGTTTTTACCCGTTTTTAGCCATGATATATGTCTTGATTTCAGAGTCCTTCTAGTGTTTTTGTAGTCTTTTTGAGTCTTTTCAGGTTTTGGCACGTTTGGAGCATAATTGGAGATATTGGAGCATTCTGTAGACTTTTGGCATTCGTTGAAGAATTTTCCACCGTTGGATTGAGCTCAAATTTGGATACAAGATATATCTATGGATTAGCTTTCATTTGGAAGTGGTTTGAGGCCATTCTAACGGTGCGATCAAAAGTTATGCCAGTTTTTGTGAAGACAGTCCAGTCTGGCGAGCACAGAGTCCTGGTATCGACCGATACCAACCTGGTATCGATCGATACCGACTGCAGAAAAGGAAAACACGTGATTTTACAAGTCTGAAGAGTCCAAAACTTGGCCCAAAGGATCCTACTATTTACAATTAAGCCCAGGACGTGTTTTAGCATGATATTTAGGGTTTTCAGCCACCTGTTTAGGCTACGCTTTATTCTAGGCATTATTTTACTTTGGTTCTTTAGGGAGACAAGTCTGAAACTCTGTTCGGGAGAGAAGATTTTGAACCCTTTTGTTATTTCTTACTTTGATGATCTATTCAATCATGTTGTTTGCTTCATTCTGCATGTCTGAGTAGATCCCTTTTAGGTTTAGGGTTTTCTCATAAAGGATTTCATGGTTTGTTAGATAGATTAATCTGTTAGGGTTCACAATCAATTGAATTCTTCACCATAGGTTGTCCTCAAGGCTAGTTCTAGGTTGACGAATCTGGAATCTAGATTTTAGGATTGTTGATTAGTCACGAAAGTGAGATTGATAACCTGACAGAACCTAGGGTGAGCAAAATAATTATCTGCAAAGAAATTTGGTTTAATTATTTTGTGAACATATCAAACTTGGACATTAAAGCTGGTTTAGATCTTTAGGATTTGCAAAGAAATTTGGAATTCTAGGATTTAGACTTAGATAGTTTTCGCAACGAAAGTTGGTTAATTATATCTTAGTGATTTGAGTTCGAGAACAGTGCTTAACCTGAACCATGTTGATTGATTTGTCTGCATTCCTTGATTTCCTGAGAAATACCCTAGGCCTATATCCTCTCCATTGATTTTACATCTTTTAATTCTGCATATTTATATTCTCGCTTGATTGATTTGGCTTAGCGTAATTTGATTCTTGAAATCTATTGTGTGATTCTCTGAGTCTTTGTGGTTCGACCCCTACTATACTGCAGCCACTGCTTTAGTATCCTTAGGGTATTATTTTGAGCATATCAATTCTACACATTTCCTTCACAAAATCTAATCACCCAAAGTATTGTGCTCTGATAAGATATTCTCAAAATCATGCACCTATTGAGTAACATTTTCATGTATAACGTTAATGAACATCCAACTAAAAATGACGCTAATGGATGTTCTGATGGTCTTCTTTGGTATAAAGATTCCGGAAACCATATTGCTGGGGAGTTCCCTATGTCCGTGATTCAATCATGATTTCATGAACAATATGGTTTCTTATTTGTCTTTTTTATAAGTGTACAAAAAGACCTGTTATTTTATAAAGAAGAATTTTTTTTTTTAACAAGGCATTCATCATCAAAACCAAAGATCAAACGTCGTAGTTTAGCAAGACAGCACGACCATATTTGTAAGCTTCTCAACTCGAACCATTTTAATGCGAGAATGATATATGTCTCTAGAGGCCAAAAATAAGACCCATTAGCATATGTTTAATTCAGATCGTTATGCTGATTTTCTTGGTGAAACAAAGACAGAAACATTTTCAATCCTCCGATGTAATAGGAGTAAAGAATTGATGTATTGAGAAGCATACTTATGATTATTCTTCGCTCTTTTATGAATATATATAGCAGATGAGGAAAACAGAATAAAATATTTTGGCAAAATTCTTCATAAGTTTGAGTACTCCATAAAAGTTTATGATTATCTTTGGAGAATTTTATGAGATTTTGAAAAAGCTAATCAAAGATTATACAAAACTCTCTAATAGTCATTTAAAATCTTTAATTTATCTACTTTTTTTTTTTTTTTAAATCATCAAAACTCTTTCAAAATTACAAACCAATAACACCCCCTTAGATTTAAACATGAGAGTCACACATGACACAATATTAACTGAGGTCGATGACGTAGAATGAAAGAAAAGAGTTTATTATATGTATATAGATTTTAAATATATTTTATTTTTTGTCAACAATCAATTTTATATATTTTAAACTAACATAAATATTAAAAAGTTATGGTCTAAAACTGTTAAAATTAGGGTTTCGACACCAAGTGCTCCAAACGGCGAATCTCAGATCTGAGTGAAAGGAATCAAAGATCCACAGTACAGGGTATTAGATATCCTCGTGCCCTTTTTCACCGTCAATCGATAGAGCTAAAGAGCAACTGAGTGTAAACCCAGAGCTTCTCAAATGAGTCGGCCGAATAAGAAGATAGAACTGTCTCTCATGGAGGAGCTCAAAGCTCTAGATATGCTGGAAGAAGGAGAAACAGTAGATATCCCATATCTTGAGAATGAAGATCTGATCGAGGAGAATTCCAAGAGTGTGATTGTGCGATGTCTGAACTCCCATGCACATAAAGTCAGGGCTTTGATCAAAGCCTTACCGGCAATATGGGGGATGGAAGACAGGGTAAGAGGAAGAGGAGTAGGAGATGACAAAGTCCAGTTCATATTTGAGAACGAGGTGGATCTTTATCACGTTCTATATAGAGGTCCTTGGTTTGTCAACGGTTGGATTGTCACAGTAAAACAATGGAAGCCAAATCTCGGATCGGATTACTTAAACAAAATCCTCTTGTGGATACGAGTAAAGGAATCCCCATCCACCAAATGAAGAAGCAGGCAGTGGAGAGCATAGTTGGTCCCCATGGCATAGTGGATGTGGTGGAGCTTCACGCAAAACATTCTAGCTCCTTGAAGCATGTTAGAGCTAGAACTTGGATTAAGGTGGATGAGCCATTATGCTTTAAAAAGACAACAAGGTTTAAATCAGGGGAAGTGGCATCAATAGAGTTGATTTATGAGAAACTATTGAATGTATGTTTTATCTGCAAAAGGCTCACACACGATAAAACCAGATGTCCATTTCAGGTGACTCCAGAGCAACAGGACAGTGGAGTAAGTAATCAGGGAAGCCGGAAAGACAACATGGGACTTGTTGATAAAGGAAAAAAGATAGATGGAGCTGGGAATCATGAGATCACTAAAGGAAATTCGGGACAAAAGAAAAGCCAGGGTTTCAGTGGCTCTTCATAGGAAGAGGGAAAAAGAGCGTTTGAAAAGTCCTTATTTAATTTATGCAAAAGATGGATAGAGGAAACCGAATTAAGAAAGTTCTGGAGTGGAGACCAACCGGAAGACTAGTCTCTGACAAACCAATGAAAGAGATACCAAGATCCTCAGGAGACTCAGAGCACTCGCCAAATAAGAAGAGAAGACTCAGTGGGAGTGATGAAAGGCAAAGAAAGAGGGCCAAAGTAGACTCCTCAGATTCAAACTGTCCAGCTGGCTCAGTATTTGAGAGGCTGGAAATAGTGACGAGAAACTGAAACACAAGGAAATAGTGGAAGAGGCTGAGGGACCCAACCATGCTCCATCTGTTTTTGAGAGGCTGGGAAACAGTGGAGACAGTAGGAAGAATGTCACCAATGAGAAGATCTCTCCTTCTATGTTTGAAAGATTGAGTTCACAGTCTTCATGCTCCACACCTAAGCTCTGGGCTAAATAAGGGACACCTGCTCATTCTGCTTCCATAGCAGCTCCAGGTTCAAATCACTCTGCTTCATCAGCTACACTTAGCTCCAATCCCACTGCTCTGAAAGGAAGTGGTGATAAAGGACACAAATTGAAAGAAGGGTTGATGGTTAATTCCAACCCTTCAAAGTCAAGATGAGAATAATGATTTGGAACTGTTAGGAGGTGGGGAATACCCCGACAGTTCGACATCTGAGGGAAATACATGGTCGATATTTCCCAGAGATCTTATTCCTCTGTGAGACCAAGAATAAGAGGCATTGTCTGGAAAACTTAGCTCAGCAATCAGGTTTTGGTGATTTATGTACAGTAAAACCAGTGGGTCTAAGTGGAGGATTGGCGTTAATGTGGAAACACTACAAGAAAAATCCACATTCTTAGCATCACGAAAACGCTATAATACGTCATTAATAGCGTTTTCATAAACGCTGTTTATGCCCAAGGTATGGTAGGTGACGTATATACAATAGAGCTTTTTCCTTATGCTATGATAACATCTTCTAACATAGCATTAGAAAGACGCTTTGTTATAGTTCTTATTAATTTTTTTAAACCACTTTTGTAATTCATTTTTCATGCTATGATTGGTCCTTTTACCATAGCTATATGTTAACGCTTTATTTTATTTTGTTATATCAAAGTTTTACGCGGTAATAGATTATATCATAGCACCATTTTATTTATGAAAAAGTTTGTAATAACTTAATTCGAAAGCTATGATAGATGTTTCTACCATAGCATTACTAAATTGTTATATTACATTGTCATATGTTATGTTCAAACTGATCAAATGTTATGTTGAAACTGACACAACCCTGTTTTTTAAAACTACAAAATCCATAACAGAAGTCTGAACTCACAATACATAACATAAAAGTCTTAAGCCAAGGTTCCAAGCACAAGTCTTAGAAGCAAAAACAAATTAGAAGTAGTACTTACTAATTAACCATCATGATCAGTTTAACAGATAATCACTTTGTCCTCTGGCCATGCAATAGTTGTACCAATAGCATCTTCCATACACTCAATTTCATCTGATGGCCTCCAAACAACTGCATCATTTACCTTCACTATATCTACCCAAACCTTAACTGCATTATTCCCCAAGAGAACAAAGTGGACATGTTGGTATGGGTCGTTTGTAACCCAGCGTTCTTCAGCAACAACCCGCTTCCTCCCGGTGATATCCATCAACTTGCACTTCTTATTTTCCTTGGAAACAACTATGTAGTTCCGCTGGAATGTTTAAGAAGAATATAAACCATTATTACAGTAAGAAGAATAACCAGGGGTTTCTTCTTAACATAATAAAAAAAAATACCTGAGATCTCCTTAAAGGAGATTGTGGATCTGGTATAGTGTTCTTTACTGGAGATTTTGGAACTGTGTGTGGAGATTCCTCAATAGGAGATTCAGATGCTGGTGCTGCAGATTTTGAACATGTTGCTGCAGATGTTGATCCTGTTGCTGCAGATTTTGAAGCTGTTGCTGCAGATTTTGATCCTATTGCAGCAGATTGTGAAGCTGCTGATGGGGATGTTGATCCTGTTGCTGCAGATTTTGAAGCTGTTGTCGCAGATTTCGTACCTGATGCAGATTTAGAACCAGATGCATTATCAGCTGCATCTAGGGGATACTCAAAAATGACTTTATTGACAGGCCACATAACAAAAGCCTGCAAACAGTCCTCAAGGTGTGACATATCCTTATTAGGCCTCCATATCCATGTATCTAGTACATGTACCACATCCACAAAGATTTTAACTGCTGCTGGTCCGAGTTGAAGTCCATTAACCATTGCGTCTCGGTCTTGTGTCTGCCAATAACCTTCAGCAACTATCACACCATCTGAAGATAAATCCCCTAATTTGCATTTGTTCCGAGAATTTGCTCTTAGGCCCTGAAAAAAAGATTACGATGAATGTACAATCTGATTATGTCTATCATATACTCATCAAACACCAACTCTTTAGACTGAACTATGGTTCATAATAATAATTTTACCGTAGGCGCAATGTCTTCCATTGACAGGCCCTGGTCTACTAAAACACACTTATAGGGAGGCCATGCAATCATCTGTCCAACAGCCAAATCAACAGTATACATGTTAGATGCATGTCTCCAAAGGGGTGCGTCTGGTTTAATAGCAGTTTCAAGTAAAACTTTGAGATCCGTAGGGCCTAGGAGACCGTCATTAACAATATCATCCGGATCAGATGATAGAATACGCCCCTCAGCAATGTTTTCATCAGTGCCAGACCAATCCACCAACACACACTTAGGTCGTAATCTTTTGTTCACACTCTACAAAATGTTGATTACAAAATAATGTTAGAATTAAAAAAAAAGAATAAGTGTATGACTGATTTGATCTAAATTACTTACTCTTGCAGCTGAGTTTTCACCTGTCTCATGTTCATTTCTCTGTAACATGAATAATATAGTTAAAAACTATGTAATTTACAAGCTTCTTGTATAGAAAATGTGAACTCTTAAAGAACTCCTAATCGAATCTAACCTTCAATTTGGCAATTTCATCTTGCAACTCATTGACCTTTTTCTATAATTGAACTTGCTTCTCTTGCATGTCAACCATACACTTGTTCTGCATTTGCATACAAGCTAATTTTGTTTTAGCCATGCCTCTACCCATTGCCCTCAACCGTCCAGGATTGTCAGGTCCTAAAATTTGGGTAAGGTGATCTTCTTCTGGATTTGTTAGAGTTGTTGGAGCATCCTNATAATTGAACTTGCTTCTCTTGCATGTCAACCATACACTTGTTCTGCATTTGCATACAAGCTAATTTTGTTTTAGCCATGCCTCTACCCATTGCCCTCAACCGTCCAGGATTGTCAGGTCCTAAAATTTGGGTAAGGTGATCTTCTTCTGGATTTGTTAGAGTTGTTGGAGCATCCTTACCGTCCAGCTCAATTGCCTTTATCTGCAACACATAAGGTACATATTCAAAGGCTCATATATAGATTCTTTTATTTTTAACCATATACTTGTAACTTACAATTTTTTCAGCGGCATTTGTATTCACTGTCGTACCATCCTTTTTGGTACGCGACTTTACCCTGACCTTTAGCCTTGTCACTTCAGATGGATCTCCACTTTTAACTTTCTGTGACAAACACAAAATAACATTGAGTAATATATCATATATTTTATCATATATGGTCGTTTTTAAGCTTACCATTTTTTCAGCCAATCTGACCATTCCTTTACGGCTAGTAGTATGAGGAATCTGTTTGCGCCTCCTTTCTTTAAATGTTTCACTCAAAGCCTAAAAGATGAATGTTAATAATCTATAGCAAAATAATTAACTTACTTATTTTGAAGTCAATACCTTAAACTTTGGGCTAGTCTTGAGTTTAACAAATTTACGCGATTCAGAAGGAGAAATATTTTTTGGACGGAGATTCATCCTCTGTTGGTTATTTTCAGCATTGATAACATTCTGGACAACACATGATTTGTGTGACCTCCACAAACATGACATCTGCTTCAACACAACAGTCTTTTGATACTTTTCATCAACTTCAAACCTTGCCTGCATTCATTTACAAACATACCATAAATATAAAGATCAAACTGCTCTTAGTTATTAAATTATCGCTGCTGAAAGTATAATGAAAAGGTCACCTGGACAGATTTCCAAAGAACTGTTTTGATTTCTTCACTAACATTATTCCACCAATTAATTGTGACAGGAACGTGCTCTCGTACCAATGTACCTATGTACGATGACAACTTAACTGATCCTGGACCATAAGGATCTCCCGTGATAGTGTAGTCGACTCGTTCTCTAACATTTGGATCCTTGGCAATGTTTTTCATCTTTGTTGGTCCTCGTTGTCTCTTACGCTTGGTTGGACGCTCATGTTCTTCAGATAATTCAATCTCACCTTCAGGCTCTTCCTTATTGACTCCTTTATCAGTCACTTCAGCTGCAGTTGTCCTTTCAGGCTCTGTTTCTTTTGAAGGCTGCAGAATTTCCAAAGGCTCTTGGTCTCCTAAATGCTGCTGCTCTTGTGTAGACTGTTCTGGTACTTCAGCATTCTCATTGTCTTGTGCAGCCTTCTTACCTCCTCGTACAGTCTTCTTATTTCGTCTACCCATCTTAATTCACCTGCAGCATGATAAACATAAAAGATCAATCAGATTTCAAACAACAGACAGCAACAAAGCATGAACAACAACAAAACATAAAAAGATCAATCAGATTTCCGACATTAGACATCAAACAAAGCATGAACAACAACAAAACATAAAAAGATCAATCAGATTTCCGACATTAGCTAGACATCAAACAAAGCATGAACAACAACAAAACATAAAATGAACAAGTTCACACATATATGCCTTCACAATCAGATCGAGCATTTTCAGCTTCATCCATGTCAACGTCCATGTCAACAGTTGATGGCAATGGACCAATGTCTGCATTTCCACCTTCAACATATTCTTTACTGTATCTTCTAGAAGGACCTCTCATAACAACATGCCAACTTGATGAATCATCTTCCCTAGAATAAAACACTTGCTTTGCTTGAGTGGCTAATATGTATGGATCCTTCAAAAAGGATAGTTGACTTTGATTCAGATTAATAATTGTGAATCCATCTTCTACCTTCACTCCATTACCTCTTACTGCCCATTGACACCAGAATAGAGGAACATAAAAAACGTGGTAATCCAATAGTATAATATCAGTGACTCTGCCGTAGTACTATACTAAATCAACCACTTGTGAAGTATCATTTGCGCTAGACCTACACATTGTTGTTGCCTCATAGTAAACCCCACTATTCTGACTTTGCCTCTGAACTGAGCTTATGTGAAATCGTTGCCCATTCACTATATAACCTGTGTAGTACCTTGCACTAGTACGCGGACCATATGCCAACCACTTAAGTGTGTCTTCATGATCATTTGAAACAAGAGGTATCTAACAATTGTGAAACAAAAGTCAGACACTGCAAAGTTATCATTATCTAAAATTCAGTAAAGTGATAATAACTTGCCTATTCTTTCAACCAAGAAGCAAAATTCTGTGCATGCATAGTCCATAACATTGATGCATCACGTCTGCATCTTGCATTTGAAGACTGTAGATATTGCAGGTGCATGCTTGTAAAGGACAAAAACAACAAGGATTAGCCTCTTCTTCATAATGTAAACAGAGGATACTATAGTTACATGAACTTACTCCACATAAAGATCGAAGGCAGCCATATTTTGAATGACAGCAAGATGAGCTATTTTCTTCTCCATGTCAGTAAGAGTGAATGAAGTGGCTGCAGATATTGGGCATCCTCCAAGGATAGAGCTGTTCTCATACTCTATATTTCTTTCCATTTTTTCTTCTACACTTGTTGTCTTCTTCAAAAAATCATTGCAGAACTGTATGCATTCCTCTGCAAGATAAGACTCAGCAATACAACCCTCTGGTCTTGCAGGATTTCGTACAAAGTCTTTCAGAACTTTCATGTATCTATAAAAAATGTTTTATAAAGATTAGCAACTAAACAATATAATCAATTTTTTTGATGAAGAATAATAGTATAATAAAGCAGAAGGTATACCTCTCAAATGGGTACATCCATCTAAAATGGACTGGTCCACCAAGACGAGCTGCCCGTCCTAAATGTACTGTCAAGTGCACCATTATATCAAAAAAGCTAGGTGGGAAAAATCTTTCAAACATACAGAGAGTTTCCACGATTTCAGCCTCCATAACTAAAATCTGCTCCATGTCAATTAGTCGCTGACACAAGTGGTTGAAGAATGCGCATAAGCGTATAATTGCTGTCCGAAGACCTTTAGGTAACAAACCTCTAAGTGCAACCGGAAGAAGTTGTTGCATCAACACGTGATAATCGTGTGATTTGAGTCCTATTACCTTGTAGTCTTCTAATGATACACACCTTGATATATTTGAGCAGTATCCATCAGGACCTTTAAAGTCAAACAATCGCTTACAAAACATTTTCTTCTCTACCTTTGACAAAGACCAAGGTGCTGCAGGAAGGTAGGTTCTCTTTCCCTGGGTGTTTGGATGCAAATCCTTCCGTATACCAAGAACTTGCAGATCTTTACGAGCATTAAGACCATCCTTTGATTTTCCACAATGCAACAATGTGGAAATAATGCTTGCAGCCACGTTTCTCTCTACGTGCATAACATTCAAATTATGTCTCACCGGGAGTTCCTAAACATTACAAATACAGTTAAAATTAGGTACAGTGTAATCGTTATTCATTGAAAATAAGAGCACTTAATATACCTCCCAATAAGGCAGCTGGAAAAAATTGATCTCTTCTTCCATCTTGATAACTCCTCTTCGTCAACTTCTACTTCTTCCTCTTCCTCTGATTTACTATATATATCCTCACTATCGGAGCCATATTCAGGATACTCAGTTCTTTTCCTCTTCTTTACCGATTCTTTCACATTTCTAAAAACATTTTTGAAGTTCTTAAGGTTTCGAGAAATGTCATGACCAATTAATATTCGAGCCTTTCTTCCATGTTCAGATTTTCCATCAAACCATGACTTCTTATCCTGAAACCTATGCGTCGGTGCAAGACCCTTTCTATGACACATATACACATGCTTTCTGCTGAACTTCAACCACATACTATCTGTGTTCTTTCCACATAAAGGACATCCCAATTTACCTTTTACTTTGCAGCCAGCGAGATTTCCATAGGCAGGAAAATCACTAATAGTCCAAAGAAGCATTGCCTTAAGAGTAAAAGTAGTTTTACTAAAGGCGTCATATGTTAACTCTCCATCCTTCCACATATGGTTTAAGTCCTCTATAAGGGGCTCTAAGTAGACATCAATACTATTACCAGGTTGTTGTGGTCCAGGAATCAACAAAGTAAGCATGATGTTCTCTTTCTTCATACATAGATGAGGAGGCAAATTATAATTTACTAACAGCACAGGCCAACAACTATACCTAGTATTCTTCATATTGAATGGATTAAATCCATTTGTTGAAAGTCCAAGCCGCAGATTCCTTTCTTCAGCTGCAAAGGAAGGGTACTTGTCATTCTTTTGATCCCATGTAACAGAATCTACAGGGTGCCGGAGTTTTCCATCACTACTTTTGTTACTAAAATGCCACCGTAAGTCTTCGGCCATTTTCTCAGATCTGAATATCCTCTTCAGCCGTGGGATTATCGGAAAGTGCCGTAACACTTTTTGGGGCACACCTTTCTTTACTTCACCAGTGTGCATGTTTATCTTCCACCGTGAAGCATTGCAATTTGGACAATTGTTGAGCTTCTTGAACTTCTTTCTGAATAAGCAGCAGTCATTTACACACGCATGAATCTTCTCATATCCCATATCAAAGCTCTTCAAAAACTTCTTCACATCGTACAATGATGTGTGAAGAACATTATCCTCGGGTAACATGTCTGGCAATGTCATGAGCAGTTCATCGAAGCTTTTGTCAGACCAGCCGTTTTGTGTCTTTATTCTGAACAGTGACACAATAGCTGATAACTTGCTATGGGTTGCACAGCTTGGATACAATGGTGTTTCAGCATCTGCTAGCTTTGCTAAGAACTCATCTTCTCTCTTGTCCTCACCCTCAGCAATTTCACCTAAGTCACCCTTACTAGCCAATTCTTCATCTATATATTTTGCAGCTTTATATAAGCCAATAATCTCATCATTCCAATGAAAGAATTGGGTTTCACGTACAACACCTGAGTTCACTTCTCCATGATGATACCAATCACTCTGTAGCTTGTAAGCCTCATCCATTCCCCTTCTTACAAGATGATCAACCTCATCTGACCTTGAGTGACGATCTACATTGCGACAATTGATGCAGGGACATACAATCATATCTATATCTCCTAACATTGCAGCCACAGAACTTACAAAATCCCGAGCACCTCTCTCATATGCAGGATCAGCTCTTCAAATGCAGAATTAAAGGGAGAAACATATCTTAAAGTATCCAAACCAAAATTGAAGCCTAATATATAAGATTAAATTCCTTACCTACAGAGATGCACCCATGCTTTGTCCAACATTTTCTGTTATAACCTTAATTAAAACATTTACAACAACAATTGAAACCATAAAGCACCATTCAAGTTTATGTAAGAGTGTTTCAGAACAAACAATAACTCAGTCTCAGACAACATCAGAGCTACATCATATCAGACCAATGTCAGAAAAATAGTATCTCAAGTTTAGGCAATTACTAAAGTATATTGTCATACACGTAACAAAATAAAACAAAACAACACTCACAGTATGTACTAAACTACAAGACAAACGAATCACAGCCATAGTAATGTACTATTTAGATAGTTGAGACTAACCTGCCGTGTGATTACAAGGAAACAGAAGCTCTTCAAAAATCCAATAGTGCAATCCGAAACACTTGCAAAAACAAAAACACTATATGACACAAATCAGTCAAATTCAAAAGTCCTTATTATCTCCTAAACTGAAAAGACATTATATTCTTGTAGGGCTGATTCAAAGATTCTAACCATGAAAGGTCTCAACACACCAAAAAAAAACAACGCTCCTTTGCTGCAATGCACACATCACATGTGCCCAGTAAGAGTACACTGACACGTTAAGACTAACTACAAAGACTATTGGCGAGTGAAGATAGCTATCACGAAGTTCAATTAACCGGTGAATCATACACTCTGGACTTTAGCAATTCAGCACCCAAATCTCAACAATGTGACTCAAGTTTTCAGCTTTGATTATAAACCAGTTTCTCCTTATGGATCCATAAGTAAAGTTCTCTCATACTACAACTTAATTCAACTCTAAACAAAACAATTAAAGACTAATCAAATTCTTAAATCTTTGTTTTCTGAATGCAGATGATACTGGAATGTTCTAAACTACAAGACAAACGAATCACAGCCATAGTAATGTACTATTTAGATAGTTGAGACTAACATGTCGAGTGATTACAAGGAAACAGAAGCTCTTCAAAAATCCAATAGTGCAATCTGAAACACTTGCAAAAACAAAACAAGATCAGTACGTGAATCATTGTAACTAAAAGAAAAGAACTAAATAGAAACCCAACTTTGAAGACAATAAAATCTGTCGCATTATGTTTTGAATAAAGTTCAAGAGAAAAAATGCTTTAAAAATCCTAAACATACATTCAAACTCAAAGAACACAGAGGGAAAGAAAAACATACCAGTCGATTTTAGCTCAATGTGAATGTGACTCGAGAAAGATGCCAAATTTTGTTGAAGTATCTGAGAAATGAGAAATCCGAGCTTATCAAAATTTCAAAGAAATATTGGAGATTCATGCGTATACAAAAGCTTCCTCATATATCAATTCAGTTCCAATTCCAAAGGCAAGAAGCTAATTGAGCTTAAGTCGCCGGCAAAAGAAAAAATTTAAACAAATCAGACGATTTGAAGAAGATGAAACCAAAATATATTGAATACCTTTCACTTGGTGCGAGATGATGACCGGACTGAAGAATAATGTCGGAGTCGTCTCCGGCGGAAGATATCTCGAGACCGCAGATGAGATTCACGGAAGAGTCTCCGGCGGCGATGACCTAATAGCTGATTTGGGAATTTTTTTTTTTTTAGATCTATTTTATGTTTTGTTTTAGATGTGGGAGTCGAGACAGACGGTGCCTGAAGCTGAAAATTTTACTAAGTATTGGCGGAATAAGTGTTTTTTGTTTCCCGCTTACTTATTTTCTATCATACAATTGTTTAAGTGCTATTATATAGTTATCAAAATCACAATTTTATCTTTCATAGCAGTAGTGAAAAATGAGCTATGCTCCTTTGCTATCAATGTGATATTTTTTTGTAGTGAAAGACTCTATTAGAGTCAAAATTCTTCATTCAGATAATAGATTGATAGATGTAGAGGTCTGGTGGCAAGATAAGAGTTTCTTCCTAACAGGAGTGTATGGAGACCGAGTTAAGAAGGATAGAGGAGAAGTATGGGAGAGACTTACCAGGCTAGGAATGGGAAGGAATGGGCCATGGATGTTAACAGGAGACTTTAATGAGATAGTGGACCCCAAGGAAAAGAGAGGAGGTGCAGAGAGGGTGGAAGCTTCATGCCACGAATTTAAACAAATGCTCAATGCTTGTGGATTATGGGAGATTCAGCATACCGGGTACCAGTATTCATGGTATGGCACCAGAAACAATGAGCTAGGTGAAGTTAGTCTGGACCGTGTAGTTTCAAACCAAGGATGGCCGGAACTCTTTCCTAAAGCTCAAGCGCTTTACCTGCAAAAGGTTAGTTCTGACCATAGCCCTCTGCTAACTTATCTGCTAGAGGAAACAAAGAAGAAATGGGGCAGTTTTAAGTATGACCAGAGGTGGATAGCTAGAGAGGGGTTCAAGAACACAGTGAATAATTACTGAATCAAAAACCCAGTGAACAGGTCTAGATGCTTAACAAAGAAGATAGTTGAATGTAGAAAGGAGATATCCAAATAGAAAAGAAAGTCAATCCCTAATTTAGCTATCAGAATCCAGGAGCTACAACATCAAATTGATAAAGCTACCCAGTGGAGATCATTTGATAAACAAGTCCTAGAGAGGTTAAAAAAGGAGTTAAAGGATGAATACATGAATGAGGAGATCTTATAGAAACAAAAAGTAGACAGGACTGGTTAAAGCTGGGAGATAGAAACACGAAGTACTTCCACGCAGCTACAAGGAACAGAAGAGCTCATAACCGGATCCATAGTCTCAAAGACGATAATGGAAAAGAGTGGTTTGCCGAAAGGGATCTGGGGAGAATTGCTGAAGACTATTTTAAATTGTTATATGGATCTGAGAATGTTGGGGTCCAAATCCATCAGGGAATAGGATAGGAAGAAGGATTCTAAAGAATCCCTCAGGAAATTAATGAAGCTCTTATGGCACCCATATCCCTAGAAGAAGTCAGACAAGCTACCTTTGAAATCAATCCTAACAAGTGCCTCGGCCCAGATGGCATGACTGCATTCTTCTATTAGCAATTCTGGGAGTCCATGGGAAAGGATCTACTAGGCATGGTGGAGATGTTCTTCAAATCTGGGAAGCTAGAAGAGGATCTTAACTGGACTAACATATGTTTGATTCCAAAGAAGCACAAGGCAGAAAGAATGTCAGATTTCAAACCAATAAGTCTATGCAATGTCTTGTACATGAGTTGTTACATGCTCTTAACTCCAAGAACAGTTGCTCTAGGGACTTCATAGCTGTGAAGACAGACATTTCAAAAGCTTATGACAGAGTGAAGTGGGGATTCTTGGAAGGAGCCATGAAAATACTAGGATTCTCTCAGGAGTGGACAACCCTCATCCTAGAGTGCGAGAAGTTAGTGAAATACCAAGTTCTGATTAAATGGGAGACCATATGGAGAAATCAAGCATACTAGGGGATTAAGACAAGGTGACCTTCTCTCATCCTACTTATTTGTGATTTGCACATAAATGCAAGTCAGATTGCTTCAGAATGCAGAAGCTGAAAAAAAGATCACAGGATTGAAAGTAGCTAGAGGTGCCCCTCCTATCACACACCTACTCTTTGCTGACGATAGTATGTTCTATTGTAAAGAGAGTGATGAAGAACTAGGTAATCTGACCAGCCTGCTTGAAGAGTATAACTTGGCTTCTGGGAAAGGACCAATTATCAAAAGTCAAGCATTTACTTTGGGAAAAAGATTGTGAATGAGAGAAGAGATGCTATAAAAAACAAGCTGGGAATACACCAAGAGGGTGGCCAGGGAGCATACATGGGGTTAGCAGAAGCATTCGGGGGATCAAAGGTCTCCATCTTGAAATATCTGAAGGAAAGGCTACAACAGAAAGTAACAGGATGGCAGACACGATTCCTCTCACCTGGGAGCAAAGAAGTTTTGTTAAAAGCGGTAGCAATGGCGCTACCAACCTATACAATAACCTGTTTTAAACTTCCAACAATAATGTGTAAGCATATCGCCTCCATTATGGAAAACTTCTGGTGGAGAAATAAAAAGGAATCCAGAGGGATGCATTGAAAGTCATGGGACCAGGTATGTAAACCGAAAAAAGAAGGAGGGCTTAGGTTTAAAGAGATAGAAGCATTTAATGTGGCTTTGTTAGGGAAACAACTATGGAGGATGATTGACAAGAAAGAAACCTTCATGGCTAAAATATTCAAAGGTAGATAGTTTTCAATGACTGATCCATTGTCAGCCCCACTTGGATCACGCCCTTCTTACGCTTGGGGAAGTATCCATGAGGCACAAAAACTACTCAAAAAAGGAACAAGGGCTGTATTGGGCAATGGTGAGAACATCAAGATATGGCAAGACCCCTGTCGGATCTAAACCAGCCAGAAAATTGGAAGTAACTAGACAGGGTATCAACCCAAGACTTGAAGTGCTAAGTGATCAAGCTAAGGCAAAGGAACTCATGGATGAGTGTGGACGGGACTGGAAGAAGAATCTACTAAGAGAGATACTTCCAAATCAAGAGAGGAGATTGGTATATTAGACCTGGAGGCCCTACTAGTGAAGATGGATATACTTTGGATTATTCCAAAACAAGACAGTATACTGTCAAGACAGGATATTGGGTGAAAACCCAAATTATATATCACGAATCTCGACCCTAGGAAGTTCTAAATCCAAGCCTGAACCACCTCTTTAATCAGATTTGGAAAATATATACCAGTCCAAAGATTCACCATTTTATGTGGAGATGCTAGAGCAATAGTCTATGTGTGGCTAACAATATGCACTACAGGCATATGTCAAGGGAGTACACTTGCCCAAGATGCCCTGATAAGGCTGAAACAATCAACCATTTTCTTTTCCAATGCCCTATGCAAGACAGCTTTGGGCTTTTCACCAGTGCCAACGCCAATTAATGGAGAGTGGAATGATTCAATTTATGCAAACTTCCACAGGGGCATGAACATTGAAGAGGAACATCCAGGAAGTGGGGAAGCTACAAAGCTGGTCCCATGGCTACTATGGAGGTTGTGGAAAAGTAGGAATGACCTTCTATTCAAAAACTTAGACTATGATCTACGAGAAGGGATCAAGAAGGCAATAGAGGACAAAGAAGAGTGGTCAAAAAAATGCGAAGGAAACGTGGAACAGGGAGTACCATCAAGGGTGGTAAGAGACAGTGGCAGAGACCCCCCATCAAATTGGGTTAAATGCAATAAGGATGGAGCCTAGAACCTGAATGGGAACACCAGCAGATTGGGCTGGATCCTAAGGAACCAAGAAGGCAAAGCCTTATGGATAGGGGAAGGCAAAGCCTTATGGATACCGAAAACAAAAACGGTAATGGAGACAGAACTTGAGGCAGTGAGATGGGATGTGCTATTTATGACCAGGTTCAACTATAGGAAAGTGATTTTTGAATCAGATTCAAAGAGTCTGGTGGAAATGGTATGCAAGGAATATGGGCGCAATTGAAACCAACTGTACATGACATTCACAAGCTGGCCCATTGCTTCGAGGACATAAAATTTGTGTTTACACCCAGAGAAGGAAATGAAGTGGCGGATATAGTAGCACAGGAATCTCTTTCTTTCACGAATTATGATTCCAAGTTATATTCTGTAATGCCTATTTGGATTAAGCCTGCAGTGGCCAAATATATTATGTAAGTTTCAGCAGTTGGGTAAAAACAAAATAATATAATTATCTAATTATAAATGGGCATTTGATGGACATATCTCAAAGAAAATCATTGAAGTCCAAATAAGATAATTAGTATGTACGACTTTGTTATTCTATTTTACCATAATCTAAACTAAAAATCACTAAAATGAATTAGTTTAGTGCTGGCATTGGCAATATGGCAAACTCATTCACTAAAATTTAGAAGCTAAGTTTTCCCTTTTATTGGCTTAGCTAGTCATGGGACTTCAGTTAATTCGATTAGTTCAATTCTTCCCTTAATTTAAATTTTGAAATTGTTGCCGAAATTAACCAAATTCAAATTCGGTTCAATTAGTTTGGTTCTAAATTAATTTTGGTTTCGAGTTTCAAAACCAAAATTAACCAAATTTAGTTTTTTTAAAAAAGAATTCAGTATTTTCGGTTATGTTTCGGGTTTTCTGGTTAATTTTGAATTTTTTGGTTAATTTCAATTTGATTTGGTTATTAACAAAAACTAGTTTAAATTTGGTGAAACCAATCAAATTGTGGTATTATCCAATTATTTAAAGACAAAAAAAATTAAAAAACAAAAACAAAAAATTTCGGTTAACCGAAATAAATAAAATTCTTGCCGATTGGTTCAGGACCTACAACCAAAACCGAACCGTTCGGTTCAATTAGTTCGGTTATAAAAACTTTTGTTCTTAGCCGTGACGAGTTCTTTTGCATTTTTTTTATCACTACCATTTACATTTTACAAAATGTGACATAGTCAATGTTTATAATATAATAGAACAGAGACTTCAATTTAAACAAGCACCATAGAAAATTCTTATTATTTAATAGATTCCCTCAGACACTTAACTTTGATTCAGTCATAAGACATCAGTATTAGCATGGTTAATACCATCATAGGGAATCCTTTAACTTTCAATTAACTTAATCATATCCCAAAACAATAACATTTAATAAAAAATAAGTTCAGTTCCCTCAGCAAATCATTTATAATCAAATAATTTATCAGATATACATTAGCATGGTATTGATTTGAAATCATCATAGGGAACAAGATATAAATTTGCTTTTAGATAATATATCAAAATTGTGAATTTTTAGAGTTGTATGGCTCAGATAATGTTATAGAAACAGTTATTCTCCTTGGCCACAAAAGGCCTCATAATGAGCTGGGATAATGTGTTATCATCATCGCCACATCAACCAAAAATAAAAACACTATAGCTTACAACAATGCAACACATTAACCAATTAGGTCTGTTTGGTCCTATGAGTTCGAAAAAAGACAAAGCAATCTGCAGAAACAAAACTAATCAAACAAAGATTTGTAATAAAAAAATTATAATTCCTTACGAACACTATTTAAACAATGGTACAATTCCCGAAACCCAAAAAAAATGAACAAAGCATAAAGTTTCGACACTGCTTATTGAACAAAGGAGGCTAATGAAGACTTTGATCAAGAAATTAGAATTTGAAGGCTCAGATATATGAATGAACATAATTCTACTCCTTGACCACAAAAGGTCTCATAGAGCTGGGATTATATGTTATCATCATCACCTCAAGAACCCTAATTCTACAATAGTAGAAAACGCAAACCAAAACAAGAACAAAGCATATAAATATAGATCTGCGATTCAATATCGATAAAAACAAACTGCTTCAGTGGGTCGAGACACACAAATTCAATAGCTAAACGAATCTTCAAGCAACGATTTTTATGAAGTAAAGAGACCAAAACCGTGTATGAGACGATGATGGAGGTGATTGGAGTTAAATCGAAAAGTTATTTATAAAGACGGCAAGAGAAACTAGGGTTTTCACATCACGAGCCCTAATTAACCTGAACCGACCTTTTAATTTTGGGCTTTAAATAGTTGGGCCTTCTTCGGATATATCTGGCCTATAAAACTTACCAGCTTCTTCGAACCAAAATAGTGTGCTTTTCTTTTCTGACAGCTATTAAATTGTGTTTGTAATGTCATTTTTTTTTTAAAAAAAATTAGATTAGGTCCCGCGTATACGCGAACAAAAATGTAATATTTCAAAAGTTAGTAGAAAAATCAAAATCTAAAATCAAATATTTAATTTAAATTAGATTTGAAAAATCAAAAATCTAAATTTAAAGTGCGATCTGCCTAACAACTTTTAGATTTTTACAAAGAAGAGATTACTTATTTTAAATCTAATTTTTTAGTGCATTGTCGTACACTTTCTTCACCAGTTTGACAAAATTTTGCGTTGACATCTCAGGGTCAGGGTTAGTAAGTGTGAGTTTCATCTTCATCTTCTTCTTCATCTTCATCGGGCTCTTCATCTTCATCGGGCTCTTCATCTTCATCTTAGACAACAAAACGCAATATTTATTTTTAATTTCTTTTGAAATGGATTGGAACTTTATTTCTTTAGTTTTATGTTAATTATCTTTAATTTCTCTTATTATGTTAATTATCTTTAATTTCTCTTATTATGTTAATTATATTTCGGAACCTTGATTTTGTAAATCAAATACAAAGTTCGAAAACCGCAAAAATACAAAAAGAACTAGTCATACAGAACACCTAGAGACTTCTAGAAGTAGACTTCACGAGTAGACTTCACCAAGAGACTTCGTATTCATACAGAACACCCAATTAGAGACTTATCCAGGAGACTTCCAGAACAGACTTCTTTGTAGACTTCGAGCACAGACTTCACCAAGAGACTTTGTTATCGTAGACTTCTTTGTAGAAGTCTGAAGCTAATGTTAAGGGTTGCATAGAACATAATCAACCTTAATTTTATGAAAGTTTCTGAAATTTTAATTTATAAAGTTCATATTTGGGATAATCTTATTTTCTTTAAAAAAATTGCATTGAGATTATTTTTTATTATTTTCCTAATTTAAATATACGGTTTAATTACGGTTCAAACTTCGACCATGAAGTCTGGATACGTAATTAAATGTGAAATTTTTTAAAAAAATGAAAAAAAATAATTTCGATCAAAATTTTTGAAAGATAAATTATTTGATTTCAAATCGAATAGGTTTAAAAAAAAATTCATAAAACTAAGTCATTTGATGTAAACCATGTGACGCATATAGGTTAGAGGTTGTCAATGGGTAAGAATCCATGCATATATCTTTAGGGTTAGACTTGATTGATATGTTTTTGATATAAAATGGCGATCCTTCGTATAGTTGTTAGATTTTGAATATATTATACTATTTTGATGTCAGATGTTAGTATTTGTTAACAAAGAGTGAAATAAACGTTCGAATTTTAGAGTTTAGGACTTACAGACTTCTCGAGTTTCGGGTGAAGTCTCACGGTAGACTTCACAGACTTCGCATGTGAAGTCTGTAAGATTTTGTTATCGTATGAAATTCAAATCAATCCAAAACAAAGTTTAATATATTATAAATAAACTTATGTTCTTAAACAGATATTTAGATAGATAAATTCTCTATCTAGGGACAATTGCCCTGTATCTTGCTATCATATCAAACATCAAGAAGTCGTCTCTCAAATCTTCAACCTCTTCCATCCACTACAAGAAAACTGTATATTTCTGACCACGTATATGGTTAAAAAGTGGTAAAAAAGCCTACTTTTCACCAATTTGTGACCAAACAAAGTCGTCTAGAAACGCTGGTCGAAAATTGATAGTGGTCAAAAATTGGCCAATAATTACTAACGATGGCATGTGGTCGAAAATTTTACTGACCAAAATAATGGTCAAAAATTTACTGACCAGTACAGTGGTCAAAATTATTATTGACCAAAATAATTGTCAAAATTATTACTTACCATATTGTTGGTCGAAAATTTTATTGACCAAATAAGTGATCAAACATTTATTTTAACTAAATTTTAACCAATTTTTCAATTGGGTTTAGAAATATTAAAATATTATATTCAAAGATATTGAAATTCAAATATAATTTTTAAAAAATTAAATTCATAATAATAACTGAAATATAAGTAAATCATTTGAAACATAGAAAATGTAAATTAAAACACAAACAAAAATACATTATTAGTGAATACTATAACTTAAAAGGCTAATGAGTAGAGAATCCTTCAAGCCACACCTTCAGCCATTTCATCAACTATTTCTTTTGAGCCCTCTTTGCCTCTAAATCTCCTTTCGAAGAAACGTCCCGATAATTAAGAACAACTCGAGTTGTTAACCAACTCGTTTGTGATGCATACATCTGTACCTCTGATACATTTTCTTTGTTCCCTTGGATGATCCACATGTGTTCTTTTTACCCCTTCTGAATGAACAATCAAATTGGCATTGTGTGGATGATAATGCTCAAACCCACGTTTAAATAGCATCTTAGCAAAATCTTGACTCACCTGTAAAGAAGATCTTAATGTATATCAAAGTATGTTTTTCATTAGTCTATAAGTTTTAAAATTATAAACTATTTTACTTTTACTTGTATATATTATTTATATTTAAACAAATTTCAATTAATTCGCTGCAAAATTCTAAGGAACTATACAAATTTCAATTGGGGTTTTGGACTTACATAGACCGTACTCTGGATCAAGTCTAGCCAAATTCGCATACCCTATACTCTGCAAAATGAAATTGAAAATGTATCTATAAGAATCCAACATTGATTACATTGACATATTATTATTGGTGAGTAGGTTACCTGAGGAATGCAAAGACTAGCGAGAGTGTGACCAGCCATTAAATCTTTCTGGAACAAGTTGAGTTTGTATTGTCTTCCCCAACTAAGTATAGGGAAAACCGATTTAAGACAAGAGTAAACAGAGTCTTGTTCCTCCTTTTATCCTTCTTGGACAACACATTTTTTCTTATGTTCTGCAATCACTATTTTCTTTTCAGTTGGGAGCTATTCAACTGAAATCAAGAAATGCATGACATCTTAAAGATTAAAGATGAAACAGCTTACTAGCTTTGATACTTCATACGACTAAAATCCAAGCTTTCTATTCATATCCACATCCATTCACTAGTGACAGCAAAAACTCAATGACCATGCATAAAAGCTTCAGAATATAAATTTTTAAAGACATCGAAACAATACATTGATTAATAATGAAAATTCTCAGATACTATTGCAAGAAGATGCAAGCCGAGAGATGGATATAATACTCAGATAAACACATACAAGATTCTATAAACTTATCAAAGAAAACTATATATAGATATGATATGAATAAACTTAAGCCACAACCTTTGGTAAGCTTTCAGCCTTTCACTCATTTCTTCTAACTACTAAATAAAATTTAATTAACCATTAAAATTAATCAAAGCACATATCAAAAACAATTGAAAAACGGATCTCTGTGAACATAACAACAAAACAAATCATGTAAACAAATCTATGTGGACATAACGGGCGAATAACTGAGATACTCCAATCTCAATACTCTCAAATCTACGCTACTCCAAAATGATCTACTTTACTCCTCCCTCTTAATTCGACTTTCTTCCCCCAATTTACCTTAGCTGCCAACCAATCAAAACTCTCCATATCTAGTCCAATGAAATCACGCCACGTTAATCATCCTGAAACCGAAAATCCCCAAATGCGAAAAGATGCGTACGACGCTCTGATTGCGATTCTTCGATTCTTCAATTCTTCTATACGATTTCTTCAATTCTTCAGCTATTCCATTCCAAGCCATAGCCATTGTTAATTCTTCAGCTCTTCCAAACTGTTGTCCCAATCGTACCTAGAGCTCGAAAGCTTTGCCGTCCACCTTATCTCGAATTTGAGGTTTAAAGGTGAGTAGTTGAATTTCAGTTTGTAAGCATGAAGACAGTAATACATTGTCAATATGGAGGGGATTACGAGTATAAGGCAGATGATGGGTGTCTAATAAACCTAAATTGATAGCATTAACGTTTAAGGATGAGAATGAGATAAATTATGCTATGTTGATTGATAGAATTCGATGGAAGCTTGGTATAGAGTTTGCAACGGAAAATCTGAGGTTGAGTTACATTCCTCTAACAGTGAAACCTCCGATTGCTTCATATATCTTCGATGATGATGATGTTTGATGGTTTTCTATCGACAATGGACAATAAGCAACGTAGAAGTCTTTGTATGTGGAATTAAGTGACTGCGTTGAGGAAGTATTAAGAAGCAAGGTTGGAGTTCAGTTGGTGTGAATTATGAGAATAATGACTCAAATCTCACAGTTAATGATGGAGCGATAATGGTTTATGGCGCCGAGGAAGTTAATGAGGTGAATGTAGAGGATGTTGGTGATGGGTATGGTGAAGATGTTGGTATGCATGTAAGTATAGAGGCACCATGTAATGAAGAAGGAAGTAAGTCTCTAGAGAATGTGGGAAGATGGCTCATGGTGGAAGTGGGGACAAGAGTTTTGTGAAAAAGGAACAAGTGCAAGAGTTAGTGGCTAGAGTGGCACATAAGGAATGTTTTGAGTACGTTATCCTAAACTCTGATAGTTGGAGATATGTGATAAAATGTCGTGAGAAAGACTGTAATTGGTATTTACAAGTGGCGAAGCCTCAAAAAACTAAGAAAGTGAAATGGTCAGTTAGAGTATATAGGAAGATGCATTCATGCTCTCGTGCTACTGCCAGCACAAGTACGAATAAGAAGGGGAGTAACATCATAATTAGTTGCATCTGTTGTGCAAGAAGATTATCCAGGAGTATTGGAGACCCCTAATGCTAGAGATCTCATTAGCCTTGTACATGGAAAACTGAAATGTGAAGGTGTCATACTCAACTGCTTTGAGAGGCAAAAAATTAGCTGGCACTCGTGTGCGTGGTAATCCAGAAGAGAGTTACAAGTTGTTTTGCCTTCTTATCTGTTCATGTTAGAAAAGTTGAATATTGGTACTAAAACAAGTTACCTGTTGGATGAAGAACAAAGGTTTCGGTATGTGTTCATTGCGTTGGGAGCTTGCATTGAAGGGTTTAGATGTATGCGGAAAGTTCTTTGTGTAGATGCAACTTTCCTCACAAATGGTGGTGTGTTACTATTTGCTTCAGCCCAGGACNTCTATAATCGTGAGGATAAAAGCCGGAAACCATCGCGTGTAGTACCGACCACCGTATCGACCGAACATGGTCGTATACCTCTATGTCGACTGGCGTATCGACCGAACATGGTCGATACTTCTGAGAGAAAAAGAGGCAAAATCACCGCGTATAGTACCGACTCACGTATCGCCAAACAAAGGTCGATACGTATGTACCGAGTCACGTATCGACTGGAACGGTCGATACCGATGTATTATTTCGACTTCTTCTTCCTTTAAAGACACTTTTAGACCACTTTTGACAGGACCACTAATCTTTTATCTTAGAAAAACGAACAAGAACTCCTACCTCTCTATTTGTTGAGAGTTGTATTGATCAATCTTATAAAAATCTATGGTTTGAATTCAATTTCCTTCTAGATTATGCTTAATCTTTTCTTTATCTCATTTCTATGGTTTTATCTTTGGATTTGAAGTCAATATTCATGAGTTGACTTTTTATGTCTTGAGTAGATTCTGGTTTTGATGTTTATGTTGTTCCTCTTAGCTTAAATCATCTTGTTTTTCACTTGTAAGCATGTTTAATTCTAGACTTTCTATGTGTTTATGCATAAAACCATGATTAGTGAGTAGTTCTTTTAAGGATTCTGGGTATTAGAATTAGGGTGATTCTTGGCTTGTTCTTGATGTTTAAGAGCTAGACTCTTTGCGATCTTTACTCATTGAGTGTTCTTAATGCTAAATTGACTTGATCAGTTAGTTTAGAGCTTTAGAGATTTTATCCATCGGGAGGTGTTTGATATTATCTCGGAATGATTCATTGAGTGCTCTTCATACCTTAGCCAAGGGAGTTGATGTTAAGATGAATTGTGGCTATTTAGACTTGAATTTAATGCTTCATTTTCTTTGAATTGCGAACGGGAGTTCTTGTTGATTGATAGACTTGAAAGGGATCGATACCACGGGAGTGGATAATCTTTATTCGTGCTCTTAGGCTAAAAGAATGCTTTTGTCGAATAATTTAACATCTCGAATTAGTTAGGAGTCACCCGAAGTCATAACCTTACCCAAGGATTTCGTTTGCATAATATAGTTTTAAATCGAAAAACAGTTTTTGTTCTTGTTTAATTATCTGAATTTTAAACCTTGCTATGAAACGTTATCATTTCCTTAGCGCTCTATGTATTTTAATCTTCCCCTATTTTAGTTTAATTCTGTTTGCTCTGTTTTGTTTACTAGTTATTAGGTAATTAGTAATTTTCAAATTATAAAAACCCCTATTTGCTTAGATTAAACGAAATCCTAAAAATATGATAAATATGATAAAATAGCCGGAATTTTTTAGGCTCTAGCACACCAATTAACCCGATGTGCTAACACCACAATAATGGTGTATCGTTATAGCACGTAAGGTATCGAATCCACAGGGAAACAAGAACAACACACTAAGAATACAGGATTTCGTTTAATCTAAGCAAATAGGGGTTTTTATAATTTGAAAATTACTAATTACCTAATAACTAGTAAACAAAAACAGAGCAAAACAGAATTAAACTAAAACAGGGGAAGATTAAATACATAGAGCTGCTAAGGAAATGATAACGTTTCATAGCAAGGTTTAAAATTCAGATAATTAAACAAGAACAAAAACTGTTTTTCGATTTAAAACTATATTATGCAAACGAATCCTTGGGTAAGGTTATTGACTTCGGGTGACTCCTAACTAATTCGAGATGTTAAATTATTCGACAAAAAGCATTCTTTTAGCCTAAGAGCACGAATAAAGATTGATCCACTCCCGTGGTATCGATCCCTTTCAAAGTCTATCAATCAACAAGAACTCCCGTTCGCAATTCAAAGACAATGAAGCATTAAATTCAAGTCTAAATAGCCACAATTCATCTTAACATCAACTCCCGTTGGCTAAGGTATGAAGAGCACCAATGAATTCATTCCGAGATAATATCAAACACCTCCCGATGGATAAAAATCTCTAAAGCTCTAAACTAACTTGATCAAAGGTCAATTTAGCATTAAGAACACTCAATGAGTAAAGATCGCAAAGAGTCTAGCTTTAAACATCAAGAACAAGCCAAGAATCACCCTAATCTACCAATACCCAAGAATCCTTAAAAGACTACTCACTAATCATGGTTTTAATGCATAAACACATAGAAAGTCTAGAATTAAACATGCTTACAAGGTGAAAACAAGATGATTTAGCTAAGAGGAACAACATAAACATCAAAAACCAGAATCTACTCAAGAACATAAAAAGTCAACTCATGAATATTGACTCAAATCCAAAGATAAAACCATAGAAATGAAGATAAAGAAAAGATTAAGCATAATCTAGAAGGAATTGAATTCAAACCATAGATTTATAAGATATGATTCAATACAAACTCTCAAAACTAGAGAGGTAGGAGTTCTTGTTCGTTTTTCTAAGATAAAAGTTAGTGGTCCTGTCAAAAGTGGTCTAAAAGTGTCTTTAAAGGAAGAAGAAGTCGAAATAATACATCGGTATCGACCCGTTCCCAGGTCGATACGTGACTCGGTACATACGTATCGACCTTTGTTTGGCCGATACGTGAGTCGGTACTATACGCGGTGATTTTGCCTCTTTTTCTTCAGAAGTATCGACCCATGTTCGGTCGATACGCCAGTCGACATAGAGGGTATCGACCCATGTTCGGTCGATACGGTGGTCGGTACTACACGCGATGGTTTTCCGGCTTTTATCCTCACGATTATCGACCCTTGTTTTGGTCGATACGTCGGTCGACATGCCTATATCTACCTGCTTCTGGTCAGTACGCCGGTCGGTATGCTTCTCTCCGAGTTGTTGTCATTTTTGATCGGCTTCCTCCATGGTTTTTCCTCCTTTAATGGCTTGATTTTGCACCTTCATACTCCAAATTGGTTCATCCAAGTGTCACCAAGTCCTAAACATAACAAAAACAAAGAAAACACAAGCCAAATAGACATATATACACCTAGGACCCTAAGATGAGACTCATGATCTAAATAAGAGCAAAATCAATGCAAAATGATACAAAACTAACCTATATGTGCCCAAAAAGGAATGAAAATATACTCTAAATATATGTAATATATGCACCTATCACTAATAATCTTTCATCTTTCATACTTTTGATTCATTCTTTTAAATAATTTTATTTTGTTGAGCGATATATGTAATTTCAATTAAAAGTAGAAAAATTATATATAAAAAATCAGAAACTTTTAAAAATGGTTGAAAATCACCAATTTTTTTTATTGTTGAAAAATCCTCAAATTTTATTGACTTTGCATTTTAGTCACTAACCTTTGTTGTCTAAGCCAGTTAGTTCTGCTGTTGTGGCTTGATGGAACCGTTAAATTTCCCTCAGACCACTTGACGACGAGATTACCTTGGCAAAATCAATAAAAATTAGGGATTACATTGATAAGTTAACAAAATTTGGATATATCTCATCAAAAGCAAAATGAAGACTTTTTCAATAAAATTTGAATGTTAAAGGCTTTTTAGCATTATCTCGTAATTTAAATAGATAATAGTTTTGTGTTATGGTAATAGATAATACTAGTATGGCTGTCAGAAAAAACAAAAAAAAATTAGCGGAATAAAAGTTAGGGAAGTTTACTTATATGGCTTAGAAATGTTGACAGTTTCCACAAAACAGCAAAAACAGGTGGGGAGAAATCTGAAAAAAAACCTAAGCGTAACCTCTAATCCTTTGACAACAAAAACGTAATTACCAAAATGCCATAAAAAGGTAGAAAAAGTAGCGGTGGGAAAATGGGAAAACGGTTGACGAGAAATTAAGTCTGTCGTCCAAGACAGATTTGTTTTGACGATTGAGAAATGTGCCAGAATTGATTTTGTTGTAGAGAAATGTAGCAGATTTATTTTTATGATAGATTTGTTTGATAGAGTAAACAATTAGTGGTAATAGACTTAGTTTTCGGCCATAAGTTAATAAATGTTGGTAGTTTTATTTGACAGAGTTAGTCCCTTTGACGATAGATTTATGTGACAGAGTAAGTCATTTGAGTTTTTTTTATAGACTTATATAGTAGAAAATTTTACAAGAAAAAAAATTATAGACTAACATTACGTTGCAATAGATTTTTCTCTTATCAGTAGACGACTTTATCGATAGACTTATTTTTAGTTACGATTGAGAAATGCAAACGCGACAGATTTATGGGCAAACCATATCTATTGAAGTAGCATTACGTGACGGCAAACTAATTTTTAGTGACGGTAGACTAATCAAAATTTTTAACGTGTGATGACAGACTAACTTCTTGTACGGACACTAACTATAAAGGCATTCTTTTGGTAGAATTTTTTTAGAGCAGTGGTGCCAGACTTGTGACCACAAATTTGGCATATGTCTGGCATAACAGTTGATTTCTCCATAAATCTGGCATAACTGTTAAAAGGGTTGAAAGACTAAAATGCCATGTTGGAAAGCAACGATTTACAAGGTCAACCCATGTCTTCTTCTCTATCCTCCTTAACCTAATTTTTGGCCATCAAAAGTTGTTTGAGGCAATCAAACTCAAAAGAAAATATGGAGGATATACTAGTAGTTTGTGGGTTGTGGAGATTTGAGAAGAAACCAATTCCACCCTAACCAATCCAAACCGAGCCAATTGTAGGAGAGAAAGAAGCCAAAGATGAAGATAAACAATATCTATTTGATTATTGCGATGACACTGATGGTGCAAGCTCATGGGATGAAGGCTATGGATTGCATCCACAATTTTCTGAACATGACATTTTAATGGATGAGATTGAGAAGAAAGATGATAAGGAAGAAATAGATTTAATGCATGAGATTGAGAAGAAAGATGATAACGAAGAAATTGAGAAAGGATATTGGGTCAAGAAAGAATAAATTGAGAGGAACTTGAAAGAATAAGGGGGGTTTACAATAACAATGAAGAATTTACAAATGTGTGGTGTTGATTTAGTATTTGGGCAGAGGTTCAAAAACAAAGATGTTTTAGAGGAAAGATTGAAGATACTTAGTATTCTACAAAGTTTTGAATTCAATGTTGAACGTTCAAGGCCAGATTTGTATGTTGTCAAGTGTTAGGTTGCAGGATGTAAGTGTAAAGTATGTGTTTTAACCATAGGAGATTCTCCGTCTTATCTTATACGACTAAATGTACATGAGCATACATGTTTAGTAACGGAACGATCAGGACGCTCACGTCAAGCAACGATAGCGATATTAGGACAAATTTACAAGGATTTTGTTGGTATTGGTCATGGCATTTTGCCATATCATGTCCGGGATGCTCTTATTCTACGCTATGGATTAAAGGTAATAGTTTCTTTCATTATCCTCAGTTAATAGGGTTAATTGTTGTGTGCTTATAAGTAAATCGCTTTATTAGTTGGACTACTGAAAAGCTCATCGTACCCTCAAGTGTGCCCAAGAATTAGTTAGGGGAAGTTCAGAAGATGGATATAGAGAACTACGGGCATATTTATATAGGGTGAGGAAAGCAAATTCAGGGACTCTAAATAGACTTGAAGTAGATGAGCAAGATAGATTCAAATCTGTATTCATCGCATTTGGTGCAAGCATAAATGGATTTCAGTTTTTGAGAAAAGTGGTGGTTGTTGATGGAACCTTTTTGAAAGGGAAATACAAAGGTACACTTTTTCTAGCCACAACTCAAGATGGTAATTTCAATATTTTCCCCTTAGTGTTTGCGGTTGTGGACACGGATAATGATGACTCCTAGGATTGGTTCTTTAGACAACTAAGCTTTGTGATTTCTTATAACGAAGGTGGTAATTATATCAGATAGGCATAAATAATATGAAAAGCAATAGGCAATGTATATCTCCTAGCTAGTCGAGGAGTGTGCACTTATCATCTTCACAAAAATACTTTGCTAAGATTTAGAGGTAGTGAAACATTTGGTCTAGTGAAAAAATCAACTACCGCTTACCGTGTGGCAGATTTTAATGTTTATTTCCAGCAGATTCAAGCATTGAATCCACATTTACACAATTATTTGCCACGGGCTGACATTCATATGTGGAGTCGGGCTAATTTTCCGGGAGACCGGTACAACTTCACGACAAGCAACGTCGCAAAATCAATAAACAATGTTCTAAATCCAGCGAGGAAATACACCATTTTCCTACTACTAGACACGATTAGGTTGATGTTGACAAGATGGTTTGCACAAGGCGAAAGAAAGCTGTTTTGTTGACCACAACACTTACAAAAGCCGTGGAGAAAATATTAGAGGTACATTACTTATACCCATATGACAAAAAACTGAATTGTTTTATTTGCCCATAAGTATATGTTATTTGACCATGTTATTACATGAGCAAGTTGAAAGAACAAGGTATCTTGGTGTACAAGAAATAGATACTCCATCCATTCGAAGTGATAAGTGGGTCATCTACATATTTTGTCAATGTAAGAGAAAAGAAGTGTTCTTCTCGGATGTTTGATTTAGAGAAGATACCATGAATACATGCCATAGCTGCTGCAGATGCTGTAAATGTGTCAAGAATTCCATTGTGCCATGCATACTATCGAAAGGAATACCTATGTAAAAGCTATGAGAAGTCTATTTTACCAAAGGCTACATCTTGCGAGGTCCCCGACGCTTTTGCAAATAAGATATGCAACCCTCCGTTCATTAGGAACCCTTTTGGAAGGTCGAAAATGTCAAGAATTAAAGGACCGGTTGAGGTCGCAATGTCAAGAAGACAACCTAGGAAAACACATGCTTGTTCCAAATATGATCAAGCCGACCACAATCGCCAAACATGTCCTACATAAAATTGAAACTGTATTTTACTCTTCTTAGACTTGTTATTTATGTGTTTGAATGAATATGTTCGAGAATGGTTTATGAATTTGCCATAATGGTACGTATTGCAAAGCAAAATTTCATGATGAATATAACTGTGGCTCTGGGAGGAAAAAAATCTGTCAACATCAAAATAAATCTATAGTTACACAGAAACAAAACTGTTATTCTATAGAAATATGTATGTCGTTTCACTGAAATAAATATGTCGCTATATAACAACAATGATTTGGTTCCACTGAAATAAACTGTTATTCAATAGAAATAGATTTATGGTTCACAAAAATAAATATATTGTCCCATAGAAATAAATATGTGTATATATAAAAAGATTAGATGTGGTTCCATTAAAATTAATCTGTTATTACATAGTAATAAATTTGTGGATAAATCAAAATTAATCTGTCGCGCCTAGAATCAAATATATGTCTTTGCATTAAATAGGTTTGACGAAAGACGTCAAATATAAAGAAGAAAACAATTTAATTGACTTGATCGAAGAAAGTATTTTGTCTATAGGCTAATAAATCGGTGGTTGCAAACAAGCATCTTTTCTAACTTGCTACCAAACCATTTAATTGGCCTATCAAATCTACTCAATGAGACCCATCAAATCAATTAAAAGGAATGGCAGAAAATTACTTTGTCGTTAACATAGAAATAAGTCTATGTTACCTAAGAAAAACAAATTTCTGGTACCAATAGAACCACTATGAACCGATACATTTAGGCTTTGATTGTTTATTAAGGTTTCAGAAACCACAGTAGACAAGTGGAGATTAATAAAGAGCAATGGTAGAGGTGTGTTTACATACTATTGTTAGTTGACTAATTCTTTTTTTTTTAAATCGAAAATATACAAAATGATACTCTATAAATTCTACTCTTATCGTTCTTCTTTTCTAATATCAAAAAAAACTTAAAACATTCTAAAAAAATAAAGCAGGTTTTTCGTTTGCAGCAATTTTTTTTTGTAAACATAATAATATATTTCTTGAATGATTCGTAGAGACACATGATAAATATAATGCATATATATGTCTAATTACCATTATAATGCAACATTTAAAAAAAATGAACAAATCTATAAACCCAAATATTTAAAATAAATTAGATTTTTTTTATTTTAAGATATACATAATAGAAATTTAAGTAAATAATATCTTTGCTTTTTATTAAGACGAGAAACATAGTTTGAAAGTCTTAAATAATTATGTTTGAAGATTGAGTTTTTTAAATTATAAGCACGAGTTAAATACTATTGATGAGAAATTTAATCAAATGCAAATAAAACCCACATAAGTATTTTATAATATTTACGTGACATTTGTTGTGAAACTATTCTAGTAGAACATGTTATTAATTTGGATAAAAATTAGTATTTATTTAAGTTTCAAATTAAAAAATAAATGTCAAAAATATATGAATTTTGGTTGAATAAATAAAATTCATGAAAAATATTAGTTTTAAACATATATATGTGTAATGAGAACCGTAACAATAAAAAAAAACCAATGTTATGTATAATATGGTATTTTAATATCTTAATGATTAATTTATTTATGGTATTGTATTTTTAAATGCAGATATGTCGTCCATGGGTCGTTCAAACGCAAATTTTTTCGGTCAGCGAGACACAAATGCTCCCTCTGAAACAACAGCTAGAGTAAAAATTTTATTATATTTTTTTAGCAATAACATTTTACTAAATTAGTTATAATTTTTGGAAATAGATTAAACTAACCCTACAAATTTTTAAAATTTGTAGGGCACACCGAGACATAGATGGACTTATGAACAAGAAAAAACTTTGTTTGAATTGTTTGATCATGTAATTTCCATGACTAATTACACTCTTAAGGATCCGTCGCCCTTGGTCGAGAGTACATGGTTGATAAATTTAACTCAACATTTAACATGAATATAAAATACGGGTTTTTCAAAAACAAACTTGAAGACTTCAAAAAAGCGTATAAAAAGTGGAAGGAACTTATGGGTTCCACAAGGATCTCGGTTGATTCTGAGACATCCGAGATTTATGCATCTGACGAGTGGTGGAAAGCTCGTGAGTTGGTAATAACTCTTAATCTTTTTTTTTTGTAAATTTATTAATACTAACATAAACACACACCACCAATATATATTTATATTATAGGTATGCACAGTAACTGGTAAGTTCAACCGAAAGCCGCCTGAGTTTTGGGATGTGATACAACGCTGTCTTGTATTACACAATGTTTCTACGCAACCACAACATCCCTCACGACAAAGAAGAGAAGAGATAATGAATGAGAGACGGGTAGATGATCTCAGCCATGGTTACTCAGACATCGATGGTGGTGCCCTGCCTCAAACTCAAGTTCATGAGGCCCAAGAAGATGAAGAAGTGTATCGTGTTAAAATTGATAATGATGCACACCCTTCAAATGAGTTCAATCGAGATACAATCCGAGTCCCAGTTGGAAGAGGTGAGCAAAGGAGCAGACAAAATTCTCAGTCAAGTATCAGGCATGGGAGTAGTTCACATAGATCTGGCGGTAGCTCAGGAGGTCGTAGAAGAAAATCTTTTGAGACAACCATACAAGACACTATTGCTGGCTATAGAGAGTTCCAACGAAAAAGTTTACAACAACTTTGCCGAGGTAGTTTTGACCAAGAAGAATATGATGAATTCAAAAAAGCAGAAGAGATATTCCTTGAGTTGGAGCTTCCAAAGAACACCATATTTTATTGGGCATGCATTGATTCACTTAAAGAGCTAAATTTTTGGCGTAAGTATTTATAGATATATCTGGAGGTACCGACGACGATAAGATACAACTGTTCGAAGCTATGATTAGTGTTTCACGAAACAATCAAGATTTGCCAAAAAGGTTGAGCTCATGCCACTTATATGGGAGTCAACACTTAGGAAGTCATGGTTTTGGACAGTGGGGCACATCACCCTATGCTCCACAATGGGGTTCTCCTCCAACTGCTCTATAATGGGGCACACCACCAACTGCTGGACAATGGGGCACACCACCCAATGCTCCACAATGGGGTTCTCCTCCAACGGGTCCACAATGGGACACACCACCAACTGCTGGACAATGGGGCACACCACCAACAGCTCGACAATGGGACACACCACCAACTACGGGACAATGGGGCACAACACCAACTGTTGGACAATGGGGCACACCATCAACAGTTGGAAACTGCGGGACAATGGATCACACCACCAACTACTGGACAGTGGAGCACACAACCAACTGCTGGACATTGGGGCACACCACCAACTACTAGACGATGGGGGACACCACCAACTACTAGCCAGTGGGGCACACAACGAACTGCTGGACATTGGGGCACACCACCAAATGCTCAACAATGGGGTACATCACCAAATGCATCACATTGGGGGCTTCCACCAAATATTCAACCATGGGGTTCGCCATCCAACTTTCACTCAGTGCGTCAAAAACCAAATTTTCAACAAGGCGGATCATCAAAAATGACTCCAACTTCAATATGGATTTTCAGTAGGAAGTCGAGAAGAAAGTATGAGGAATACTGAACAAGAAGTTTCACATGCTGCAGCAGTAGAGGCTTCACAAAATGTTAAACATGCATCATCACCCGGTCTCGGTTTCAAACTTATTTTGAAACTTCTCATGTTTCACAAACTCCTAGACCAGGAGGTCTATTCAATATTTAGGGAACCTCAGAAGGAATAAATGCAAGTACAAATGAAGATCATCAAAGTGATTCAAGAGACGAGAATTAGTTTCCTATGGTTTATCAATCTCGTTTATGTTTTGAAATATTATCTGATTTTCATGAGTTTATCTATGCATATTGTGTACTTGTTTTTATAAATAATTATATTCTTAAGGATAATTGTATTTTATATATGTTATATGTTAGTTGATATTTGGCTGATGATGTGTTTTTTTTTTTATCTTCTGCTTGTTAAAAATTTCAGGCTTTTCGTATATGCCAGTTGTGATCATGAGCCATCCATAATCTAAGTTACGAAGAGCGAATTGTATTGTGGAATTTGGAAAATGAGCAATTTGAGGAGTTAATAATTCAACCAGCTTTGAGTTATTATGATCAACATTTCCAAAGAGCACAATGCCGAACTGATAGAGGTTTGGGATGGAGGAATATTTGGCGCCGATTACAACAAGATGATGATGCTTGTCTTCAGTTACTACGAATGTCACTTCCGTGTTTTACAACATTGTGTAACATTCTACAAATGATCTACGGGCTAACCAACATTAAATATAAGTATTGAGGAAAGTGTGGCTATGTTTCTAAGGATATGTGGACACAATGAAGTTCAAAGAGATGTTGGTTTAAGGTTTGGACGAAATCAGAAGACTGTGAAGAGAAAATTTAGTGAAGTTCTAACGGCGATTGAACTACTTGCATGTGATTATATTAGAGCTCCGACAATCCAAAAACTACAACGAATTCCTGAAAGGCTTCAAGTAGACCGATCATATTATCCATTTTTAGTGGATGCGTTGGAGCTATGGATGGGACTCATGTTTGCGTCAAAGTGAAACCTGAATTACAAGGAATGTATTGGAATCGACATGAAAATGCATCCTTGAACATCATGGCAATATGTGATTTAAATATGTTATTCACATATATTTAGAATGGAGCCCCAGGATCATGTCACGACACAATCGTTTTGGCCATGGCACAACGAAGTGATTCTGAGTTTCCTATGCCTCCTTTTGATAAGTATTACGTCGTTGATTCTGGCTATCCAAACAAACAAGGGTTTTTGGCTCCCTATAAATCAACACGTAATAGAGTTGTGAGGTATCATATGTCACAGTTCAACTCTGGTCTTTCTTCGAGGAATAAAGAAGAATTGTTCAATCAACATCATGCTTCTTTACGTTCTGTTATTGAGAGGACTTCTGGAGTTTGGAAGAAGAAATGGAAGATTCTTTCTGATTTTCCAAGATACAACATTCACGTACAAAAGAAAGTGATAATGGCTACAATCAGATTACAAATTTTATTAAAATTTCGAATTTCGAAGAAGCAGACTTTGCAGAAGTAATGACAGAGACGAGTGATATGCTCAAATATAATACCCTAAAGTATCTAAGCAGTAGCTGTAGTATTCTAGGGATCGAACCACAAAGACTCAAGATTGTCACTCAATAAATTCCAGAATGTGAATTAAGCTAAGCAAAATGAATGTAATCAAGAATAACAAAACAATTAAAATCAAGTAGTAAGATCAGTGAGGAAAACGTTTGGCCTAGGGAAATTCGCAAGTAAATCAGAATTGTCAATCAGATAAAATGTCAGGAATAAAATAAGCACCGTTCTTGAAGTTGAAACACATATGTAAAATCAACCAACTATCGTTGCGAAAACTATCTATGTCTAAACCTAGAATTCCAAATTTTTTTGCAAATTCTATGAATTCAAACAAGCATTAACGATCAGGTTCAATTGTTCACAAAATCCTAAACCAAATTTCTTTGCGAGTAGGTCTTTTACTCACCAAACACTAGTTCAGGAAACTAATCACACTTTTGTATCAATTAATCAAACTAATATCAGATTCTAGTTCGCGAGGCTAGAATAAGCATTAATCTCAAGTCTAGGTGAAAAACTCTATAGATTTTCCTAACAATTAAATCTAATTTAACAATTCATCAAAAACCTTTGAATAACCCTAAACCTAACAAGGAATCTACGCAGACATGGTGAATGAAACAAACATCATGAATAAAATAGATATCATAAAGTAAAATAGAGTAAGAATACAAAGAGGGTTCAAGGTTCTTCTCCCAAAACTCTATTGCAAAAACACTCTATCTCCAAGAATCATGCCTCTAAGAGGCTGAAAAACCTAATTTTATAGCTAATACACGTTTTGGAGTTCATTGCAAAAATAAGGAAATCTTCTGTTTCTTCTTCGGGTTTTCTGAAGAATGTGCGTTCTGACTATCGGTATCGACCGACACCATAAATGGTATCGATCGATACTAGGATTCTCAGTCGTGTTTCTTCCGGATGATGGTGTCGATCGACACTGCATGGTTGTCGATAGATACTGAGCTTCAGTCTCCGAACTGCTTCAGCTCCGAGATGCTTCAGAAGGTTCGATAAATCCAATTTAGCTTCAATTGCGCCTAATTTCTGAAAAGACTTTGAAAGACTCTAAAAATACTCAATAAAAGGACTTATATCATGGTTAAAAACGGGTAAAAACCATGATATATCACGAGAATAAACAACACAAATCGAGAGCCTGATTTAGATAACATGGAAGCAGTTGATGTAGAAGATGGAGCAAATAGAGAATATATGATATAACTAAGGGACAATATAGCAAATATGTTATGGGCAAATCAATATAGTCGATAAGTATTTTTTGTATTGTATTATACTTGATATTTTAAATTTTATGTATTTCTTAAAAACAAATATAGTTTGTTATATTTATAAATTGAAACTTAAAATTTAAGAATAATTCTATTGTATCAGGTTATATTATTTTTTCTTATATTTTTGGGATATATTTTTTAATTTGATTTTAGCAATAATATATTATTGTAAAATGTCAAAAATTTATTAAAATTTTAATAATAATTTAGTTATTGTTCGTAATTAATTAATAAAATAACTTGATCATAACAGATTAATAATTTTAATTTATAATTATATTAATATCATTAATCCATTTTTATTGATTAATTATTTATTTTAAATATATATTTCGCACCGCTTTTTACATATTCACCATTCACACATTTGGACCGCACTGCATGTTGTTTTTTCACCATTCATATAGTGTCTCAAACCGCTTCTTCTGCAGTAATCACACTTATTCCGCATGATGCGTTTCTTCCAACCGCACCGCACCTCTTAAACCGCACCGCTCAAACCACTGTCACCATTTGAAGCCTTAGTGGATACCAAGAATTACGATACACGTCTTCTCGTCAACCAAAGTATTGTTTTAAAAGTTAGTAACTCACAAGATCACGACATGTGTCATTTTTATCGGTTCAAGATTTCAACACATCAAAAAAAAAATATATCAAAGATTATTATGAGGAAATTATAAAAAAGATAATTAACTATCATTATTCAGAAAATAGATATTCTAAGAGGTAACTTTACTAATTCAAAAAAAAAACTTTTATAAAAAAAAGATAATTAATTACTATTATTCAGAAAATGAAAAATTCTGTAAGGAAATTATACAAATTACTCATTCTAAAATAAATAAATTATACAAAATAATTTTAATAGATTTATAAGAAAAATGATTACTTCTTTTCTTAAATTTAATAAATTTCCATAATTAAGAAAAATTTTAATACTAGAAGAAAAATAATTGCAAATATTGAATTCTATATAAACAAATAAGTAATCTCATATTTTTAAAAACAAAAAACTTCAGTCTATTGGTAAAAAAAAACTCTTCTTTTTATATTTTTAAAATTTTATTTTTATTTATTATTATGAAGTTGTCATAGAAAATTATATTTTTATGATTATTAAGTTTTCTTCTAATTTTGCTTGATTTTTCTTCTACTTTTGAGAAAATGACTATCATCCAAATTACAGTGATTAAAAAAAATTCAAAATAATAACGAAGATTATCTAATACTAGATAAGCTAAACAAAAAATGTGCTTATCGTCGAACGGTAGTACGTCTTGGTAGAAAGTGGAAAGCGAGAAATTTTAAAAAACTAATAAGCTTATAGGATTGAACTTTACCCTACTTGATGAAAAGGTAAATATTTTCTTCCTTCAATCTAAATATTCTCTTATTTATTAGTTAATTATTTTAATTATTTATATTACATTTAAATTATTTATTTATAAAAAAGGAATATTGTTCAAGGCTCGCTGTATCATTCTTTCTTTATTGAAACGGTCCTTTTCTGTTTTGTAGACTTTAGCAATTGCCTCGTCAAAGTAATCGCTATCACCCAACTCCGGTTCCATCAACATCCTCACTAGAGCTCCTAAAATATAAGAAATGTCATACACAGCGCTCCAGTTTGCAGGTAGGAGGAACTTCAGGTAGATCGCTCCTCGGTTGCCAGCGTTAGGGTGGTATATCCTTGTCTTGAAAGCAACCTACAATACCTATATGAAGTCATATAAGAAAGTTACATCAATATATTACTATATTTGAAGGGAATAGAGAAAGAAAACAAACCTTTGAAGTATCAGCAGATACCATGGCCAATGGATCAAAACCGTGAAAATCCCTCCTTTGTAAGGGGTGCCAGCCGGTCCAAATATCATACCCTCCCAGTGGTAGATATTGTCAGAGACATGACCTTAAAAAAAGAGTATCTTCTACTTCTACTTTACAACTAACATAATATGAATAGATCATACCACATATTCTAGCCTCTAGAACATAAATCACCAAATGATTAGATCATACACATGTTTCATCAAGCTAATGATCATCGCATAGTTAATATTCTTTCATCTATGTGATATAATCTTCTATTTTTTTGTGCAAAAACTTATAACCTAAACTAGACGCTATAAAAGCAATATTTAACTTTAACGACCTTAACGAACATGATGAAACTAGAAATGAGAATACAAAAAAAAATTGTATCTTCTACTTTAATCCCCAGAAAAAATAAAACAAAATAGAGGAATCTTTTAACTTGCTGTGAAATGGGTGTTTGGATTCTTCATCAAGTCCTTCGACCCATCTTGATGATGATTGGAGTGTACAACATTTTTAGTTGAAGAATGGAAGCTGGAAAGAGGTTGTGTAGAGGATGAGAGAGCAAAGTGAAATTTTTAAAACAAAGTAAAAGAGTATAGAAGTGTAGGTTGAGTGTTGTCATTAAATTTTATTTATGATGGGGGTTAAGGTGCGTTGATTATAAAAGAGTCGCTTTGTTTTTTGTGCTTCTCTTCTGTTCACCAAGAGTCGCTTTGTTATGAAACGCGAGATTTAGGGTTATCATTTATTTAGGGTTTTCATTTACTGAAAATTACCCAGATTGACTCTAATTTTTGCAAAAATAACTAGATTAACACTCAATTTTAGATGCTAACTAGAGTAATAACATTTTTGGTTAATGTCTAATAAAACTGTACTTAGTTTACTACTAACGATTATTCCATTATCTTTATAAATTTAATTAATTACCAAAAAAAACTAAATTGGAGATTAGCAACAAAAGAAAAAAGGTAACTCGAGATTAGCAGAACAAAAAAACAAATAAGGTAAAAAATAAGTTTCATTAGTCGGCCTTTCTTCTTCTTCGTCTCTCATACATCTCACCGGTGAACCCTAAATCTCTATCTCACACACCGTCGCCGCCCCTCGACGCCGCCGATCAGGCTTTGTCGACGATTTCACACTAGTAAAAAAAACATGTATAGCCACAAAAATGTTTGTGGCTGACCCTGAAATTTCGTGGCTATATGACGAAATAGCCACGAATAACCACGAAAAAATATTGTGGCTATAGCGTCGTAGCTATTTTATTTCGTGGCTTTTCGTGGCTGTGTAGCCACAAATATGTGACTCCACATTTTCGTGGCAAACGTAGCCACGAAATAGTCACTGTATGTTTAGTAGCTATTTAGCCACGACTTTGTCACTTTATGTTTTGTGGTAAATTTAGCGACGGAATAATCACTTTAGTGTTTGTGGCTACTTAGCCACGATTTTTGTCACACTTATTTGGTGACAACTATAGCCACGATTTTGTCACAATAATTTTGTGACAAGCTTAGCCATAAACACCAATTTGTGGCTAGGTTTTGTAGCCACGTTTATGTTGTGGCAAATTTATGGCTACATAGCCACGAATTTTGCCTCACTCATAGTGACAATTCTGTGGCTAATTGTGTATTATTGAAAAAAAAATTTCCTAAATTAAAAACTAGAAAACTGAAATCTAATTAATAATTTTTACATAATCTTATCGTACATTAGCACAAAAACATACAATAGTTATACAAAAGCTATTACGTTCTTACATTACTAAGTTCTTAACCAAAAAATAAGTGTTTAACAAAGATAACCTAATAATGAAAACAGAAAATCTTAAATACCAAGAGATGCACACCATTCATCTAAGTCACCTTGGTTCAGTGATGGAGTCGGAGCTGTTGGGTTAGTAGTCGTGGCAGTGGTTGGGTTATTCCTAGTGGTAATAGTTGGGTTATTCGTAGTGGCAACAATTGGGTCAGTGGTTGTGGCTTGAGTTGTTGGCATCGGGACTCCGAGAGTATGCAAGATCGCAGCAAGAGCAGCCCGTTGTGCAGCTAACTCGTTCTGGACAGTTTCCATGCCAGACTTCAACTCTGCCTTCAACTCTTCCTTCAACTCTCCAACACTGTTGCTGATGGTCTCAGAGGTTGTCTCCAATCCTGAGATGCGCATTTCCAAGTTCAAGTTCCGAGAAACATAAGTGGAGGCTTTCTCGGATGCATCGATCTCCCGGTACTGAACGCTTCCTATTCCATAGATATGCCTTCTACTATTCTGACCACGTTGTGAAAGAAACAAAACAAATGAACATCAACACAAATTCAAAATCTAACAAAATCTGCAAATATCCTTCAGAACCATTCAAACATAACACATGAACATCAACACACAATGAAATTCAAACAGTATCTGCAAATACAAAAAACAGAACCAATGAACCAAAACTAAAATAGAAATCATTAATCAAACAAACCAATCAAACAGAACCAGTCAAACGTATGTAACATCAAAGCAGCTACAAGAGCCAGTCCATCTTACGAGCTAACATACCAAAACAGATAATCATCATTTTAATCTACCAAAACAGATCAAAACATTTCACTCTACCAAAACAGATCATCATCATTTCATACCTTGATATACTCTTGGTTCAGCACAATACGAGAAGGAATAGCAGCAGATGAGGCAGTTTGGTCAAGGCCACTAGGGGAATCATCCTCTGTTGTACACTGTGTAGCTGCTTCTCTACACTCAACAACAAGGGACTCAGCACGAGTGTCAATAAATGGTCCATCTTTGCGTGTGTGTGTCTTCCGTACCAGTTCTGTGAAGGCTGGTGGTTCTTCTCCACCAGACTCAACCATCTACAAAGAGAAAATGAAACATTAGTACTTAGATGACAAAGTAAACAATCACATAGAAAGTAAGAGAATACTTACCATAATGATGCTCAATTTGTAAAAATGATTATGGCCTGCACAATGCTTGTGAATCCCTTTGCCATCAGGATTCGATAAACGGCTTTCAGCAGCTGACTTGCTCCTCTTTTGTGCTGGTTCTGTATCCCAGTACTTCCATCAAAAAAATTCCAATCCTCTTCGCCAATGTACTTTGGTTTCTATTATTCCTTTTTTTTTGCTGATGGCGGTCAGATATTATCTCATTGTCTCCTGTTTCCATGATGAGTGGACTGTGTAAGAAACTTCTCTCCCAAAGTATTGTTGCTACAAAATAAAAAAGAGATTAGTAGTTGTAAGTTAGTTAAAAGGTAGTTAACTTCTTGAAAAAAAACACTAACCACAAAAGTTGCCACCAGTTATCTATCCTCTCCTGAGGAACATGTTTCCAGCTTCTCCATGGTCCCATGAAATAGCCTTGCCATGTTGTCCGAATGAATCGTGGACCTCTAGTCAACACCAAACCTGAGATAAGAGAACATAGTTATTATAAGAATAATCAGAACAAACAAACACAAAATAGTTTTTGAAAACTTACCATAAAGCTCCATTGAGTTTTCTTGAGTGGAGTGTGGCTGGGATTCTCTTGCAGGAGCTCTAAGTAATGCATCAAGGTATTTGTCTGTAGTTGTTTGCGTGTGAAGATGATGTTGTGATGCGCTCTGTTGAACCTGAGTTGTCTGTCTCATGTTGGTCGCGCTGTGCGTAGTGTGAGTCCTTGACTTCTCTGTTGCTCCTCTATATCTTCCCTGTTCCTCCTCTATTCTGGTACCCTCTATGCTGCTCTTTACCCTTCTCTGTTGCATCTCTTGTACCCTTGTCTGTTGGTCATCTGTAAAGCTATACATAAAACATAGAACAAACAATGTAAGATCAATAACAATCAATCATAGACATATCTTACAAGCTAACATACTCTTAACAGAACAAGGAACAAGCTAGCATACTCATACTCATAACATATCTTACGTATAATGAAATGTGGATAATAGTTTTGTTCCTTCCGGATCTAAGATGAACGCAACAAGTGAGGATAAGATGAAGAGAGAGCTGAGGATTTGATAAAACAAGATACACAAGTACACTAAAGCAAGCTAGTCAAAACGGTAACAATAATCAGCTGAAACACTGAAGTCAAGAAACATAATATGTATGACACTAGTTTTGATTCTTCGGGCTCTAAGATGAACAGAACAAGCGGATGGAATGAAATAGCTGAATGAAAGGATAAACGACTAGTACATGAAGCAACTTTAGACGTTAAACCACAAACACTATTGTATGCCTAGGAACCAAGATAAACAAACCTCTTTAAGACGTAACCACAACACAACAGCATCACCATACCACATTCAGATGAAAAACAAGAGATAAAGTAGACAAAATGGAGTGTCTGCTAAGATCTAAGGAAACACAAGCAACATTGTCACACATATCAAATTTGTTGATGTTATTCTTTTGCTATTTTGATATGTAGAACTATTAGAAGAATAATCAGAAACTGCACAGACTTGAACCAATATGAAAACCCTTTGTTTTGTTTCTTTCGGTCCTATTATGTTCTCCATTTGCCTTATGTAAAGTTGAGTTCTGTTGTGAATTTTAGATGTATGTTGTTGTTGTATGAGATAAATAAAACAAGGCTCGAACTTAAACAAGAAGAACATCAGTCAAAGATCGAAAACTTAAACAAGCACACTTCAAAGATCATGGAGACATTCAAAGTCTAAAGCAGAGCAACATAAAACAGATGACTACAAACATGATGCTAACAACTTAGACCCTAGATCCCGATACCCTAGCAACCAAACCCAAACAACTGAGACCCTAGATCCCGAGACCTTAGCAACCACAAACCCAAACAACCGAGATCCTAGCAACCCGAATGAAACCCTCCAATCAAATATCATCATACAAAGACAACGAGAAGAAGAGATAGAGCTAATAGAACAAAGAGACAAAGGAAGAAGAGATAGAGTCAGTGAGAGACCTAATCGCATATGGAAGAGGTTTGTCCGACCTGGATTGGTAGGTCGGAGCGACTGCGGAGGCATGGTTTACAGATGAGGCATGGTGATTGGGAGATGAAGAGAGGACGAGAAAGAAATCAAAGAGAGAAGAACTGTGTGTGCAATAATGTCAAATAATACCCTAAAAGTATCTAAGCAGTCGCTACAGTATTTTAGGTCGAACCACAAAGACTCAGAGAATCACACAATAGATTTCAAGAATCAAATTACGCTAAGCCAATCAACAACGAGTATATATATGCAGAATTAAAAAATGTAAAATCAATGGGAGAGATTAAAGCCTAGTAGGTATTTCTCAGAGAAATCAAAGAATGCAGACAAAATCAATCAACAGCGTTCAGGTTAAGCACTGTTCTCGAACTCAAATCACTAAGATATAATTAACCAACTTTCTCTTGCGAAAACTATCTAAGTCTAATATACCTAGAATTCCAAATTTCTTTGCAAATCCTAAAGATCTAAACCAGCTTTAATGTCCAAGTTTGATATGTTCACAAATAATTAAACCAAATTTCTTTGTAGTTAATATTGTGCTCACCCTAGGTATCGTCAGGTTATCAATCTCACTTTCGTGACTAATCAACAATCCTAAAATCTAGATTCAGATTCGTAACCTAGAACTAGCTTTGAGAACAACCTATGGTGAAGAACTCAATTGATATGAACCCTAAACAGATCAATCTATCTAACAAACCATGAAAATCCTTAATGAGAAAACCCTAAACCTAAAAGGGATCTACTCAGACATGCAGAATGAAGTCAAACAAACATGAATTGAATAGATCATCAAAGTAAAAATAACAAAGGGTTCGAAATCTTCTCTCCCGAACAGATGTTCAGACTTGTCTCCCTCCAAAGCAAAAACTAGAATTAAAGTAAAAAAAATGCATAGAAATAAAGCGTCGAATAAAGCGTGGCCTAAACAGGTGGCTGAAAACCCTATTTATAAGTCTAAACACGTTATGGGCTTTCTTGTAAATAATAAAGTCTTCTGGCCAAGTTGCAGAACTCTTAAAACTTGTAAAAACGCGTGTTTTCCCTCTCGCAGTCGGTATCGATCGATACCAGCTGGTATCGTCGATACCAGGACATTTCTGGTTTTTGCCAGACTGGACTGTCTTCACGAAAACTGGTATAACTTTTGATCGCACCGTTGGAATGGCTTCAAACCACTTCCAAATGAAAGCTAATCCATTGATCTATCTCGTGTCCAAATTGGACTCAATCCATCTGTGGAACGTCTTCAACGAATGCGCCACAAAGCTCCAGAATGCTCTAAAAACTCCAATTAAGCTCCAAACATGCTAAAACCTGAAAAGACTCTAAAAGACTACGGAAACAATAGAAAGACTCGATAAAAACTTATATCATGGTCTAAAATGGGTAAAAACCATGATATATCAACTCCCCCAGACTTAACATTTGCTTGCCCTCAAGCAAACAGAAAACCAAACCAGGAAAGAAGTTTGAAAACGCGGAGACTCACTTGTTCCTGAAACACTGCAATGACTCTCTTCGTAATATCTTCTCATTACTTACCAGTCCAGATCTAACCACCATGTACTTCTCCGTAGACCTTCGCAGTCTTCCCAGAACCCACACATAGTATCACAGCTTCATCCATAAAAACCATCATGCTAGTTTCATCGCTTTAATCAATGTCCAAAACTTTATAGATTCTTTCCCAAACCAATATTCATGACAAAAGAATACCCGAAATTTCACTCTTTGTTTATTGTTCTCTCCCCAGACTATTTTTGATCATGTACTTTCTCTTTTTCTTTTAGCTCTGCATATACACATTAAGGTCTGAGACGCGAGTTATTGAGTGTGTTTGCCACCGAATCCCCGCTTTCCTCTCTGTGTATCAAAGGCGTAGGCGAATAGTGGTATCACGAGAAATTTTCCTAACCTCGCTCCCAACCTTTGTGTGATCATTCCTTCACAAGTAGAATAATGGGATCACTGGAAATTTTCCTAGCCCTCTACTCAGAAAAAAATCATCTCATCTTTTATGCTCTTTTGTAATAACTTAATACAGGAGAGAAATACCATCACTTTAAACACATGGGTCTTTTGTCAGATATGGATGAGGAATCAAGTTCTAAAAACACAACCACATCGATGAAGTGCAAAAAATAGGCTCAGTTTTGATGAATTCCACTGGAAACAGGGTGTTTTCTAGTCAACTGGTCAGCCTTTGGATTTTTCATTAGTCGATCTGAAAACTGGTCTGTAACAATGGACACTAGAAGCAAATCAGCACAGAGATTCCAAAACAAGATCATAATCTCCAGGACAATTTTGACTCAATAAAACAAATTTGACACAAAAACGACTGACTCTAAGAAAACGAACATGTTGCAGCAACTACCTCCCCAGACTTAAACAACATTGTCCCCAGTGTTATCTAGTCAGATTGTAAAAAAATCAGAAGAACCGAGAGGAATAGTGAAAAACAAACGAGAAGATACCTGTGCGCAGGGTATCGACCGATACCATTGCTGGTGTCGATCGATACTCGGATCATGAGTCGATGAATTCTCTTTTCCTCCTGGTGTCAATCGATACCAATGGGGTATCGATCGATGCTGATCATCTGAAACGTGAAAACATGAAAAAGCAAAAACAAAACCGAAAAGAAAAGTAATATAAAACGTACCAGTGGGTTGCCTCCCACTAAGTGCTTGTTTAAAGTCATTAGCTTGACCATGTCGGGGCTCATGTGTCAGGTGGTTCACAGAGAGGTGGGGAACGTGTCTGTTGCAAATGTCGCATCCACGGTGGTGTGTAAGCATTAACAGTATGTGGTCTACCAAGGAAATGAGGAGTAGCAGCAGGGCGGGTTGGAAGATTGGGTGGCACACTTCGTTTTCCTGCACAGAGGTCAAAAGAAGCAACAAGCGCTCTACGAGAATCTCGCGGCTTGCTTAAGCGTGAAGGAGATGGAGGTATATGATCGAGGACATCCTGTGGTTTGGAGTTTGAGATAGAAAATACGTACCTTTACTTCCTCCGAAGTGTCTGGCGTGTGAAAGGTGGATGTCGTGGCTTGGATTCAGCTGGTGGACATAGTGCTACGCTGACCGACGTAGGGTCCAAAACTTGAGTCTCACTGCTTGTTCTGCAGTGAAGCTCTGAAATCCTTGCCTCTAATGTAAAGACATCAGTCTCCAGAAAGCTGGCCTATATTAGAAACTCCTCCACGAACCTAGGATTGAAAAGACAGTCCTCACTCCAATCACCAAGCGAATCAGCTCGCTTAGATGCAAAAACAAACTGCTCATCAGGAGGTGCATGTGGCAGTCGGTGTCGATCGATACCCTCAGTGGTATCGATCGATGCTGCTTGGCTCTGGTCGAGTTTTGGAGCATATCCAGCAGTACCCTCATCTGAAACCTCTGTGGTGGGGTTCTCATCCATGGAAATCCCTATAGAATATGTCTGTCCATCGATAGTAGGTCTCCTCCTCAGCTCATCCATGTTGAAGCTCATGACTTCATCACCCAAATCAAGGTCTACTTGTCTCTTTCTCACATCAATTAATGCACCAGCTGTCGCCAAAAATGGTCTTCCCAAAATAAGAGGATTCTGAGGTTCTTCAACATATTCCAAAACCACAAAGTTTGTGGGAATCATATAGCCTTCGATCATTAGTGGAACATCCTCTAAGACACCTTCTGAAAATCTTCTGGATAGGTCAGCTAAAATGAGAGACATCTATGCTGGGACGAAGGTAGACATCCCTAGGCGTTCAACAACAGAGAAAGGCATCAGGTTAATGCCAGAGCCTAGATCACAGAGGGAATGAGGGAACCTTCCAGCTGAGATAGACCCGATAACTTCCAATTGTTTTCGTCAATGCAACGGCTTAACTTTGACGAGTATCCATCAGCAAACCTTATATCATATTTCAGCCATAGCACAAATTGTCTTTTTCCTTCATTTGACAACCTAAAAATTGGCACTGGCATTGTTTTATCTTGTCTAAGATATAACTCTCGTCTTCCACATAACGCAGCAAGATCCATCCTTGATTTAACGTTATCTTTCGTCTTCCCAGGAACATTTAAAACTGTGTTGATGAGATTATCGAAGAAATTCTTCTCGATGTGCATGAAGTCAGGGTTATGTCGAAGAAGAAGATTTTCCCAGTATGGTAACTCCCAAAATATACTCTTTTTCACCCAATTATGATCAACCCCATATCCATTGATCGTTCGAGCAGGTTTCTCGTGTATGTTCCCTCCACAATCGACTGTTCTAAACAACCCGGTAATGTTGTTTATTCTTTCGTGAAGAATTTCCTCTCCACTCAACCACGGTGGAGGATCATCTGTTATTTCTTTACCTCGTCGAAAGGCTTGAACATTCCATCTGTATGGATGACCTTGAGGTAAAAACATTCTGTGGCAGTCGTACCAACTATGCTTCCTTCCATTTGTTAACCAAAAATATTTTGTCTCATCTAGACAATATGGATACGATAAACGACCATGCGTCATTTAACCAGATAACTTGGCATACGCCGGGAAGTCGCTGATTGTCCACATCAAAGCAGCTCGCATCGTGAATTTTTGTTTTCTTGATATATCATACGCTTCAACACCGTCAATCCTGAGACTTTTTTTATCATATGCAGCAATTCTTCGATCAATGGCTGCATATAAATACCGAGACTTTTTTTTGGATGCTTTGGCCCAGGAACGAGTACAGAGAGAAAAAAAAATTCTCTTTTCATGCACATGTCGGGGGTAAAATTATAAGGAGTTACAATCACAGGCCAAACAGAGTGTGCCTCACCATTCATACCAACAAGATTAAATCCATCAGTAGATAAGCCTAGATAAATATTGCGATTTTCAGCAGCAAAATTTGGATGATGCATTTCTCCTTCAGGAGACATATGTTCTGCATGCCATCGCATAGCCGCTGCTGTCGTCTCTAACTGGTATAACCGCTTCAACCGATCCGTAATCGGCATATAAAACATTCTCTGCTTAGGTCTATTTTTTCCTTTTCCATTATTCAGGTGGTATCTATCTTTATCACAAAACCGACACTGCAACAATTCTCTATCTTCCCCTTTCCAAAATAGCATGCAATTATTCTCGCAAACATCAATCTTATATACTGGTAGCCCAAGCGCTCGTGTCAACTTCTTTGTCTCATAATATGATGCAGGAGCTTTATTTGGTGTGGGCAAAACATCTTTGAAAGTCTGTGATGGCTCATCCACGCATGCCTCCACCATATTGTAATTGGACTTAGCTTTCAACATACGCGAAGCCAAATACAACTGAGATATTCCTTCAGGACACCCATCGTAAAGTGGTTCCTTAGCGGCTTCAAAAGCTTCAAATACACTATCATGATATGGCTCTTCGTTTGTTGTTTCCATCATATTCTCCAATACGGAAGGAGCCATCCCCGGTGGTTCAATGTTAGCATCTGCGTATGGATACTCGTATGTACTTCTTAGAACTCCAAAATTTGTTGCCATTGGTGGGAACGCTGCTTCTTCACCGGTAAAATGACTCGTCCCCGAGGATTCTCCAACGGTAAAATGACTCGTCCCCGAGGATTCTCCAACGTTGTAGTAATGTTCTCCATGATTGAGCCAAAAATAGTAATTTCCCAAAAAATCCACTCGATAAAGATGTTTAATTACTGTTTTTGCATCACGCTGTTTTCCATTCTTACACCTTGCACAAGGACACAATATAATTTTGGTCTCTTGAAAAGACGCTTGATTACAAGCAAATGCAATAAACACGTTGATCCCCTCAATGAACTCTTCTGTAACACAATTGTTTACTGGATCAATACGACGATCCATCCATTCTCGAGATTGAAAAATGTTTGACATTAAAAATCTCAGATTTGAAAAAAAAAAGCTTATATAAACGCTCAAATAGTGAAGTCACACTTTGGCTTGATGAGAAAACATGTGTGCTCTTTTTATGATTTGATGAAGAGTGGAGAAGTGATGAGGAATGAAGAAGTTTCGCGTTTGTTTTATAGGAAAATACAACCACAAATTAGTGACGACAAGTTTCGTGGCTAATAAAGCCACGAAATAGTAACGACCTATTTCGGTGACTACTTATAGCCACAAATTTGTCACCAAAACGACTTTGTGACTATATATAGCCACGATTTTGTCACAACTATATTTCGTGGCTAATTTTCGAATATATTCTCCGACAGTGGGCTGTCTCAAAAAGTGCTGAGAGGACATGTATACACTGGATATGCCACAGAATAGCCACATTTAAATTTCGTGACTAAAAAAATTCGGTGGATTTGCAACGAAATAGCCACATTTTGTATTCGTGACTAAAAATATCTCAATCACATCAGTGTTTTTTTTCGTTTGGATGCCTAAATCGGTGGATAACCCACAATCTAGCCGCACATAAATTTCGTGACTACCTTATAATCACGGTCTAGCTACTTAAGATTTTGTGGCTAGGAAGTCACAACCATTTTGTGGCAGTTTCGTGGCAATATTTGCCACGGAATAGCCACATCTATGTTTGTGACTAAAAGTCCCTCAATCACATCAATACTTCATTCGATGGGATGCCTAAATCGGTGGAGAAGCCACGACATAGCCACATATTCGTATCGTGACTAAATTATAGTCACGATTTTGCTACTTCAAAATTCGTGGCAATATTTGCCACTAATATTACGTGGCTATTACGTGGCAATATTGTCATGAATTGTTAATGTGACTAGTTCGTGGCTATGTAGCTACGATAATGCCACAAAATAGCTACGGTTTTTCTAGTTTTATATTTGTGACTATTTTGTGGCTATTTCGTCGCTAGAATAAATTTAGCCACGAAATTTCGTGGCAAGAACGTAGCTATACGATTTTTTTTTACTAGTGTCAGGCTTCTCATACTGGCGTCGGAGTTCTCACAGAGGCAAACAAATCTCTTAAACTGCTCACAAACCGAATCGGCTACTATCTCTTGAATCTGCTTAAAATTGGTTCGCCTCATTCTTTTGAATGTTGTAATAAGTTTTATTGCTCTCTCTTTTGATTTTTACTCCTCTAAATCCTCCGTTTTGGATCTGCTTAATGTATGAAAACTAAATCTGTGGTATTGGTTTTAAATTGTTACTTCTCTGGGTTTGTTTTGTGTTCTGAGAGCCATTAAGTTGTTTGCATTTTGAGATTGAAATAGTTACTGTCATTCAAAGAGAAAATTTTCATAGTTTCCATTGTTCAAAGCTTACTACTTTTTTAGTTTACTATGTATTAATAGTTTTGTATTGCTCAACCTTGTGTTCTATCTTTCCCTTGTTATTGTTATATGTGACTTTGCTGCATTGGTTTAGATATGTGATTACTTGATTTCTGATTTTCTCTATATAATATGTGATTATTGATGTTTTAAGTAACACAAATTTGTTGCAATTTGTAATGTAATTAATGGATCGGAAAGAAGAAGACTGTAGCAAGGAAAATGGGCAGATAAGATCTTATTTCTTGTCATCGTCATCTTCGAAACAATTTCGGTAAAACTACTTCGCGCTATTTCAATTTGAATGATAATAGATATGGCCACAGATTTTTGTAATTTTGAATCAGAAATAGTTCTTTAGGCACATATTTTCTATTTTGTTATTTAAGTGGCAGATTTATTTGGTTGTCAAGTTTTTATGATACCAATAGCGACAATTTTTTTTTTCAACCATCACAAATTTGTTTTGAGGTTAGTGTATTGTGTTGAGGTTAGTGTATTGTGTGTGATTTGTTCACTGCTCGCCGTCAATATATAACGATAAAGGTTGATACTTGTTTGGTTTCTGGATCACTTTTGTCTCGCTTTAGCTTGTAATAATTTGTATCAATTAGTCTGAACTAATCTCGAATTACCATTTGTAATAATCTTGTTCTCTGTATCTTCCTTTTTTTAAGTAGTAACACGTTCAATTGATTTAAGTGTAAGACTATCTTGATTTAACCACTAGTGTTTATCTTGAATGTTGTATTGATATCTAACATTAATTCTGTTTATGAATCTAGATTGCAACATCAGTCACGACTGGGACCCAAGATTTTGGAGAACCTAAGAGAAAGTTTAATATTTTTGTAAGTCTAGTTGATTCATTTTTGGATTTGAAATTCCCCATTCTGATTTCTTATTATGTTTGGTTTTGATCTCTAAATGGTTTTAGTTATTATGTTTGGTTTTGGTTATTCTGTTTGGTTTTGGTCCCTAAATAATTTGAAATTCCTCATTCTGATTTTTTATTATGTTTGCTTTATACGTAGTAACCGAAAATTATGTGTTTGACATTGTCATAGTTGTTGGTTGTTTATTTTAGAATTCTTTTGTTTTACATCATCTAATTCTTAACTAATTCAAGGTTGTTTATTTTGTGGTTTCAGGAATGGCGTCTTCAAGTAGTAGCTTCAAATACCCTCCTCGTCTTTTTGAAGAAGGAAAATCTCCTTTGCAAAATGGGAGCATGAACCACAATAGTTTCACGTCCAGAATTGGTCTCATGAAAGAAGGATTAGGAATTGATGTGTGGACTAAGTTGAGTGAATCATCTCTTGGAGTGATGATAAAGTTTACTGAAGGAAGGTACACGTGGTCTACCCAGACAGTTCATCACTTCCTCACACAGCAGTTGAGAGTCAATAATTGTCATGAGATTTGGTATTTGATTGATGGTACGTAGACCAATCAGGTTTTCTTTCAACGAATTTGCGGATATAACAGGACTAAATTGTCTCCCAGTTGACATTTCAGAAAAGTTTGATGCTGATCACAGTGAGTTATGGAAAGCAATGGGAGTTACAACAACAGAGGGTCCTATGTTTTCAGAGTTGGAGGTTGTGATGGAAATTTTGCAAGACATGGTGTCCAGAGAAAAGGTTGATGGTGGGTAGGTTATGTCTTTTGTCAGTTGGAATATATGGCATACATCACAGATCTAGAATTCCTTTGCAAGCTACTAAGAGAGTTCTTGATCAAGAGGCGTTTGAGAAGTATCCTTGGGGCCGAGTGGCTTTTGAAAGTCTACTAAATTCAGTAAAAATTGTTGATTATAGTAAAGACTCTTACACAATACACGGTTGTGTCCACGCTTTGTTGATATGGGTGCATGAGAGTGTTCCAGGTATAGGAGAAGAATATGGGAGGAAAAGGGCAACAACGAGTGGTTTTCCACTACTATATTGGCAATCATCTCGGAAACGGATTAATTTTGAAGAATTCATAAAAAAGGAGAAGGCTTCTCATGGACAGGTTTGTTGTTAAAGATGCTTTCTCGCTCACTCTTTCTTCTTTCCCTTTGGCTGACCTCGCTTGACGGAAGCCTGCTTATTTAGCGACACAACAGCACAATTTGGTTTTTTAATAGTTTGTTTTTGATATTATGCCCGATTTTTATTTGATAGATTACATTTTTGCTTACTATGATGCAGCATTTTTATTTTTATGTTGTGGCAGTTTTTTTTATGTTGTGGCAGGTTTAGTTTTATGTTGTGACATTTTTATTTTTATGTTTTGGCAATTTTGTTGTTATGTTCCAAGAGGCTTTTCCAACACTAATTTATAATATTTTTCCTTTTTTATGTATGTAGGGTTCGTGTAAGACATATGATTCGTGTAGCAGAGGATAACATGCACTCTCAATGGAGTGACGAGGATAAGATAAAGGATCCAAATGTAGACAACTTTATTAGGGATATCATTCATGATCATTTGCCTTTGAATGCTTGGGAAGGAGTGAAACCATGTGGTTTGAAAAAGAATAAACGGAAAGTATATACAAAAAAAGAAGAGGACGATCATAAAAAGAAGAAAAAGATGAAAGAGGATGAGTCCTTTGATCATGAAGGAGAAAAAAATTCCAACAAGGAGAAGAAGAAAGGAAAAAATTATTCAGAGGTTAGTTACTACAACTAACTCGTTTGTTTGACAATATAATGCATATATGAATTCTAATAGTGCTTGTGTAGACTTTATAAAGTATTCTTTGTCAGTTTTTTTTTGGTTTTGATATATAGAATCTTGTCATGTGCATACTCGTTTAATATGATATAACATGGTATCATTTCATTGTTTTATATGTTGTGTCAAATGAGAACTATAAAACTGTTACGTTTTATTTTATGTAGGATGATGAAGATGAGAAGTTGAGCTTGTTGGCTATTTCTAAAATACTCGAAAAATTGGATGGGACCATTTCAACCATGGATAAGAATATGAGGAGTAGAGTGAACACTTTAGAGAGTAAAATCAGTGACTTAAATGTGCACCTTGGTGAGAAGATTGATAGGGTGGAGAAAACATTGAAAGAAATGCAAAAGCCATATCCCTCTGTCATACCCAATGAGGTTGGTAATCAAAACATAAATGTAGATGATGGTAGCAAGCAGGATGATGATGAGGCAAATAGTCAAGCACTTGTAAGTCACTTTACATGTGTTATTTGATGCTTTCTTTATTTTTGTGTGTTTATGTTAGTTTTTTCACAATTTTTTTTTTTTTTTTGCAGTCTTGGATGATACAAACGAAAACGAATTCCTAGGATGAGTTTCCAACAACACGAGTTGTGAAGAAAGTTTATACATTGAGGACGAAGAAGAAAAAAAATAGAAGAAGAAGTATCATAAAATCTTTCTTTGGTTGAAAAGGTCGATAAGAAGGAGACTATGGCTAAGGTAGGAAAGAACGATGATCCCAAAGATTAGAAGAAGATTATAGTTAAGCAAGAGAAGGTTGACGTTCCCAAGCATGAGAAGAAGAAAAAGAAACTTGATGATGATGAGGTTGAAGATATAACTACCCAAGTCGTTGAAGCAAATCAGAAAATGGCTTCTAGTTCTGAAGAAGCATGGTCATACCCTGGACAACAGTTGGCTAGTAAAGTGCTTAGCAAAGCATTGACAGCCCTTGGAGATGAGATAAAGAAATTAGATGGAGGTGTAACTCAGTCAAGACGAGTACCACAATTGGCGGAATCATAGAAAATGCCATATGTTGGTAACTCTACAATGAAACACATCATTACATGTGTGACTCCTTCTCCTGCAATGTATGATCATCTTCAACCTGTAGAAGATGATAAACTTCAAAAGCTAATGGATTTCCTCAAAGAAGATGAGTATGTTTCTAAACTTTATCCTTTTGTTAATGATCATCTTCCACATTTTTCATACTCATCACTTGTTATTTTGATTTGTAGGGAAGAACCTCTTGCAACCAGCAATGTAGATACAAGATTCTATTGGCAGATTATTACACCTAGGGAAGATTGGCCAGTTGATGACTATGGATGGATGCGTGATTTTGTGAGTTAATCTGTAACTTTCCTTCTATAATTCAGATTGACATTGAAAGATTGTTGTTAATCGAGTTTTGAATTCTAATGTAGCATATAGGTTCTGCCATGGCTATGTTTCGCAAAAGGAGTATGCGTGTACCTTCTCCATATTATAATCCTTGCATAGCCTTTCTGGACCAGGGTATGATCACCTCATTGGTCATAGATTACAAACAGTTTTCAGCTGGACATAAGAATTTCATGTTCAGGCAATATTATGTTGACCACTTCAACGGTGTATCTCCTCTCGACTCAGCGACGAACAAGAAGTGGTACATTGATGTTGATCATTTCTATGGTTGCCTTTTTGTGCACAATGATCATTGGATAGCTCTAGATATTGACTTGCCAAACAGGAAGATCTATGTCTATGATATCATCCCAGGAATTGTGAATGATGCAGAACTTCTTCAACATTGATTGCCTTTGCGACAAATGATCCCTGCAATGTTAAGTGCATTGGTTCCTGAGAAGATTCGAAAGAAGAGCTATGCTATGTTGGAAGTGAAAAGGGTGAAGAAAAATGTTCCTGAAAATGAAGATCCATGAGATTGTGGTGTATTTGCTATAAAGTACATCGAGTGTCTAGCTCTTGGAACTACATTTGAGGGGATTTTTGATAGAAACATACAGGGGCTTCAGATCAAACTTAGTGCAGAGATATTTGATGAAGTTGGCCGGGAAATAGGACCACAGATGTCTGATCCATTGCCTCGTGGTAAGGAGCTGAAGTTTACTATCCCTGGCTTCACTGATTCTCACTAGTTGGTTTCTATTTGATCACAGACTTGTAGGATTTATTATCACTATGTTGTGGTAGTTTTTTTTTTGTTTTGATATCACATACTTGTAGGATTTATTATCACTATGTTGTGGCAGTTTTTTGTTTCGATATCACAGACTTTTAGGATGAATTATCACTATGTTGTGGCAGTTTTTTGTTTCGATATCACAGACTTTTAGGATTTATTATCACTATGTTGTGGAAGGTCTTATTTCGTTGATTTATTATCCATATGTTGGGTACTTACCCATCATAACTAATCAACGTTTAAATAATCAAACGCAACGACATTATACGAAAGCATGTCAAACGCTTGGTTGTGTCATGTGTATGGAAGGAGTTTAAGCTTGATTTTTTGGTCAATGCAAATAGTGTTAGTTAATTGATTTATAAAATATAAATGTTACGTTTATTCAATGAAATTTCAAAAAATTAAAAATTATACTAAAAACCTTGTAATTCTCATATAAATATTTTAAACTCGATTATGATAAAATTGTTTAAAACAACATAACACAATTAACAAGAAATTGTTCCAACTTTAAAATCTGAATAAGTTTATAAATTACATGTTTTACGGTTATGACCTACTTGATTGCAATGACCACAAGTGTGTAGTTTTCTTGGCCTTTTATTTTCTGTGGCAATCTCCAATGCAGATTTAATTCTCGAGTTTTTTGGCCTTCCGGGTTGTTGACGAGCTAATGGTGGTAAACAAACCTTGGTGATCATATGTACGGGAACTGACATAGCAAAATTCCTTGGCATAATGTTGTTTGCATAGGAATTAACCAAGTAATTCTTGTGAAAATAAGGATGACACATTGAAATTCGAGATACCTTCCTTTGTTCAGCCACCGCAATTGCTTGTGCACATGGCAACTTCTCCAAGTCAAACCGATGACACGTACACTTATTGTCTCTTAAATTTACGACATGGATAGATGATCCGCTAGAAACTTGTTCATGTTGTGCATCTATATCTTGTACCTTTAATAGCTTTGCATACTATACACTGCTCTGTAAAAAAAGTAACGTTGTTATTACCCGCGCAAATTATATATATATATATATATATAAATATATATATATATATTGAAAATTTAGTTTGAAAAGAAGTATAACTTCAAAAGTGATTATACTCCACGTGTTAGAGATGTATTCATTTTTAAGGCATCATCCCTTCGCTCTGAAAACCATCTAGTCATCATAGACCTCACTTCCTCTAACAATTGAACAATAGGATAAATCCTAGCATGTGACATCACCTTATTCATCGATTCCACAATGTTACTAGTAAGTAAGTTGTACCTATCACCAGGAAAATGTACACGTGTCCAAAGTCGTACATCAGCTCTTTCAAGATAATTATGGAGTGCTGGATTCAACGATTGAATCTGATCAAATGTGGTTTGGAAATCGACCAATCTAAAAGCATTTGCCGCCTTCTTTACCAAACCAAATACATTCCGACTCTTTTAAACGGACCAATATATTCTTGTACTGATGGTAAGTACATATCCCTTGACTAGACTTCGAATAAACCATCTTAATAGCTTTCTCAAATGATTTGTGCCTATCAGAAATAATGGCAAGGCCTTCGTCATCTGGTATCACGCCGCTAAGTTGCTTGAAAAACCATTCCCACGATTCATCATTCTCTCTATCAACCACAACAAAAGCTACAAGAAAAATCTGAAAATTGTCATCTTGAAAAGTTGTTGTAAGAAGTGTTCCCTTGTATTTTCCCAGTAAAAATGTACCATCAACCACCACTACTTTCCTCATGAATGGAAATCCAGTCATGCTTGCCCCAAATGCTATAAACAAATACTTAAATCTTTGATTTTCATCAGCTTCAAGTACTGTAAATGATCCAGGATTTGCCCTCTTTAGCATGTATAAGTAAGTAGGTAGTTGCTCATAGCCACTCTCTGGACTAACCCTAACCAATTCTCGAGCATATCTAAGTGTTTGATAGGTCTTCCAATACTCCATCTACCAAACAGTAATTTATTCATATGTTAACACCAAACAAAAAACGTTATTAACTATAAAATGATATTATTTTACATATTAAAAGAAAAAACATATTGACTAAAAAATTAAAAACATTAAATTATTGTTTATTATTAAATATATTAACTTAAAACTTATACTTAAAGTAAAAATACTTATTGAATAAAATAAATATCGAATAAAACATAATCGTAGTTTACTTATTTATTTATTTATTTATCAAAATTAAATATGTTTTTTTACATTTTCATTAATTTAGTACTATAAATTATCTTGAATAATAATATTTCATTAATTGCCAGTAAAAATATTAGAAATAAAACTTAAAAATAATTTTATATTTTTATGATTTGTACCTTTATTTGAAACCGTTTATTCAACGCTTCAACAACGTGCATAGGCAAAACAGTGGGTCCAACTCCACCAAAAAATCCTTATACAAAGCTCTAAATATTTCATGTGTTGCTTGTCGGGCACGTGAAGAACGCTCTGTAACTGAACATGTATGTTCTACAACATACACACACATCAAACGTTGGAAAATCTCTTAATGATGTTGCTCGAACCCTCCATTGACATCCTTTTACCCATCACTTGACGATCAATAAAGACGGTGTAGACCTATCCACATAATAATCAAACTTTTGCACAACTGTCAAGATCTTCAATCTTGTCTCCAAATGCTCTTTCGTTTCATAGCATTGACCAACATCTAAATCCACGGATGACATTTCTATTTTCGTAAAATCAGACTCATTGTTCCCATCTATCTAAATCGCTGAACTACTCTTTGTAGTAGGTGATTTAGGCTTCTCTTTTTCTTCCATTTGAATTCCATATAGGCTATAATTCTCATCATCCGAATTTGTTCAGTCGGAGTCATCACAATAATCAAACCTAGAATCGTCATCGTCTTCATCTTCTTTCTCCATACCATCGACAACCCTATTCTCGTCAACCTTTCTATGTTTCCTTGTTCTATTACATTCAACAAAATCATCTCCAACCGTCTCTTTTGATTCGGCCATAGTTTTCTCCTTCAATTCTACACAAGTCGAATTGTGTTCACCTTAGATTGACCCAAGAAAGCTTAAAATTGTCTAGAATTACCAATAATTATTATAGGTGTATCTGAAGGTAGTCTCTCTAAGATCTGCTTCGCAAGCATGTAGCTCAATTCAGCATCCCATAATCTCTTATCTAATCCATAATCCTCATACACCATTTGAATGAAATCTTCATAACGTGTTTTACAATTTCCTTGTAGAATTCGACAACGTCTACTACTATCAACAACAAAAAACCATCTATTGTTTTTAAACTTCCAATTTCCACATACAAGAATGACCTGCTCCATACTCTTAATCTATTGAAAGATTAAGAAACTGAAAATAAAACCTCAAAATCTACACGATATCACGATTTAATTTCAATCATGTTTGGGAACAAAGATTTCGGATGTATGAAGAAGACGCTGAATAAAGAAGATGACGTGGTGTGTGTGTGCACAAAATTAAAGTGTTACGTTTTAACCTAATATAAGTGATATAGGATGTCGTAACATATATATATATATATATTTTTTTTTTTTTTTTTTGAGATTGTAATAAAAATAAACTTAGCTCAATGGTATTGTGTTTGGTCTTAGATGTAAAGATCATGAGTTCGAGTCTGGCTTATGCCTTAAGTTTCACATAATTTGTTAATTTAAGAAACGACGTCGTTTCCCAAGGCTTATGCCTTGGATGCAAATGTTCCCTCTTTTTGTATTGAAAGTTTATATAAATCTGCCACAAGAAGAAAAATATTATCCAAAGACTTACGTAAATTTGCCAAAACAAATTTGCTATTAAAAATTACAAACAAATCTGTCACGGAAAAGGTTTGCAGTCATTAAAAAAGTTAATTTAGTCATAAATAAGTCGGTCACAGGTAAGCACAAAAAATCAGCTATAAACATACCATAAAAACAAATAGGTTATCACTTAAAAACAGATATGTCACCACTAAAGTTAGATTAGTAATTATCTTTGCATTAAATAAATCTGCCACTAAACGACAATTTTTTGTTTAAAACATAAATCTGAAGCAACAAAAAAAAAATCTGAGGAATAAAATAAATTTGCCATAAAAAATCTGTCACAAAATTTAAAACAGTGGTGTCACTATGAAATAAGTCTGCCGCAATATCATAAATATGTCGCATAAAATTAAATCTGCCATCAAAAATAATATGTTACAACCCTTGTTCAAAAAATCGGGCGCCTAGCCGATTAATCGGCCGCCTAGGCGCTAGGCAGTGGTGTACCGCCGGGATTAATGCATAATAGGTTAACATAATCGGTTCACCGATTAAATCCCGCCTAAACCGATTTTTTTAAAAAATCGCCGAATTAATTATTTGAAAAACTGGGGTTTTAATTATTTGGGCCTGAAAATTATTCAAAAAATTTTAAACCCAATAACTTTTTTTTTTCTTCTTCCTCCACTCTAGGTTTACGACAAGTAACCATTGAAGCTGAACAAAAATTCGAAACTCTTTTCAGCTTTGCTCGATCCAGCCCTATTCTTGTTAGAATTCGATCCACCCAAGCTGAATTTGAATTGATTTTGAGCCACTCTCATCTTGTTGTTCAAGAATCAACATGTAAGTTCCCTAACAATCTCTACATCGTTACTACCTTGCTTAATTCTGAATATTTCTTTCTTGTAAGTCTCCATTCCTCTTTCTTCCTTTCAGTTATGTATCTTTCTATAAAGGTTTGTTCAAATTTTTGTTCTTTTCGCTTGGGTTTAGTTTTCTCTTTGTTAGAATGTGTTTTTTTTTTATGAATAACATGTTGCTTTAGATACTTCATTTACCGTTGATTTTGATTTTCAGAACACTAATGTTTAACACACCGTCTTTGATGTCTTTGCCTAGCCGATTAGGATGTATGTGATGTATTGGTTTTGATGTCTCTGTCCAGCTGGATTATATGTATGGATCTACTAATATTGTGATTTTTTACATGTTAGAATGGATGTTGTAAATCTAAAACCTTCTATGGGGTTTATTTATGGAGAGGTGTTAGAAGCTAAAAAGTTGATCAAAGAAGCTTCCAATCTTTAAGATTATGGATGAGAAAATGAAAGGTAGATTGGATTCTCCTTTGCATCTTGCTGCTTACTTCCTAAACCCATTCTACTTATACAAAGATCCTAATATTCAATATGATGTGGAGATCACAGAGGGATTTATTGTTTGTGTTGAAACTTTTTATCATGGTGACTTTGAAAAACAAAATAAAGTCGTGAATGATGAGATTAATCTCTATAAGAACAAATGTGGCTCTTTTGGAAAAAGCTTAGCATTAAGAGGATGTGAACAAAATGATGAAAAGTTTGATCCAGGTTTGTCTTCTCACTTGAATTTAATTGTTTTAATTTGATCATTTATATGTTTTTGTATGAGATATCTAATAACTGTTAAATTTAGGGAATTGGTGGGCAACATATGGATGCCATGCACCTACGTTGCAAAAGCTAGCAACAAGAGTCCTTGCTTTGTCCTCTAGCTCTTCTGGTTGTGAAAGAATTTGGAGTAGTTTTGAAGCGGTTAGTCTTTTAATCTTTGTTCTTGCATTGTAATCTCTGTTTTTATAGTCCATGTTCAGCTTTTTATGTTTCAGTTAGTGATTAATTCAACATTTTAATATATGTTTTGTATAGTTCTTTATGTTTCAGCTTCTGTTCTAATATCTCTAATTAAATTGCAGATCCACACTAAGAAAATGAATAGATTAGATGTCAATCGTCTAAACAGCCTAGTTTATGTCCAGTTTAATGCAAGACTTTTTAACAAGGACAAAAAAATCAAAGAGAAAGCTGTAGATGTGATCGTAGATGATGGTAATGAAGAAACAGTTGAAGATTGGATTGTGGAGCAACATCAAGAAGACGAAACTGCTGATGTTGGTGTTGTACCTAATACCCAAGCTCCAAAAGTAAAAGAGTTTTATGATGATGATTTTGAATCTGAGGAAGAAGATGAAGTAATGCTTGACATGGAATTTGAACCTGATGTGTTTCATGAAATTCCTGAGTTTCGTGACATGCCAATGAGTTATTAAGGTTCGTTTTCTTGTTGTGTGATTACTTGTTGTTTACCAATAATTTTCATTATCTTCTTGTTTTTGATTATCCTTTGTTTGATTACTTGATCTATTGTTTGATCATTTGCAGATAATCAAGAAGTCATAACTAAACAAGAAGTCCAACATATGCTAATTACTTGATCACTAAAGGAAGAAAATGTGGAAGAAGTAGTCTTTACTCTTTTTGTGACTTTTCACTATTTTTTGTGTTTCAAGATCAAGACCATACTATATTTTGTATATCATGTGATTGGAACTTTAATTTGTATTTTGATTATATATGCATCATAAGTTCATAACACTAATTTTTTTAAAGAAAAAACACTAAAATTAATCAAAAAACTAGTCCCCGATTAAATCCCGTATAATCCCCGATTTTCTTACTAGGCGCTAGGCGGTGGACGAGCGCCCGACTAGCGCCTAGCGATTTTTTGAAACTTGGTTTTATCATATGTTATAAACTATGTCCTTTTTTTACTTCAAGTGTTTACATAGAAGCAAAGAAAAAATGTAAAAAAATTTAAATTTGTTGATATTATATGTTTTACAAAATAACTCATGAATTAAGTTTAGAAGACAGAGAAAATTGATGCTCATAATTTTTAGAAGTGAAAGTTAATATATTCTAAAATGCTAAGAGTATGAACTACTCATATTTGAAAGGGTTTGATTTTTAGAGAGATTTCAGGCTCACAATACGTAATTATTATCATATATGAAATCACTTTGATCTGCCTGTTGGAGACCTCTACTTGTCCACTGGTCTGAGGATGATATGGCGTGGCAACGCGGTGGTGTACACCATACTTCCTCAACAACTTCTCGAAGATCTTGTTGATGAAGTGAGTACCCCCATCACTGATGACAACTCTGGGTACTCCAAATCGTGGGAAGATGATAGTCTTAAACAGCTTGAGGACCACGGCAGAATCGTTGGTAGGGCTAGCTATTGCCTCTATCCACTTAGAGACATAGTCGACAGCGACTAAGATGTAGCGGTTCTGTCGCGATGGAGGGAATGGTCCCATGAAGTCGATACCCCAGCAATCAAAAACCTCAACCTCCAGGATGAAATTCTGTGGCATCTCATGACGCTTGCTGATCTTTCCTCGTCTCTGACACACATCATAATGAGAAATGAAAGTGTGAGCATCCTTAAACATCGTAGGCCACCAGAAACCGGCTTGCAGAACCTTAGAGACCGTCTTGAATGTAGCAAAGTGCCCAGCATACTCAGATCCATGGCAATGAAATAGGATTTCCGGCACCTCAGACTCAGCTATACACCTTCTGTAAATCCCATCAGAACAATGCTTGTACAAATATGGCTCATCCCAGAAGTAGCGTCTGACATCTCTCATGAACTTCTTTTTCACATACTTCTTTAGGTGCTTTGGTTCTAGATCAGCAGCAAGGTAGTTAGCGATGTCGGCGTACCAAGGTTCAGCAGCAGAAGTGACTACCAAAGATTCCTCAAATTCAGACTGATCTGCAGACAAATCGGTGGTGGTGAGTCTCTGGTATCGATCGATACAATGGGGGTATCGATCTATGCTTGCATCGTGAACTGAAGGTAGCAACGCTTGAGGGTATCGATCGATACTCCCATAGTATCGATCGATGCTTGTCTTCTTTAGCGGCAGATTCGAAGCAGAACCAGTCTCGACCAAGTATATCTTCTCCTCGGGCAAAGAATCATCAATGGAAACCTCTTCACTGACCTTCATACGTGAGAGATGATCCGCAACACCATTCTCTACTCCTTTCTTGTCCTTGATTTCTATGTCAAAACCTTGGAGTAGCAAAACCCATCGACATAACCGAGGCTTCATATCCTTATTCTGCAGCAGATACCTAAGAGCAGCATGGTCAGTGTGCACAATCACCTTACTTCCTATCAGATAGGAACGAAATTTCTCAAAGGAGAACACAATAGCAAGCAATTCCTTCTCAGTGGTGCTGTAGTTCCTTTGGGCGTCATCTAGTGTTCTGCTAGCATAATAGATCACATGCAGCCTCTTGTCTTTCCTCTGTCCCAGAACAGAACCAACAGCATAGTCACTCACATCACACATGACCTCAAAAGGACGGCTCCAATCTGGTGGTTGCACAATAGGAGCAGAAACCAATGCTTTCTTGATCATCTCAAACGCAGCAAGACACTCTGGTGTAAAATCAAATGTGACATCTTTGCACAGCAGAGCAGTAAGCGGGCGGGCTAGCTTGNCATTTGTCTTCGTCACAAGTCTATCTTGACTCGATGATTGTGCTACAAGCCTTGATTTTGTTTGTGTCTTGTTGTTGAAGTTGGCATTGCGATGTGTTTTCGCCGTTATTGCTTTTGATATGTGCTTTAGAGGATCATAATCATCTAACTCCAATAGCTTTGGTGCTTTTGTGGAGTGGATGGACTGAAGTTCTTATTATGAATTATGTTTCAATGTTTTTACTTGTTTTGCCATTGAGCCATATATAATCGTTTGATATCAATTATTGTAGCTAAATCAAGCAAACTTTTGATCTACCATTTGATCTAATTTACCAAGACGAATGCAAGACAAAGTAAAGAAGCATAACAATTAAGATTTGGTTGAAACGTTCATCTTTCTACTACTAGTTTTGTGTTGGAAAAGACATGTCCATGAAACGGTTCCTTACTGCATTTAATAGTCTAAAAAGTTAGATTGTTAAGGTTCTTATAATAAGGTTAAAGGCTATGGTCCAAATGGTATGTGAGCCGTTGTCAAAAACTAAAACAGTAACATACATTAAGCATCTTGATGTTCAAAACTTGTTGTTAAACCCTACGTTAATCTAACGGTTCATTGGATTTGTAGTTTGAATTTTGAACACTTGAATCTTATATATGCGAATTATTTTTCTAAACGTTTCATACAACTTGAACTTAAAGTTTCACATATTTGTTTTTAAAAAAAACGACGTTCATATCGTTTTTCCCTCTTTTTGTATATAAAATTTTATAAAAATCTCCCACAAGAAAGAAAAATATTTTCCAACGACTTCTGTAAATCTGCCCAAAAAAATCTGCTATTAAAGAAAACAAACAAATCTGCCACGAAAAAAGTCTGTAGTCACTAAAAAGTTAATCTAGTAATGAATAAGTCGGACACAACTAAGCACAAAAAGTTTGCCATAAACATACCATAAAAACAAATCTGTTATCACGTAAAAACAAATCTGTCACCACTAGAGTTACATTAGTAATTATCTTTGCCCTAAACAAATCTGCCACTGAACGACAATTTTTTGTTTAAAACATAAATATGAAGCAACACAAACAAAAAATCTACGAAATAAAATAAGTCTGTCACACAAAATCTGTCACAAAATTTAAAATTGTGGTGTCGCTATGAAATAAGTCGGCCGCAAAAAAGTAAATCTGCTGCACAAAATTAAGTCTACCATTAAAAATAAATCTGTCACAACTAATCTTATATAAATCTGTCATAAAATAGACACAAATCTGTCGCAGAAACGAAAATCTGTCGTTCCAATAAATCTGTCATAGCATTTAAAATAAATCTGTCACAAACTTAAAGTCATTAACAAAAATCTGTGACAGATTTAGAACGACCGATTTTAAAAAACACATTTTTCGATGGCATTTTTGTAAATACTATACACGCTGGAATTTTTCATTAATGACATTTTCTGTAATTATGTATTTTGTAACACAACTTATTAAGGGTGTTATTGACATATATTATACTTATATAACCTCCAAATTTATATGTTAATCTAGTCATTAACATAAAGATTAGTCTTATTTTAGTAGTCTTCCCTTTATTTATTGCTAGACACAGAATTTCTATGTTTTCAAAAGTACCATTAAATACAAATATCTACCAAAACATTACTTACCTTTTTATCGTGGCTTCTTCAATCATATTTATTTACAGCGAATCAAATCTATTAAATTAAATCTATTCAATGCTTGCACATCAACCAACTCCATATTCTTATATAACTATTTATCAAACGCTTGGACAGACAGACAAAACCCCTCTTTAATAAAAAATTTCATTCCCATCACCGTTTACCTTACTCGAAATATCAAAAACCCCTAAATGGCTTACATTCCAAAACCTATCATCAGGGAAATAGTTAGGTATGTTGGGCAGAAAGGATATCGAGAGCTTGGCCCTTTCGTTGTCGCATGCAACTCTTTCAAGTATGTCGTGTACTCCCTTGAAGTCTTACATGAAGTGAATCTTGAAGAATTTATTTAACATGCTGGCCTCGCAAAAGAAGGATCGATTCATCGACATTTTTTTGTTGAGTGCTTACGTTGCAAGAATCCGACAGCAAAGTTTGAAGAAGTTGTGCGATTACTGGTTACTTTCGGGCCTTACTCGGAAGCCATAAATATATTGGCTTCCGCAACGACTAACAGCTTACACGCTCGGTTAGTTTTGGGGATTTTCTTGGTTTCCTGTGGAGCTTTGGATCAAGGTCTCACTGTAACAAACGAATTTTTACTAAAGGATGATGACTTCCATGAAACAATTCATATCGCTAATACGATTGAGACATTGGTAAAAGATTTGGGAACCTTTGGTACACGTGTGTTTGATAATTATAGTTACTATGGCTTTGCCTTTTATCCAACTTGAAACTTAAATCATGTGTCAGAGGACCACATCTGTCGTCGTTGCTATTCATGGAATTTTGTGAGGATTTTTAGTCAGCTATGTTAGATCTCCGACTTTTGGAAATTCAAGTGTCTTTTTCCGCATCGTTTGTGCTTTTAAAATTTTTTTTTAAATGCTACTATGTTTAACTAGCGGGGTTATTGTATATATAATGATATGTACTTGGATATTTAATTTTAATCATTGGATGATATGTAACAAATCAGTGGCTCTCGAGGAAAAAAACAGTGGTCGATAAGTCGATAGGTTACAAATTTGTGGCTGGAAGGAAAAACTCAGTGGCTGATAGGAAACAAATCGGAGGCTAATAGGAAACAAATTAGTGGGTGGTAAGAAACAAATTAGTTCGCTGATAGGAAACAAATCGGTGGCTGATAGGAAACAAATCAGTGACTGATAGGTAACTAATCAGTGGCTGATATATAACAAATCAATGGCTGATAGGAAACAAATCGGTGGCTGATAGAAAACAAAGTGTCTCGCAAGAAAAAAAATTAGTGGTTGATAGGTCGATAAGTTATGAATCTGTAGCTTTAATAAACAACTATGTGGCTGATATGTAACAAATCAGTGGCTAATAGGAAACAAATCGGTGGCTAATAGGAAACAAATCGGTGGCTGATAGGAAATAAATCAATGGCTCTCGAGAAAAAAACTCGCAAAAAAATCAGTGGTCGATAGGTTACAAAACAATGGTTGATATGTAATAAATATGTGGGCACATAGAAATAATTATCTGTTGTTATACGTAGAAACAAGTTTGTCATATTAAGTAATCAGTAATTACAAAGAAACACATATTAACCTATAATTAACACAATTCAGAGAACTATGGCTACATAATTTACAAAAATTCTTGGGCAAATTAAAACACATGTTACTTGTTGGGTATGGGCTTCGCCCTTCCCTTCCAAAAAGCCCATCACATGAATTCGGCCCAGTCGCTAAGCCAATGCCTCGATAAGCAACGAGGGGTAGATCCGACGTTTACCCCTCGTCCCGACCTAAGTACGGAATTACCCTTGTAAACCCCTATAAAAAGGGTATTAGTTAACAGTGTTAGGGGATCTAGATCTTTTTGGGAGAAACACCCCTCGACTTAGAAACGTAGAGCGAACAAGATAGTTGTAAGCCGAACCACGTTCGCCTCGTCTTAAACCTACTTTCCTGAGTCAGTCCCACTTGTAAAAGGGCAACACGCTCGACCCAACTTGTATTGAGATCATTACATCAATATAACGTCGTCCGACGACCATTATACTCGTACTGCCTTCTAACCTTCTCATTATTATTACTGTTTGTTTGATTGGAACCTCACCATCAACAATTGGCGCCGTCTGTGGGGACGAATTCGAATTCACCCTGCATAGTAAGAGAAGACAAAGGCTCACGTTCACGAGTGCGAACCGCCTGATGGGGAAGCGCTCCGGAAAAGCAATAGTCGGACGATCCAGTCCCTCAAGCGAAGCAACAATACCGGGATCGCTACCGCAATGGGCTCACGGAGCCACAACTCTCCCCAATAACACTCGTCCTACGCAGCGGGACGAAGGAACTAGTTCACAGCAAGATCGACCCGCCGTCCAACGGTCCGAGAAAGACGGGAGCCGACTCGACGCACCAACCCAACCTGATACCCGACCATCCAGGTCGAACAATCCACCCGCAGCGGCCATCCACGACACGCCGGAAGCATCAAGCGCAAATATAGGCGACCTTTTTCAAAGCATACTGGAGCGCATGAACGCTCAGGAGGCAAGAATCGCCAACCAGCTAAAAACTCTAACGGACGCCCAAGAGACATCCCAAGAGGAAATCAATCGACTCTGCGCGGCAGGCATGCCATCGATGCGTCTGGCACCACGGGCAAACGCCACCCGCTCACGCCTCGACGCGTCCTGTAACAATAGCCCCAGCGGCCTCAACAGGCCGGCATCTAACACAGCTGTCTATGCCGCCGATCGAGCCGAGCTAGGCAGGCCTCGATCCATTGCGGAGCAGTATCTTGACGATTATACCGCCACTAGAGACAAGGAGATCAACGATATGAAGGAACTCCTTCGAGCGATGTCTTCCAAAGTCCATCGCGCGACCAGTTCCGCCCCTGAACTCGAAAAGGTATTGGAGGACACCCAGCGCTCGCCCTTCACCACCCGTATAACGAGCACACCGCTAAGGCACGAGGGGAAGATCAAACTCCCCCCCTACGATGGAAGAAGCGATCCTCAGCAGTTCCTAACAAAATTTCACAGTGGCAATCGCGCGAGCGCGGTTTGCTGAAGAAGAGCAGGACGCCGGTTGCTGCCAACTCTTCGTCGAACAGCTTAGTGGCGCGGCGCTCAGTTGGTTCACACGACTAGAAGCCAACTCGATCGACTCTTTCTAACAAATAAAAGCTGCATTCCTAAAGCAGTATTCGATGTTCATCCAAAAGGGGGAGACCAACGCAGACCTATGGACCATCACCCAGGGACCAAAGGAGTCCCTACGGGAGTTTATCGACCGATTCAAGGAGGTCGTATCACAAATCAACGTACCCGACGATGCGGCGATTGCCGCGCTCAAAAACGCAACCTGGTACGAATCAAAGTTTCGAGAAGACCTATCCCTCAATCAACCCGCCTCGCTTGTCGATGCCCTACACCGCGCCTCGCGCCATATCCTCGTCGAAGAAGAAAAAGCTGCGATGGCTAAAAAGCACGCTACAAAGGCAACTACAGCCAAAGCAAAGGAAGAGTATTTCGAGCCGCGACAACATTACGACGCGGAATACGCTAAAGAAGAACGGAGCAGGAAAGCGGCGACCTTCTTTGCGGGCTCACAAGAGACGAAGCCCCCGCAGCCATGGAACAAATACATCCGCAATACCGACGCTAAGGGCGCCCCACCCCATGGGCAACAACCATTCTGCGACTTCCACAAAAAGCCCGGCCACTCGACCCACGAGTGTCGGTACCTACTCAGTCAACTCCTCGCCAGATACAAAAGCGGGGACATATGCATTGACCCCGGAAGACCCATGGGTCGGGGACAAGGAAGGAATGACCGACGGGACAACCAAGCCTTTCAACCAATCCACAAAGAAAACCAGCGCCCCAACAACGAGCAAGCGCAGGACCAAGAAAACAACATCGCTGCAGTCGACTTTGAGCCGCCAAAACGAGTGCGGGACGACAACGAACCTATACTGGTCCCGCGACGACGAATCAACATGATCATAGGCGGTCTGACCAACTGCCACGACTCGGTTCGATCGATCACAACTCACCGCCGTCGTGCCGAGAAGGCCGTCGCCTGGCCACGCGCCGTCACGGCTGAAACAGAACCAATCGTCTTCACAGACGCCGACACGGTGTGCGTCGACATGCCCCATAACGACCCTTTGGTCGTCGAACTACTCGTGGGGGAAAGCGAAGTCACGAGGGTGATGATCGACACTGGCAGCTCTGTCGACCTCATATTTAAAGAGGTACTTCGAAAAATGGAGATACCCGACCGCAGCATCAAACCCTCAAGTCGGCCACTCACCTGTTTCGATGGCGAAACAATCATGACGATAGGAACCATCAAGCTCCCCATCTTCTTCGGAGGAACGGTCAACTGGATCAAGTTCGTGATCATTGACCGCCCCGCTGTGTATAACATCATTCTCGGTACACCTTGGATCCACCTCATGAAGGCTGTGCCATCATCATACCATCAATGCGTCAAGTTCCCCACGCCTAGAGGAATTTGCACGCTACGGGGAAACCAGCAGCTAGCTCGGACCTGTTTCCTCATCGAAAAAAAGATGCGCAACCTCAAAATCACCGACACAGCATCGATCCTCAGCCTCCCGTCCGCCGAAACGGACTGGATCGCCCAGGTAGCGACTCCTCAGTTAGCGTCAACCTCAGCAACCCCGAGCGCTCAGACAATCGACGCTACCCCGTCGCAATAGCAATTACAGAAACTCGCACTGGAGTTCGAAAACCTCACGCTCAAAAGCGCGACGGCAGCAACCACGCCAAGCGCTACCGAGCAAATCAATATCGATGCGACCGACCCAGAGCGATGCGTAAGCATCGGCCTCAACGTCAGCACCGAAGTACGGGCCGCACTCATCGACTTTCTCACAAAAAACGCCTCCACCTTCGCTTGGTCAATCCACGATATGCCGGGAATAAGCCCAACGATAACCAGCCACAAGCTCAACGTCGACCCGACGTACAAACCGGTAAAACAGAAACGCCGAAAGCTCGGCCCAGAGCGATCCACGGCTGTCAGCGAAGAAGTCGACAAATTGCTAAAGGCCGGATCAATAGTCGAAGTTCGCTACCCTGACTGGTTGGCCAACCCAGTCGTCGTCAAAAAGAAAAACGGAAAGTGGCGAACGTGCATCGACTTCACCGACCTCAACAAGGCTTGCCCAAAGGACAGCTTCCCGCTCCCGCATATCGACCGACTCGTCGAAGCCACAGCAGGCAACGAGCTCCTCTCCTTCATGGATGCCTTCTCCGGTTACAACCAAATACTCATGCACCAGAACGACAGAGAAAAAACATAGTTCATCACCGATCGTGGGACGTATTGCTACAAAATAATGCCATTCGGACTCAAGAACGCTGGAGCAACGTATCAACGGCTGATCAACCGAATGTTCGCGGACCAGCTCGGGCGAACGATGGAGGCTTACATCGACAACATGCTTGTCAAATCCCCCAAAGCCGACGACCACGTCGAGCACCTGCGACAGTGCTTCGAAGTACTTAACAAGTACGGCATGAAACTGAACCCGGCCAAGTGCACGTTCGCAGTAACAGCCGGCGAATTCCTCGGCTACATAGTCACCCGGCGAGGAATCGAGGCAAACCCAAAACAAATCTCGGCAATCATCGACCTACCTTCCCCAAGGAACTCGCGCAAAGTGCAGCGCTTGACGGGACGGATTGCGGCGCTAAATCGCTTCATATCTCGGTCGACCGACAAATGCCTACCCTTCTACCAGCTCCTCAAAACAAATCAAAAGTTTGTCTGGACAGAAGAATGCGAGGTCGCCTTTCATCAACTCAAGGAGTACCTCTCGACACCCCCAATACTCGCTAAGCCGGAGCCCGGCGAAACACTCTTTCTATACGTCTCCGTCTCGAGCTCGGCCGTCAGTGGCGTTTTGGTAAAAGACGATAGAGGAGAGCAGCGACCGATCTTCTACATCAGCAAGACCATGGACAGCGCCGAACTACGGTACCCAACCATGGAGAAATTAGCCCTAGCCGTGATCACCTCGGCACGGAAACTCCGCCCGTACTTCCAATCCCACTCTATTATCGTCCTCACAAACCAACCCCTCCGAGCCATACTCCACAGCCCCAGCCAGTCGGGCCGCATCGCTAAGTGGGCCGTCGAGCTAAGCGAGTACGACATCGAGTACAAGGGGCGAACGTGCGCGAAATCCCAAGTTTTGGCCGACTTCCTCGTCGAACTCCCCCCGACCAGACCCTAGCGGCCGACTCGAGCCTCGAGACACACGATGTATGGGCTCTACACGCCGACGGTGCATCTTCCTCATACGGATCCGGAGCCGGCATTCGCCTCGAATCGCCCCACAAAGAAATCCTGGAACAATCTTTCAGACTGAACTTTCAAGCCTCGAATAACGAAGCCGAGTATGAAGCCCTCATCGCAGGCCTCCGCCAAGCTTTAAGCTTGGGAGTCAAACACATCCACGCCTTCTGCGATTCTCAGCTAGTCGCAAACCAGTACAGCGGCGACTATGAAACAAAGAACGAAAGGATGGATGCATACCTCAAAATCGTCAAGGGCCTTGCCGACCAGTACGACAAGTTTCAACTTACAAAGATCCCCCGCAGCGATAACGCCGCTGCAGACGCACTCGCCGCCCTAGCCTAAACATCGGACCCCGACCTAAGGAGGATCATACCCGTCGAGAGCATCGACAAACCCAGCATCGCGGCGACCGACGCAATCTGCTCCATCAGCACGCAAGGGCCCGCCAAGGACGTAAACGACTGGCGAATCGAAATACTAACCTACATACGTGACGGCGAAGTGCCCTCAGACAAGTGGGCCGCACGACGACTCCGCACAAAGAGCGCCAGCTATGTAACCCTCGACGGCAACCTCTTCAAGAGAAGCGCATCCGGCATCCTCCTCGGATGTTTGGACAAAACCGAGGCAACATAAGTCATGAAGGAGACACACGAGGGCGCAGGAGGAAACCATTCGGGCAGTCGAGCATTAGCTTTGAAAATAAAGAAGCAGGGGCATTACTGGCCAACTATGATCGCCGACTGCGAAAAATATGTGCGGAAATGCGAGAAGTGCCAACGCCACGCACAGAAGATCCACGCACCCACCGAGCTCCTGCAGACCTCAACCCCGCCTTACCCCTTCATGCGGTGGGCAATGGACATAATCGGACCATTACCGACCTTCCGACAGAAAAAATATATCTTGGTCCTGACTGACTACTTCACAAAGTGGGTCGAGGCCAAAGCATACGCTCAGATCCTATGGAAAGTCTTCGAAAACACAGCCGAAGTCAACGCTGGGAAGCTAGGCGCAAACTGGGACGGCCCCTACCAAATCTCCAAAGTCGTCAAACCAGGCGTCTACGAGCTAATGACGATGAGCGGCTCCCTAATCCCTCGATCCTGGAACTCGATACACCTAAAGCGCTATTACTACTAAGTCTAGAGCGCTAATACAGCGACTTCTATCTTGTAAATATGAACTACGAAGGGCTTGATCCCGCTAAGGGTACGTAGGCAGCCTCCGGGCGCAGCTATTACTCTATAAAAACCTTCTTTTCTCAAAGAATCGATTTTAAACACATCGGCGCCCTGATCAGGCGACTGATACTAACACGCGCTCAGCAATAGCGCACCCTTCTGACTGAGGAAGTAGTTCCCAGCAGTCAAGGGAGTTTAAGCCGAGCCAACCCTCGCACATACTCCACGCACGACCGACTCCGTAAGCTGGGCCCCGGCCCGCACGAGGGTATACGCGCTGGATATTTACAGGATAAACCGAGCTAGACGCTCGCACCTATCTAATTACACAGGATAAGTCGAACACTAAGGTCCGCACCTACGCGTAACATACTCCAGAAGTATATCGCATAAGCCGAGCACAACGCTCGCACCTCGGTCCACACACACCACAACGCTCGCACGCACAACAAGCCATCCATCGGAAGTCTCGCCACATACGCACTAAAGCCGCACTACGCGCACAAATATCGCAATCGCACAACAAGCAAAGTCGCGGCAAAAAGAATTCCCGACAAAGCAAAGTTAACAGAAAAAGCGTTCTTACAAGGCAAACTATAAAATCGGCACAGTCGCCGAGCCCTTCCTAAAAAGAAAAAACGAGGAAGAGAGGGGGAGAGAGAAAGGATCAGTGAGACATCACGACCAAGAGCAATCAATGCAGTGCCTCCGGATCGCCCTCGAACAGCGCCATGCCGTTGTACTCCTCGACCATGCGGTAGATGCAATCCGGCATAGAGAATATGCTGTTCAAATCCTGCTTCACCCATTCCTTGGGATGCACCTCGAGGCGCTTGATCTTTCGGATCATCGCCACCGCACGCCCATCGTTCCGAGCCAGCCTCTCCTCTCGAACGATAGGGTTCCGCGGATACCTCTCTTCGATCTCTTCCCGCTGGTGACCCCGGATATAGTCGAGCTCCCGCACATAGCCCCTATACTCCTGCCCTATCTACAAACCAACAAAACAAAGACGCGCGACGAGTAAACACCTCACGAACGTAACTTAAAAGACGCCCCGCCCAAAGAGAAAAACTTACCGCAAACAGAAACTCTGCCGCCTGCTCCGCGTCCAGCCCCTCCAGCGTGGCGATAGAGAGAGTGGGTTCCTTCACCCTCGACGGCCGAAACTCTCGAGCGACCCGCTCGCAACAGCAAGGGCACGGCATCCGCAGCCGCGACTTTCTATCTGGATTAACACCAGGAGTCGGACGATAGGGGATCGAAGTGAAAGGCCACATCCTTGAATAAGCAGCAAGGCAGAACATGAAAGAATATCAAGAGCTAAGTCGACCTCACCAAAGAAGAATTCTCGCAGTAAAATCTAAACACGTTCTAAAACGGCAAAGTCCTTCCCCTCCGTTTTATAGCAAAATGCGAATTCGAAGGGGGCGACAGGGGCATTGAAAGCTCCCAACTGCCGAGACATCAATGTTGCGTACCTTTTCCCAAACGAAACGCCTCATTAATTACGGAAAAAACGGCGCAAAGAGTAGGCACAGAAAACGAAAAGGCTACCAAAAGTAATCATTGCGAGCGCACAAGAATGCCACGTCTCCACGACAAGGGATTTACCATTAAAGAAGGCGTTCAAATAATACTCGCCGATCGACCAACATCTAAGTCATTACAAAGCCAAGAACACAAGGCCGATGTACAAAAAAAAAAAAACACAATAACAACAAGTCGAAAGAGAACAATCACGGCGCAATCCCCGCATCCCCTGGAAACAGCGGCTCGCCCTTGTATTCAGCCGCGAACCGGCGGAAACAAACGGGCATCGACAATACGTCGTCCACTCCGTTCCTCGCCCAATCCTTGGGATGCGCCTCCAGATGCTGCATCCTTCGCATGATGCAGACCGCCGCTGCATCATTCTTAACCATCGCCACAGCAAAGCTCACGGGGTAGCCCGAGAGGTACACCTCTTCAAGCAACGCTCGCTCCTCGCCCACCAAACGGTCGAAGTCGCGCTTCAACCAGTCGTAGCACTCCCGCATCTGAACAAAGCGACACGAGTAACTAGTTACAAGTGATCACCCGTCCAATCAACCGCAGCATGACAAATAAGGAGACACAACTAACCTGCGTAACGAAACGCCGGGCCGACGAATACTCCGACTTGTCCAACGAAAAGATGAAGAAACTGGGCACTAGGATAATCCCAGTCGGCCGATACTCCTGGATCAGCCGAACGTTACACCGCGGACAAGAGTCCAGCGTACCTTCAAAACACTCCATACACACCGCCGACGCAGCTCGACGAACAACCGCATCTGAAGCTCCAGCCATATCTCAGAGAGTAAAAGAAACAAGTGCAGCGGATACGTTGAAAGAAAGGCAAAAAATGAGAAGTACAGGAAATGACGAAGTCTACTGACTTATAAAGACGGTGGAACGGTGCACTGAAGAGTCGCAGCGAACAAACGTCCATTCAAGGCAACGTTCCACCTTTGCGACCTTTCGACAAGACACCATATTAAAGGACGCGACTCTCGAGGCAGAAACAGAGAATACATAAATATCGAGAAATACTAAAAGGCCCCCCTTGGGCAAACAACGGTTCAAATATTACAAGTTACGTGTTCAAATATTGCAAAAAAAAAAGTTGGGTCGCCTCCTCCTCAGCGCCCGCCCTATCGGGAACGACGCCCGCCTCGTCCTCTGGAGCTACATCCCCTCTCGCCCCCTCGACCGATTCCCCCCTTGCGACTTCAGCAATCTCCTCCACCAGTGCATCTTCCTCAGCAGCGCTTGGTCGATCGCCCTCCCCAGCGGTCGGGGCGGGAAGGCCCCCCTCCCGATTCCCCCCTGCATCCTCCGCTGGTGCTAAGTCCTGAGCCTCGCCCCCTGGTACGATCGTCGTGGTTCCTGGAGCTGGAATTTCCGTCGAACGCGTTCGCTTGCGCCCGAAGATCGCGGTTGCCTTGAAATCGCCCTTTGTAAAAGTCGGGTCAGGCATTCCAGCGATTGTACTCTCCAACTCCTCCAATTTTCGGCTAAGATCCCTCTCTACATGAGAAGGCACCATCATCTCACCATCGCCCTCAAGCGCCTTCAAAACCCTTAGCGTACCAGAGATCTGCTCCAGCTGCATCTCGAAGAACCTGCGATCCTCCATCTGCTTGAAGCAGTCGCGCATCCTATCCAAACGAGCCTGGAAGCATCCCATAAGCTCCTCCGTCGTCTTCCGGTGTGTGGACAACTCCTTTTCATCTCGAGCCGCCCTCAGCCTCGTCATCTCTGACGCATGAACTCTTTCCAGCTCCTGCAGCTGCGTCTCCAGTGACGTCCGCTGCATGACAGATTCGCCCATCCTCTCCTCAAAATCAGCCTGGTATGCGGCCAACTCATCCGCCTGCTGAACACTGCTCTCCCTCTCCCTCTTCAACGCCTCCCGCTCTTTCTTCAGCGCCTCCTGCAACCTTCGCACCTCGGCCCCAGAACCTTCCTTCTTCGCGGCCTTTAACTGTTGGTCATAACATTGCACCAGCTGATTCGTGGCATCGACAGCCTAAATCGATCAAGAACAAACATAGCACATCAAAGGCGTCAGTCGAGTGTAAAAAGACGAGGAAATAGAAGGCCGCCACAAAACTAAAACAGGATCTATAAAACCCATACCGAGAAGTAACTCTGTGCCACCAACTCATAGAGATCGGCCCGCACAAGTTCGGTCGGCTCAATTAACGGCGAGGAGTCCCGCCGAACATAGCGAAAGAGGTCGACGCACGCCGCCTTGCTCTGAAGCATCGAACAGTTTGTCCGATTATATTGCCAGCGGAACGAATGATCAACCCCTGTAGGTGGGTCGACACGGCCTCGCTTCGAGGAGTCCGCTTCGTTTACATGACGCGTCTCCGGAGCGACCCGTTTCTTCGAAGGCGTCACGTCAGACGGCTGCCCCACTTTCTCCTTGTCCTTCCTCTGAACGGGTTTGAGCGACCCCGCCCGCGTAGCCTCGACCTCCCCTTGGTCATCCTCCCACCCCGCTGGAGGATGCAGGCTCTTCAGAGACTTCCCCCCAGTCGTCGGACGAGCAGCCGCCTTCCCCTTGGCACTAGATCGATGCTGGAGATGCCCCAAGATGTCAGGCATAGTCGACTTCCTTGTCATCTTCCCTCGCTCCCTTGATGCTGAAACAAGAGCTAGCGGCTCAGCCAAAAAAAAAAAAAAAAAAAAAAAAAAAAACTCCGATCGAACCGAACCAACCCTTCTTTGCGTCGCTCCGATCTAGCCTTAGACACCTCCTTACTTTCTACCGGCCACTCGATCGCCGACTCACGTCTCAGCTTCTCAACGTCGTCGTAAAAGTTAGGTGAGAACGCTTTAATCTTCAAAATGCGATCTACAAACACGGCAAAATTAACCCAGTCAAGGAAAATAGAAAGCGACCCAATAAGCAAACAAGGAAACAGAAGCTAGGTCTACCAGGAAAGCGGTTCCAACGAGAAAAGAAAGTCATAGAAGGATCCTCGACGGACGACTCATCAATTTTAACAAAAAAATAGTATTTTTCCCAGCAGGAAAATTTTTCCTTCCCCAGAACGATCTTGTGCTTCGGTAGGGCGCTCACGTAGCGAAGGCAGTCCTTGTCCCTCACCTTCGCGATAGTAGTCAGCTCCTCGAAAAAGTGATAACTCATCTTCACCCGACATTTGTCGGCTAAGATGGCAAGGCCCATAGCATTCCGGACCGCCGAAGGAGCAAGTTGGGATAACGCCATCTGACGCTCAGAGCAGTACTGAAGCAGGAAACTGGGAATCGGGAATTTGAGTCCGCAATCGAAGAAATACGACTCGTACAAACACATGTAACCACGAGGCGGGGCCCACGGCCGATCCTCGGATGACGGGGAAATCAACGAGACACCAATCGACGCGTGGTTCAGACTGAGAATCTCTTCCAAGGCCAAACGATCCGACCTCAACGGACCAATATACCCAAGATAGTCCCCCGGACCGACATACTGACCGAGAGGAGCGGACGGAGCCTCGATCTCCTCAGAAGACGAGGAAGAACCCTCCGACTCGTCGGCCGAGCCATCTGAATCTCTGTCCACAAGATGAGGAACCTCGATCGTCAGACGAGGAGAGCTAGGCCCCGCGCCATCACCACGAGACAAATCCTCCCTCTTCACCAGCTCATCGGAAAGAGAATCGGCGCTCACAGGAGAAGCCGGAGATACTGAGGGAGAACTGAGGATAACCACGGGAGAGCGACCCCGGGTAGAGTACTCTGACCCACTAGGGGTACGACCCCTTATGAACTCGTCAAACGACCCAACAGATGAGTTGGAATTTAAAGACATTATACGATGAAAGAAATAAAAGCGCAAGAAGTTCACAAAAAAGATGCAGCGAGCAAAATACAAAGCAAGATAGAGAGAGAAGTTACCTTTCAGGATGGAAGAGAAAATGAAAGTGAGTTACCCTAAACGAGTATTTATACGAAGGGGGCGAGAGAAGCCAAAGCGGCGAGAAGTCACATCCTCCGAAAAGGTCGCACCAAGCATAACCGTTCCCGCGCATCCGAGGCAAATCAAGGAAACCCTAAGCAAGAGAAAGGGCGAGCTCAGGCGAAAAAGAAAAAGTGGGCTTCCGTGTTCGGCCCAAGAAAGGGGGGGGGGGGGCCATTGTTGGGTATGGGCTTCGCCCTTCCCCTCCAAAAAGCCCATCACATGAATTCGGCCCAGTCGCTAAGCCAATGCCTCGATAAGCAACGAGGGGTAGATCCGACGTTTACCCCTCGTCCCGACCTAAGTACGGAATTACCCTTGTAAACCCCTATAAAAAGGGTATTAGTGAACAATGTTAGGGGATCTAGATCTTTTTGGGAGAAACACCCCTCGACTTAGAAACGTAGAGCGAACAAGATAGTTGTAAGCCGAACCACGTTCGCCTCGTCTTAAACCTATTTTCCTGAGTCAGTCCCACTTGTAAAAGGGCAACACGCTCGACCCAACTTGTATTGAGATCATTACATCAATATAACGTCGTCCGACGACCATTATACTCGTATTGCCTTCTAACCTTCTCATTATTATTACTGTTTGTTTGATTGGAACCTCACCATCAACATTACTCAAACTGAAATATCCTTTTGTTGAGGGACTTCTATCTTTGCATGAAGAGGGAATGGGTTAGTCATCGTGACTCTGCTTATGATTGGAACTTCGAGAAAGATATATGCGGCTAATTTGTTCCGTATTTGCTAAATCTTTGCATTGTTAATTAAGCCATGCAAATGTCCATCCTAAGGCAAGACATTTAATGTATTTCAAACTAAAAACCCCGCAATCCCCTGGATTCAAGTTTTTTTGGGATGTTGTTTTCTCGTTATTCAGGATTTCTACTTCAAACATTGCTACACTCTTCTTAATTAATTTAGTTGGTACGCAAACATTCAGCATTGCAAGTATCATTTGCCGGAAAGATTCACAAGCTTCGAGGATCTTATGTTCATCTTTATGACTAGGGATTGAGTCATATACATGTATCATTTCCTGGCGTAAGTTGATGTCCAAAGCAACACAATGATTATCTTTAACGTGTGGACAAGCGTACAAGGTGTCAATATCCTCATACCATCTTTTGTTTGTTGGGGAGTGTTCAGGCTATAGGCCATAATATTGCTTCAGGTACTATTTCGAAAACAAGAATTGCGTCAGTTGGCTTTGGAAGTTCTTTAAATCTGAAACGAACTGATGTTCCAAGAAACCAATCCTCTCGCAGAAAGGTGAAGGAACACCATTAGGCAAAAATATTGTCATTTTTTAACAAATGTGTTGTATAAGAAAAGGACACTAAGTTAAACAAATCAGAGATAAGTAACACACAAATCTGCGATAAGTAACGAACAAATCTGCAGAAATAGGAAATAAATCTACGAAAAATAGGAATCAAATATGCAGTTGTATGAAACAAATCTGCGAGAAGTACAAAACAAATATGCAAATGTAGGAAAAAAATCTGCAGATGTATGAAACAAATCTGCAAAACGCAATTAGTTACTAACTGTATCACGCAACCATCTGTCATACAAATCCTTCGACTTATGCCAATCCTCTCTTGGCGTAGTTGGTGCTTCCAAGTGGTTGTTCCCTATAAATAACATTTGATGATCAATGTGAACACAATTACAGATGATTTGGAAAGACAACAATATATGACATATATATTCATCCATTTTGTAGAAGTCCATCAACCTTTGCCATTTGATTGGGTCGACAACCTCCATAGGGTCATAGTCAGCTTTAGAGGTTGAAACACCTGGGATAGTGCATTTTATTATCGAGTTCCCTAGGTATGGATATTTTTGAGAAACTACCAATTTTGGAACTCGTTTCCTCCAGCAGTGTTACATGACCTTTTGGTTGGTTTTCAATAAGAGCCACTTTGTTGCCAATTGTCATGGGTTCTTTCAGAACTAGATTCCTTTGGTTTTTACTATTTGCTTCATCATCTAGATTTCCGGGAAAAGTACCATTGGAATCTACCAAGGTTGAGAATATTTTAGTGATTTCTCTATCGTCTCTAGCTTCATATCTACAGAATCGAATCTTATATCGACTCTTGCATCAAATGACCCTTTCAGTTACAGGATATTCCTATAAAAAGTCAACAGTTTCGATAAGAAATGTAGCACCAAAACAAATCTGGGAATATAACAAAACAAATCTACATATAATACAAAAGGAAAATAACTAACCTCTTTGCTCCTCTTGTTCTTTTTCTTCTTCTTATTTTTTACAATCATAGGTTGGGAGCAAAAAAATCTCTGATCAAAATGCCCCTCAATGATATCATCAATCAGCTTTTGAAGCCTTGGCTCCGAGGTGTCCTCATCAAAATCGCTCCATTTAGGTTACATATCTTCCAATGGCATTCGAAGAATATGTCACACACCAGGATCAATCAGTCCATGCTGTCGGATGTGCTCAAGAGGAGGAGATCGACCGATCCCAAGGAGGATCGATCGATCAGATCGTTCAACAAATCCGATCCTATCTTATCTTTTATTTCTTTTCTGCAAAAAGGTATATATACCCGAAGACCTAGTTTATTTTTCTGACGCTTTTCTTTACGCATTTTCTATTTTTCTGGAGAGACTTTTGATCTTGTAAGCTACTCCAGGGATTAGAGATTGATCCTTCATGACAATTTTTAGAAGATTTCTAAACCCTATTTTCTTGATCGATTGCAATTTCTATTATGTCTTCCTCTCTGATTTTTGCTATTTCTTTCGTTATGTCTGAGTAGATCTCTTAATTGTGTTTTAGGGTTCTTTGATGATTTGACTGTTCTACGAAACTCTAATTCTTTGGTTCTTCAATTCACATGCTCTTAATGCTAGAATTGATTGATCACCCTATTTTAGATCTTAGGTTTATCTATTCATGAAAGTGTTGATATGTTGCTAGAATTGATGTGAATTGAGCAATACGCTCTTAGCCAACGACAATTGATGTTAAGAAGTATTGTGAACTTAGTGAACTCGCTTGATAACGCTGATTTGTTAGGAGGTCTCAAACGACAATTTGTAAAATTGAATAGTTAAGTTTAGAGGTTAATGTCTCGAAAGAGGATTAGTCTACCCTAGTTTTCGTATTCAAGTTGCGGTTAAAGTATTTCGGGTTAATTACATGAGCAATCAAGTTGCACTCTCACAAAGGGGGTGCTTAATTGTTGAGTTTTTTTTTTCATTTATCTCGTTAATCATTGCTTCTCTGAATTACCCTATGACCCAATGTTTTTTATCTAATAATCTACATCGTTTATTTCTTTGCATTTTTATTTACAATCGTGAAAACAAAAACAAAACTTCTACGCTTTAGCTATTTAAGAATCTCGCAAGTATATAGAGCACCATTGGTCCTTATGGATCGATCCTGAACATACTACTGCGCATTTCACCGCACTCTTGCGTTTTAAGTATTTCGGGTTAATTACTCGAGTAATCAAGTTGGCGCTGTTGCCGGGGAACAATTGTGTTACCTATAGATTTAGGATTAGTTTTTAGACTAAGGTAGTTTTATTTTTAGTTACTTATCTTCTTTCGCTTGTTTCTCTTTGGTGTTTTCAGGTGTATGACCCGAAGCAAAGGCTCAGCACATCTGATTGAATATCAAGAGGATCTGGGAAAATTTGAAAGAGAAAGAAAGAGAGAAGCACTTGCAAAGAAGAAAGCAGAAATGGCCGCTCTCAATGCGAATGACAACAACTTGCTCAGGGCTGGTGATCATCATGACAATGATGACCACAGGGAACTGGAGGCTCCTCCTCTCCCTCCTGCGAAGGGAGCAAATGTTTGGCTCTTGGAGGAAACTGTGAGAATCAGAGGCCTGTTAGACGTACTTTGAGGGATCATGGTGCTCCAAATGCTAGGATGTACCATTCTGGAATCCAACACCCCCAATCAACATGAATGACTTTGAGATCAAGCCAGGATTGCTAGCTCTTGTGAAGCAGAATCATTTCATGGTCTCCTTTCTGAGAACCCTGTTTATCATCTGGATAACTTTGAGGAGGTTTGTGGCACGACTAGGATGAATGGAATCCCTGATGATGATATCAAGTGCATGTTGTTCTCATTTTCCCTATGTGACAAAACTCACTGATGGTTGAAGTCATTGGAACCAGGTTCTATTTGGTCTTGGCAATACTATAAGGCTGCATTTCTGTCGTAGTACTTCACTCAGGCTAGGAAGACTCTACTTAGGAACAAGATTTCCAATTCAAGCAAGGAGGCACAAAGTCATTTTATAAGGATTGGGAACGGTTCAAGGATTACTACAGAGAATACCTTCACCATGGATTCACATCTGTAGCACTCATCAACACTTTCTACAAAGGGGATTATGAGAGGTACAAAATGGCTTTGGATACAACTAGCAATGGGGACTTCATGACTAAGACTGAGACTGAAGCTCAAACTTTGATTGAGAACCTTGCACCCAACAACAGCAATCATTGTGTTGACTACGACAGATCGCTTACGAGCAGTGGAGTTTCAGAGTCAAACTAGAATGTAGTTAAAATCTAAGGTTGAGTAGCTGCTGAGGCGAGACCAGCGAGGGGTGCATCTTGTTGAAGACTCAGGGGACGGTCAGAAGTACCATGAGGTAATTGGAGATAGTTATGAGAATTTACTAGTAGAAGCTGAATTACCTGAATGGACAAGGGAATTTTCAGAATAAAGGATTCAATCCAAACTTCAGGAATCATCCAATCTCTCCTACAGAAGCACTAATGTTGAAAATCCTCAGGATCAGATTTATCCAGCACTTGCAGGAACACAAGGACATCAGTTTCAACCTAAGTGGTTTGTACCGGGGGTTTCCCAGCAAAAGGCCCAATACAACAACTTCCAAGGAAGCTACCATCCTCCTCAAGCTCCTGTGAGCGCACCTATTCCAGCTTCTCAGAATAATGAGTTGAAGAATATGATGCAGCAACTTCTAGAGGGACAGAAAAAGTGTTCTTCTGACATAAACGCTAAGGTAGATGGCATGTACCATGATCTCAATGGAAAAGTTTCGACGTTATTCTCACATGTCAAAACTCTTGAGAATCAGATAGCTCAAATTTTTTCAACTTCTAAAGACCAGTTGGTAACCCTCCAGGAAAAGCATACTCCAACTCTAAGGAGCATTGTTATGCAGTCATGATTCAGGAGTAACCTACAGAAGGTGATATGGACCATGATGAAGAAGCTAAGGTTGTTGTCCTTGTTGCCAATGTTGAGGACAAGGCTGCTAAGCATGATAAACCTCTTTGTGTGGAGTTACCACCCTATATTCCTAAGCTTCTATTCCCAGATCGTCAGCTAAGAATTCATAGGGAGAAGGAGTATGCACGCTTTAATGAGATAATGAAACAACTGCACACCAAACTTCCTCTCCTAGAACTAGTCCTGAAAAATTCCACTCTACAGAATCTACTTGAAAGATATTTTGTCTACCAAGAAGAGCATTGAAGAAAGTGTCCTAATTATCTCAATGGGAAAGAGTATGTTCAGTTAGAGGAGTCTGAGAGACAATAGCGAAGCATGGTGAAATATACCGACAAGGTAAATGTGCCAGCAGAGACAAATATGGCTAATCTTGAATGCAATCATTTCAGCCGTTATTCCAAAGAAATTAGATGACCCAGGAAGTTTTGTATTACCTTGCCGGATTGAGAAATTCAAATTTGAGAGAGATGCTTTTGTGACTTGGGAGCTAGCGTTAGACTAATGCCTTTTTCTGTGTCAGAATGTGTGGGAATCAACAATTTCAAACCAACGAGGATCTCATTAGTACTTGCGGATTGCTCTGTGCGTTTTCCTGTTGGTTTGGAAGAAGACATACACGTGAGAGTAGGAAATTTCTACATTCCAACTGATTTTTTTGTCTTGAAGCTAGATAAGGAACCAAATGATCCTCTCATCCTTGGTAGGCCATTCTTAAACACTGCTGGAGCTGTGATCGATGTGAGGAACAATAAGATCAAACTACAAATCGGAGACCATGATTTGGAGTTTGACATGAGAAAGACTATGAAGAACCCCACTATTGAAAGTCATGCATTTTCTATTGACACTAATGATGAGTTTGGTGATATGTGTGAAAATAAATGCATTGGATGAAGCGAGGCCAAAGAGGTCCTGAATAAGGATTATTATTCTACAATCAAGAGGGTATACGCTAATGGCGAGTGTAAAGGAACCTTGAAAACTTTCTCCAGAGCTAGGACCATTTTCATTACTAAGTTTAAAGTAAAGTGTCAAAAAGTGTGAAAAGGGTTATGAGTAGAGCTATAAAGATGAAGATGAATGATTGGAGACCTTGTATTGGGGAAAGTCCCTCTGCTCTCGCCTCTTGATCCGTGCAAATACGGTCAAGCTAACGACCTAAAACAAACGCTTGATGAGAGGCAACCCACTAGGTACCTTGTACATATTTCCTATTTAGATTTTCTTTCTTTGGCTATTTGATTTTTGAACGATCCGTCTAGCTATTAGACTGATCGTTTTTAGTAGGATTTACTCATGCGTTTGTGTGATACAGACAGTGAAACCTACACATGACAGATCAATCGATACTTTAGGTGGAATGATCGATCATTCTTGTCGGACAAGTTTGGGACTCCTAGATCGATCGATCCCCTTCTGATCGATCGATCATTCTTTCCGGACAAGTTTGGGACTCCCAAATCGATCAATCCCCTTCCGATCGATCGATCATTCTTGCCAGACATACTTTCAAGTGAACGATCGATCGATCCCACACCGATTGATCGATCGATCCCACACCGATTGATCGATCGATCCCACACCGATTGATCGATCGATCCCACACCGATTGATCGATCTCTCTCGCCGGATGGATTTTTGTCAGCTGGATCGATCGACCGAATGACCGGATCGATCGATCCATCTCGCCGAATCGATTAAAACACACTAGATTTGATTATTCCACGAGTGGATCAATCGATCCCCAGGTTAGTCCTCCTCATCATCATTGAGTACTAGTAATCTCCATTCGTTCCCCGAATTGTCCCTTGTTTTATTTTCTTCTTTTTATTTTCTATCATATGTATCATGGCATTCCCTCTGGGTTTGTTTTCACACCGAGACGGTGTGAAGCAAGTCTGGGGGAGGATGTCGCTCGCCTACTAATGCTATCTTTCGTTCTGATGTTTATCGAGTCAAACTGGGTCTGTTTTATTGAGTCAAAACTTTGTCGAAAACTATGAGCTTTTCTCAGAGAACTGCACCTTGCTTTTTATCATTGTATTATGATTGCTTCTGCATTGTTTAATGGATGACCTGGAAATGCTAAAAAATTCATGCCTCGATCACAATACAAAAATCTCTAACACTTCGAAATTTAGATGATGTGAGCTTAACCTTGCTTATTGGAACTTAAACTGGACTTATTATATCTCACTTAGGGGCATGATAATCATGTAATGCATTATATATTCAGATTTTTCTTTGGATCATTTATATCACTCTATGAAAAGTCAAAATAGCTAGACTCACTTCAGTCTAGTACCTCACCCATGTTTCAAACCCCTTGCATCCTTATGTCACTATCATTATGTGCAACCATGTGCAAAAACTACGGAGTAAACAGACCGATATATCTTTTCTATTGTTAGGATTAAGTTGTGTAAGTTGTATGGATGAATTTGTGAGTTGATTTAGTAGTTGTGATTGATGATGATATATATGGGAATAAACTGAGAATGTATGATTAAGTTACCGTTTGATGCAACTTATATAAGACGAGAACCGGTTCCACTCCTCCGCCCTAAAAAAAATAATGAATTCAAAGAGATAAGCGGGAAAAGGAGAAGGAAAGGAACCGGAAAAGTCGATCTGTTATCTTTAGTTTTCAAAAGCATCAAGGGAACTTACAGTTTAATGAAGGGTTGAGTTGGTTTCGTAATCTAGGCGAAAGGGAAGCTATGTACCTCTCAATTGGTATGTGTCTCACTACAATTTTGCATAATGACTTGCATCCATTTGCATTCGCATGAAACCCTAAAAACTTGAACCACCAAAAACTAACCTTAACACCTAGACCATAACGTGTTTGACACCCTTTTTGTGAGAGTACACACATTATTTTAATGAATGTTAAAAGGTTGAGTTCATGGATTCTAAAAGTTCTTTGTGATTCCGGGGTTTAGTATTGTTGCTACATGTATGAAGAAGAACAGTGGAGTATAGTTTGATATTGACCCTGCATTGGTAGTTTGCAGGCAATTGGTTCAAGGCATGATCCCAAGAGAATGTGTTAGTTTTCATGTTTTCAAACTTCTTCTTTCGATGAAAACATTTGCTTTACTTGAAGACAAGCAAAAATTTAAGTCGGGAGGAGTTGATATGCTGTGTTTTTGACGTCGTTCATCTCAAGTTTTAGTGTCTTTTCTGAGTCCATTATGTATTTGTAGCGTCTTTTAGTGTCTTTTTGGTCGAGTCTTGAGTTTTCTATAAATTACAAGATAATACGCGGGAATGAGCAGTCTTTGCCTGTTTTTCGGGAAGATTGCGAGACAAAGCGAGCATGAACAAGAGGAGATTGACCGATCCATACCAGGATTGATCGTTCCATGCTGCCGGATGAAGGAAGTACAAGGGATCGATCGATCCATACCAGGATCGATCGGTCCATGCTGCCGGATGAAGAAACCATCAAGGAATTGATCGATCCGTACTAGGATCAATCGGTCTATTGCCGAATGTGCTTAAGAGGAGGAGATCGACTGATCCCAAAGAGGATCGATCGATCAGATCGTGCAAAAAATCCGATCCTATCTTATCTTTTATTTCTTTTCTGCAAAAGGGTATAAATACCCGAAGATCTAGTTTATTTTTCTGCGCTTTTCTTTACGTTTTTTCTATTTTTCTAGAGAGACTTTTGATCTTGTAAGCTACTCCTGGGATTAGAGATTGATCCTTCGTGACAATTTTGAGAAGATTTCTAAACCCTATTTTCTTAATCGATTGCAATTTCTATTATGTCTTCTTTTCTGAGTTTTGCTATTTCTTTCGTTATGTTTGAGTAGATCTCTTAATTGGGTTTTAGGGTTCTAAGTAAGGGATCTAATGGTTTGATCATTTGACTGTTCTAGGAAACTCTAATTCTTTGGTTCTTCAATTCACATACGCTTAATGCTAGAATAGGATTGATCACCCTGTTTTAGATATTAGGTTTATCTATGCATAAAAGTGTTGATAGGTTGCTAGAATTGATGTGAATTGAGCAATACGCTCTTAGCCAACGACAGTTGATGTTAAGAAGTATTGTGAACTTAGTGAACTGGCTTGATAACGTTGATTTGACTAGGAGGTCTCAAACGACAATTTGTAAAATTGAAAAGTCAAGTTTAGAGGTTAATGCCTCGAAAGAGGATTAGTCTATCCTAGTGTTCATATTCAAGTTGAGGTTAAAATATTTCGGGTTAATTACTCGAGCAATCAAGTTGCACTCTCACAAAAGGGGTGCTTAATTGTTGAGTTTCTTATTTCATTTATCTCGTTAATCATTGCTTATCTGAATTACCCTATGACCCAATGTTTTTTTTATCATATAATCTATATCTTTTATGTCTTTGCATTTTTATTTACAATCGTGAAAACCAAAACAAAAATTCTACGTTTTAGCTATTTAAGAATCTTGCAAATTTATAGGATATCATTGTTCCTTGTGAATCGACCCTGAACATACTACTGCGCACTTCACCGTGCCCTTGCGGTTAAAGTATTTCGGGTTAATTACTAGAGCAATCAACCTACTAAACTCTTAAAACCAACTCTATCCCACGGATAATTTTCAAATATCTATGGGTCGAGCACTGTTTTTGCGCTACTTAAAGGTAGCCTAGATTGATGATTAATCTCAAGAATACCAACATGAAGGATGAACAACCTTCCTAACATCATCATCTTTTCTTCACTCCATGTATGGCATCTCAATTGTAAAACCTGTTTTAATTCATCAAGAGAATATCCATCCAATGTGGAAATTTTCATTTCCTTCGAAAATGTCTGAAACTCTTCGTCGTCAGCATTTCAAGTGTCCAAAGGGTCTAATGGGTCACACTTCAGCCCTATTATTTCTGCAAACTCATGCAGGGAGAATCTAATTGGCTGACCATCAATAGTGGACCACAATTCATTATCGCTTTTGATCACCAGGTGATTTTGGAGGAAATAATGAACCATCCTTGCTGACCATATGTACGTCTTTTCGTAAAACTTGAGAAATACACCAACAGATGAATCTTTCAGAAGAGGCCAAACATCAACACCAATGTGTTATTTTAATGTCTTAAACCGGCTGAGATAGCAATTTTGATTCAAGCTCCTAAATTGAATAGGAGATTTCCCATCTTTATAAAGTCGAGAGGTATAAAAAGCCGTTCTGTAAATCAAATACAGTAAACAAATCAGAAAAAATCTGCTAAACATATATATGTCCAAGATCTAAACAACCAATTCAGTGAACACTGAGAAACAAATACGGGATAAGTAACAAACAAATCAGTGAACACTATCAGGAAAAATTTGCTAAAAACACATATGTCTAAGCTACAAAACAAACAAATCAGTGAACACTAATAGACAAATCTGCGAATAACAAACAAATCAGTGACCACTATTAGAACATATCTGGTGAACACACAATTGCCTAAGCCTTAAATAAACGAATCAGTGAACACTGATAAACAAATCTACTAACAAACAAATCAATGACCACAGAGATACAAATCTGGTAAACACACAAACCCATGAACAATGATAAACAAATCTACCTAAATCACTTAGTTTTATTAAAAAAATATATCAGCGAGCACTAAGAAGAAAACTAAAAAAAAATCCAAAAGGAAAGAAAGCGAACATCATAAGACGAGTACAGGAAACAGTGAATGGTGGAGACGACCATGAACGGCCACGGCAAAATTGACGAGAAACGTACAAAATGACAGACCGCAACGGTAAAGAGCACAGAGAATCGAAGATAATGGGAAGAAGAAGTCGAAGTTGAAACGTCGCGAATGGGAGCAAACATATGCCACCTTTTGTAAAATATAGTTGGACTGCAATAGAAGCCTACTATGAAATAGAAGCCCACTACGAAATAAAAGCCCACGTCTGTCACTTGCTTATATACGTGTAACTTTCTCTATACTACATCGTCTCTGATCTGCAAACAAACGAATCAGTGAACACTTATAGACAAATCAGTGAACACTAATAGACGAATCAGTGAAAAATTATAGAAAAATCTGCTATACAAACAAATCAGTTAACTGAAATTGCATTGAAAAGGCAATGACATAGGAGAGTTTATTCGTTTAATGATTTTAATGGATTTGGAAATCCAAGTAAAATCATGGGTCAATCATTGATTTTAAAAAGATTTCTAAATCATGTCTTATTGGTTTCATCATTTATAAATACTAGTTAATATCACCTTTTATTCAATATTAAATATTTGGATATGGACTTGATTTCACATTGGATTTGAAAATCTATTTTACTTATAAATAGAGGGATTTGAAATCTTTACTCCCACCATATTATTTCGGATGGATTTGCAAATAAACTTGATAAAAAACATACGACACATAAAAACTAGGTTTGAAGTAGGTTTAGTAACTTGAATGGACTTTAACGTTAAACACAATTTAACAGTGCATAACTTGAGTAAATTGAGTAGTCGACTCACGAGCTCATGTTGTATTTGTGGTCATAAATAAAGAAACTAACACTACAATAACATAAAAATAATTAATCCAACCTAACAAAATGTTTTTTTTACCTGATCCTTCTCGTGGTGTCATATATCATCTATAAGAACATTTTGTTCAAAATTCACAACTAGCAGATGAAAAAGAGTTGTTTAACCATCGATATGCATACTTATGGAACACAGTGGAAATAATATTTGGTATTTTAAAACGTGATTTCTAATTTTTAAGTATGCATCTCCTTTTCCTTATGAGACACAAGTAAATATTGTACTTGCATGTGTTGGTTTACATAATTTCTTTGAAATTTTTATCGAATGTATAATTTTTCTGAAGAAAATGAAAGTGCATAAGAAAATAAATTAATGACAATACTGATGAAGTTCTTACAATCCAAGAACAACATAGAGAATATGCCAATCAGTGGAGAGAAAATATAGCATCAAATATATGTAGAGATTTGATTGAGAGGTCAAATATGTGTAAAATTATTTTATATTTTTATATATGCTATTTTTAAATGTTTGATTTTGACAAATCCATGTTATTTGACTTCAAATCCACTTTCTAATCCACTTTCAAATCCATGTTGTTTTGAAATCATTTTTGTTTGATTTTTGAATCATTGAAAATTTGCATAGATTTCCAAATTTTTTGTGAGAATTTTCAAATCCATTAAAATCGTTAAACGAATAAACCCCCCCCCCCCCCCCGCCATAGTGTTTCATTCTTACAAAATTAGCTTAGGAATTGATTATATCATAGTTAACAAAGTTGCATCTTGTAAACATATTTTCGAAGATGCAACCCTGTAAAACTTGACCAAAATTAGCCTACGGCCTGCTCCAAAAAAACATGGATAGCCAAAAAAAAAAAATTGTTAATCCTACCAAAAGCTTTAGGATCCGAGATGACTCAGATATAACCTCAACCCCACATGTATCTTCAACCAGAGGATTAGGAGCCTGACATTTGAATAAAGCAATTCTTGTATGGGACTTCATCATACAAGTCTACCGCCGGCTTTAACCGATGTGCCGGCATAGCAGCATCATTTAAACCTTGGAAGTTAATACCAATGGCCAAAAACTCAATGTATTTGATAGATAAAACACCACAATCACATGTTTGAATTGTCTGTGGACATGTTTTGACCCGGTACAACGAGAACGCTATTGTATATACATTTTTCTTTTCACTTGTTGGAGTTATGATCTACATCAGAACAAGAATGATCTTATTATATGGTTTACATGACTCAATGACCTCTTCATCTTTTTAACACCTTATAATATTGTCGTAGCTTTGATCCTACGTTTTGGCAAGTCAACCTCCAGAGCAATCCAATGATCTTCATTGATGTTGTAGAGTAGGTATAGAATGTCAACATTTGTAACCCATTTCTTCATTGTCATGCCATATTTTCGGATTGACCGTTGTACACTTCGATATACTTAGGTGGGTATATCCAATTCTTCTCGATTGTAAAATTCTTGTAGTCATGTGTTCATTGGTTGAAAAACCATGGATCTAAAAACCAATATGGTCAGTAAGATAAGGAGAAGGGTTCTGCATTGCCCTTTTCCGCAACATATGCATCGTTGAAGAGATTTGTTGTTTAAAAAAAAGTATAAGAAATTGGATCAAAAGAGGAAGCAAAATTGTGTATCTTAAAAATGTGGAAACTATGCTCAAAAGTGGAAATTATGATGTGTTAAAGTTAGAACTAAAGTTAGAACTTGTACCCAATCTTTTAGCCACCCGTAATTTTGCTCTTTTTCATCTTACGTTTCCTTTGGAGTCATGATTGTTAAATAAAAGTTTGATGCTGCATTGCTGCTCTCTAAAGGATTGTCCCTACAAAAAGGAATGCACATAGTTCTCTGAAATGAAATGTAGAAACCAGAATGTATTTTACAAAGTTATAGTAGGAACTTACAAATCATGCCCTTTGAAAGCCATTAACTTATCCACCTTCTTTTTTGTTGTATTTTCAAATGGATCATATGCTGCTGGTGAAGCATACGCCTCACAATTGAACATCCAATAAAAGGTTTGAGTTGGTTAGAGGATAAGTTTTTATGAAGACCTTTCCTAGGTGCAAGATTATCATTCTGACACAGAGCCACCATTTATCTAGTGCTCCAGCAATGACATTGTGCTTCATAGCTTCTTGTGGATTTGAAAAATCAGATAATTACGACTTTGAGTTCCCTCCATCAGATAATTCTACAACATCATCACATTGTTTCTCCTTAGGCAATGGTGTCACTCTCTTTGCCTCTCTAGGTTATGTTTTGATGCACCTCCCCAATAATGGGTTCTTCAATGCAGGGGTTTTCAATGGTTTAGTGGTTTTGGTGTCAACATTTCTGGCCAAAATGGGACTCTTTATCGACTAAACACTTCCTTTTTTTTTTGGTTATGGCCATAGATTTTTTCTGTGGGTTTTTAACCAAACATGAGATTGGAAAACCTTCCCTAGATATCTGCTTCATCTGTAATAACCATGACTGAAAAATAGATGTAAGTAAAAGAGATGTTATGAAATAATAAAGATTTTTTTTATGAATATAACACACAAATTTGAAAGAAAATATTTGCTTGAAGCAGAAAACAAACACAAATTTTACATAAATTTTCGTAATTTTCCCGCCAAAAGAATACGGGTTTCATAATTTTTTTTGTCAAAAACAAGAGTCAGTAATTTTCCACCAAAAAGCATATTCTATTATTTTTCCGCCAAAAATATGGTTTCACAGTTTGCTAGAGCTCAATTCTACAATTTTATTCGTCAAAACTTGATTTCGCATTGAAGATGATGGTAAAATGTTAATAGAAAAAATTGTTGGGTATAGATAATCCAATTTGACCCATTAACCTATTTCAACCCAACCTATTTGAGCCATTAACCCATTTGACCAATTATCTTCAACCCATTAAAATATATGGATCGGGTTGGATTAGATCGACCTAATTAGATTTGACCATTACCACACCCCTATCTCAAAAATCATTCGTCAACATTATAAAGTAAAAAAAATGTGTTTTACCCATTTTTTGGTAAAATGGATAGCTTGCAACATTCAACTTTTGTTACTTACATCAAGAGTTTATCAATATTAGCAAATCTCAACTAATCTATCATTGTCTTTATATCTTCATCTTCATCACTGGTTTCGTCATATTTTGCACCTTCAAAGAACCTTGTTATTAGGTATGCATGAGTGTAGTTTTGACTTGTGTTTAGATAGAGAAAATAAGTGGAAAAAGTTGAAAAGAGAGGAAAAGACTACGTGAAATTGAGAGGAACTATCCTAATAAATTACGTTGTTTACTTTTACTCTATTTCATTTGATTTTTTTTTTAATTATCTTAATTGATTTAAAAATGGACTAACTCATAATACTTCAATTTTTTTTTTAGTTTTTTTTCTTGATTTGCTACAAGTCTACAACCTATCACATCCTATATAGATTAAAAAGTTGTCAAAAAAAATTATTTATTTGTTTTAATATATATATAATAGATTAGACAAAAAGGATTACAGAAATAAGTTGTTTTTTTTTTTTTTGTCAATGGATTCTCTCCATCATGTCATAAATAGAGAATAATGTGTCTTAACCACATTTTGACATACATAATTATGATTTTTCAGGAATTCATTCAAGAATACAAACATCAAGAAGAGCTCTTACAAAGCATAATGTGAATTTTAAACTGATAAATGTATCCATATTTTCCTAAATCATATTGCCAAGGCTGCAAATTGGGAGTCGGGTACTTGTGTAACAGGTGGTTGATATTTGTTGTGTCGGTTTTGTTGTATTGGTTGCATTTGTTTTTGGTTATGTTGTTGTTGTCTTCGAAACTGTAGATTTCCTATCTCTCTCTCAAGAAATTGCTGCTCCACTGTATTATTAACCACCCAAAATTATAATTAAACCTTATATATAATATATATATATATATATGCATTTTAGTGATCTACTTCAATAGCGGTTAAAGGTTAAATTACCATGTTTAAGCTTTTGGATTTCTGCTAAACTATCCATACGTTGTTTTAAAGCAATATTTTCCATGCTAAGCATGATTAACTGCTGATCCAAGTAGTGAATGGCAGATGACATTTCACATCCTTCAACCTGTTTGGAAAACCCCAATATGTTATAATATAACTAATGTTTAACATTAGGGAGCTCTTGATATTATTAATGGAACTAATTAAAGACTTTTAAGATATACATGCATCTTTAAATCTTACTTGTAGTACTTGGATGGTCCTTTCGAGATCTGATATGTACTCAAGCCTTCTCAGACGTGCCCGATGAGCATTTTGACTGCATTTTGAAATGATTTTTGAGTTCGATAAAAATTGTAGATCATTAGAAATATTTTCAACAAATAAACTTTTTGTGGAAGGAGAAAAATGCATATTTTGGTTAAGCTATACGTATGCATGAACTTATAATAATGAATGAATAATAAACTAGTAGATCATGCATAAGGAAACTTACTGTTTGATACGTTTAGAGTCAGTCTTTGATCCAGGACCATCGGGTTTTGTGGAAGTTCCTTCTTTCATTTTTCCTACATATTTTTCAATGGATTTTGAGGTTGAGGTACCTAATCTATTTACAGCTCCATATGACATATGTGTTTGGTGATTAGTTCCATGTTTCCATCCCCATTTATTGTGTTTTTCATAAGAGTTAGACTCCCACAAATCATAGTTCTGGAATTTCCAAGAAGGATCAGCAACATGACTTTTCATAAGCTCAACTTCCTTAAAAGGCATCATTATAGCTGATGAGTTCAAGTAAGCAGCTGTGTCACTAGCTGAACGTCTATGACCTTTGTTAATCTTAGGTGAAGCTGGCTCACTTAGAAGCTCATCAAGCCAAGCTGGTTGTTCCTCTATGAGAAGATCATCTAAAGAAGCAATGTGATGCATATTATTCAGAGGAGATATATCTTTTCCCAAGTTCTTATGGGGAACTCCTGATTGTCTTCCAATGAATCCGAAATTTTTCGTGTTTGACAACCTGCTTAAATCTTCCATATCTTCAAAACCTAGAAGGTCGGAGCAAACCATGTTTAAGTAAACCACTACTTTAACAAAGATTCATCAATAAAAAGATTGACAAAACCAATGTTCCACGTTGATCTTGCTCCAAATGATTCAAGTTCTATTTATTTTACTCATGATTCATAAAATATTAGGCAATTTTTGAATATATTCTAAAATGTAGGATTTTTCTTTGACTTATAACTATAATAGAAAAAAATACAAACTAAAATAATCTGTAGAAATTCATAGTAATGATCAGAAACAGAATTGAGCAAGAGAGGAGATGATTCCAAAAATTTGTAGTGGATGCTCAAATAATGAGATGGTAATAAAAAGTTTGTTTTACGTTCCTTTCGAATTTAAAGAAACTAAACAAGAATTCACAAACTGAATGCAAGAGAAACTGAAACTCCCATCGAAAATTCGTCTAATAAAAACCATCGAAGATTAGAGAGAAATAATTTTCTCAAACAGAGTAAACTAAAGGCTGGGCCCGTAAAACTTAGGGGTTAAGTCCGAACTTCATGGTTATCAAAAGGAAAAAAAAACAGCCACCGAATATATAATTTATTTAACATATAATTCTCCAACTTACCTGGAAAGAAAGACCTAGGAGATGTGTGGTTATCAGACCTTCCACAGGGAAGAAAATGGCATTTCGCGCGATAAATCTCCTCCCGTGTGGTTGGTTTCGATCACCACCTTCCTCCTCAGAATGCAAAAAAAAAAAAGAAGCAATGAACAATCTCTCGATTACTAAATAGAGACAGGAAGATACCATATTGAAACAACCCATGTTGGTGGTCATCCATTGCGTGCTTTTCGTGAAAGCAACAATTCTTGTCCTTTGCTTTATTTGGTTTATGTTTTCTTGTTATTTCTACATTTTCACTTTCCCATAATAGACTCCGATCCGCCATTGCATTCTTATTATGGTACACAATACAACATATGATTTTTCCATCTTAGTTCTTACATCTATGAACTTTGAATAGTAAACTCCATAAAAAATGCAGTTTGGGATAATCCTAACAACGAGATGTGTTTTATCAACACGCTTTTAACATATAAAAAATCAAAATATTACTCTAATTATCATATGAGAGAGAGAGAGAGAGAGAGAATGTAATGATGTGCAGTGTGGGTAAGTTTTTTATATTAATAAATTTTTGTTTTATATTTAGAAAATTCTAATACAATAATGTATAAAATAGAAGATATACAAAAGGAAAAAAATATATATATTTTAAGAGAAATATGAAAAAGTATGTATTACACTTTCGATTCGAAGGCAGATAATTTAACACGTGACGATATACTATATCGGTATATATTTACGACCATTTTAGTTTTCAAAACTTTTAAATTTAAATATATTTGATGACCAACATAAATATTTTTTCATAATTGTAAACTACGGTTTTTAAAAACCAAAAATAGAACTTTGATAGAATTAAGTACTAACATTTCATAATTTTCATTTTTAGGGACATTTTTATAAATGTACTAAATATTATAATAATTCAAAATTACACTTAATTTTACAATAATTTGAAAACTACACTTATTTTATTGAAAATTTAGCATAATATGTTTTTATTTATTTAAGCATCACTTTAAATAAATTATTTTAAAATAAAATAAACTAAACATTGAATTAATTCAAAATGATTATTATTTTAAAATTCAATATAATTCCAAAATTTAATTAATTTAATAATGAAAAATAAGGAAAATATTTACTGTGTTTAGAGTAATCTCTATCTAAATTTTTGAATAAACAAAAATATTAAAAGTATTGTTGATAATATTACTTAGATTTATAATTTTCAAATAAAAAGGAGTTAAAAATTATATAATTTATATTAAATAAATAATGATTTATATATTTTCTAATTTTTCCCTAAATATTGTTTGATAGAATCATTTTATTTTGTGTTGATTTATTAATAAGGTTGATTTTTCGAACTATCAGTTTATTTTTCACTTATATTGACTTAATTTTTTTTTCATCGACTTTTAAAAACAGTTGACCTATGTTTTGAATGGTTGATTTATTATATAGTCGGTTTTTTAAATTGTTGACTTATGTTCTTTTGTTCATCGATGTTATAACTCTTTCTGGGGATTCGTTTATTTATGTTAGACTTACTTAATTTCTCGTTGACTTATTAATAAGACCGATTTCTTGAACTATCGACTTATATTTTATTTTCGCAGACTGAATTTACTTTTCTGTCCACTTATTTTAACAAAACTGGTCTATATTTTGGTTTAATTATTTTTAAGTTATTTCCGCAGACTTGTTTATTTTTAGCATATTTGTTTTATTTTATGTTGACTTATTAATGATGTTGATTTTTTTTAAGTGTCTAATTATATTTTATTTTTTGTCGACTTTATTTTTTTCTCTATTGACTAATGTTAAAACAGTCAACTTATAGTTTAGTTAATTGATTTTTTTATATTGTCGACTTTTTTACTGTTGATTTATATATTTTTGAATCAAGATAATTTTGGCTGTAACATTCTTATTAATTATTTATTTTGTAAAAATTTAATTTAAATTATATAATTTAAATTTTTAATTGACTTAAAATATATATAGTGTATTTAAATATATACACGATACAATGCATAAACTTGTTGTATTTAAGAGGCGATTAAACCATTTATCTTTACCAAAAACAACGAAGGACGACAAAATTTTTTGTTACGAATCACTGAATGCAATCTTCTATTACGAAAAATATTTGAGTGAGATCTAGTGCTGCAAAAATAAAATCCACAAAATAAAATATTTTATATTTTTATCAATTATTGATGGCAATTCCACTTTCAGAGTGGATTCATCCAAATTGTACAACAAAATAATTATATTTTATTATTTTATGTTTATAGCTTTTTGAAACTCATATCTAAAACAGTACAGATTTGCTTGTAATCCTCACCACCTCACCCCATTTCTACTCACATCACATATTCATTCCCTCACTACCTCCCATCTTTCTCTTCTTTTTGTGTCTTGAACATTGTTATGATCTCCTTGTAAGTTTTTTAAGAGTAAGTTTTTGATAAAACTATTTTGTTTATATTTTGTTTCCTTTAATATTTATGTTGAGTTAATATTCTATGGCTGGTTTAACCGTCTCTTAATTTAACTATAATCATATTAAGTTTATATTTTGGCGGGTTAAAGGAAACAAGCTAAAAGGTTAAACTAGCCATATAATTTTATGATTCAAACAAAACATAAACAAAATATGATTATTAAAATTTAATTTAAGAGGTGTTTAAACTAGTCATTGAATAATAACTCAACATAAATATTAAAGAAAATAAAATAAAGTAAAACCTCCATACATTAATACTTTATAAATTAATAATCACTATAAATTAATAAATTTATGCGGTCCTGAGTTGGACTATAGTAAAACTTAGGATAATATATTTTTAATCCATATGTAAATATATGACCTCAAAATGTGCATATACCCAAAATTGATTTGTAAAATATGAATCTATTGTTGTTTGTTTATTACTAAAGTTAGAATCTCGGTGAAACCCATTTATAATCTTTCTTATTGCATTCACAACTCCTGGTGTTGCCTCTCGAGATGGATAAAAAATTGTAAAAACTTATAGAAAATTGGAATATAACAATATATATATATATATATAATATTAACAATAAAACATAAGGAAATTCAAGAAAAAAATTAAAATATAATGGACATAACTTTCTTCTATCTATAAATTCATAAATTATTAATTTCTCGATAAATTAAATTATCTACAAGATAATAAATTTTTAAAGTCCCAACATTATTAATTTATAGATAGTTTACTGTATAAACAAAACACGTTCATTAAAAACTTATTCTTAAAAAAATTACAAGGAAACAGTAAGAATGTTCAAGACAATAAGAAGAGAGGTGGGTGGTAGCGAGGGGATGAATATGTGAGGTGAGTAGAAATGAGTAATGAGGTGGTGAAGATTACAAGCAAACTTATACTCCTTTATATAGGAATTTTACAAAGCTATAAAACTTAAAACAATACTAAACATAATTATTTTCGTACGACTTGGATGAATCCACTACGAAAGTGGGATTCCCATTGATAATTGACAAAAAGCGGATATTTATCTTTTTGCAGCAGTAGATCTGGTGAGTTTTATGGTGAGTTTTATTCTATGGCTGGTTTAATCGCTTCTTAAGTTAATTTTAATCATATTTTTTTTTATATTTTGACGGTTAAAATGAAACAACTTAGGTGGTTAAACTAGCCATATAATTTTAAGATTTAAACAAATCATAAGCAAAATATAAACAAATATAACTAAAGTTAATTTAGGCCGGTTAAACCAGACATAGAATAACAACTCAGCATAAATATTAAAGAAAAAATATAAAAAGAATGCATTTATTAAGAAAATTATTCTTAACAACCTTACAAGGAGATCGTAAAAATGTTCAAGACAACAAGATGATAGAGGTGGGAGGTAGTGAGGTGAGTATAAATGAGGAATGAGGTGGTGAGGATTACAAGCAAACCTATACTATTTTATATAGGAGTTTCACAAAGCTATAATACATAAGATAATAATAAACTATAATAATTTTGTCCCACAACTTGGATGAATTCACGATGAAAGTGGGATTCCCGTTGAAAATTGAAAAAAGTGAAAATTTGTTTGACAAAAAGTGGATATTTATCTTTTTGCAGCAGTATATCGTATTTTGAGATGTATTTCGGAATAGTAGATCGCACTTAGAAAATCTCATTGACAATTGACAAAAATATACAATATTTGTAACAATACTTAGGACGAATGATCCAAGCCAGTCCACTTCGACGAGTTGTGGGATTCTATGCAGCATCCACAAAGCAATCAAATTGTTTTTGAACTTGTTCAACATTTCCTGGGTGCTTCACGATATGATGTCAACTCGAACATACTTGTGCTTCACTCCAAGCCTTGGCTTCGGCTATAGCTTTCAAGACAATGTATGTGGGAGAGAACACCGTCTCCAAGACAATATATTCCAGCATATCCAAGGGAAGAGAGGAGTGACGTACCAACAAAGGGTAGATTAGTAATGGTTTTTGAGCTCGAGAGAAACCCTAACAGAGATTGATCTTCACTATACGGTAGTCTTTTCAAAGGGGCATTAGCCCATACCTCCCTGGCAAAGTGTCAGTCCCTAAATACATGGAGGGTAGATTCGGTTTCCTCACATTGCGGACAAGCATCGCTAGGAGTAACCCCTTGCCAGACCAAGTTCGTCCCCACATGTGAGGCATTTTTTTGCAATTTTCCACTATTTTAGGAAGGACTTTATATTTCCAAATAATTCATAGGCAATTAAAGTCTTTTCAGCTTGGTTCAATGCTATAATGGATCGGATGCCATAGCCTGATATCGTTGAGTACAAGCCATTTTTAACTGGTAGCAAAGCCAAAGAATCGTTTTTCTTACGGAGCTCGATGGGAGTAGTATAATAGCTTCCTCATAATGAAGGATAACATACTTTGTTATCTCCCAATTCCATTGATTTTTGGTTGGATCCTTCAAGTCTACTACTTGTAAAGAAGTTCCATTAAGAGGCAGAAGAGGAGGGCAATTGGGGATCGTAGGAGTAGTGGTAGATAACCACATATCCTCCCAAAATATTATTCGCGATCCATCTCCCACCCACCAACCTAGACCTAACTTTAAAATTACTCGACCGACGATAATGGTTTTCCATCCATGCGAGTGGTTAGTGGAGTTTCAACCTCCATGAAGGAGGAGTTGTAACAATATTTTCCAAGGGATACTTTGGCGAATAAAGTCTTAGGAGCTTGGAGTTGCTTCCAGCCAAGCTTTGCAAGGAGAGCATCGTTGAAAGCCTTAACATCGCTAATCCACCAACATTCTCGGGGAGGGTCATTTTATCCCATGAAATCCAACTCATTTTTCTTACATCCGGCTTATCATCCCACCAAAACGAGTAAGAAGTAATTGGAGTTGTTTGCAAATAGAGATCGACAACTTATAGCAAGTCATGGAATGTGTCGGCATAGGCGAAAAAATCAAATTTAGAAGCACCTGCTTACCAGCTGGGGATAGAAATCTTGAAGTCCATGAGTGAGATCTTTGCCGAATCTTGTTTATAATGGATGCGAAGATGTTACGTTTTTTTTGCGACCAAAGTTCTCGAGAAGGATGTATTTGCTTGTGCATCCCTCAGTTTTGATTCCTAAGTCTCTTATCTATTTCATCTTTACCTTTGTTTAAGGGCATTCGGAGAGTAGTAAACGAAAAGAGGTATGGGAAAAACTTCCCCAGTTAGGATCAAACATAAATGGAGAATGGTTGCTCATCGGTGACTCTAATGACATTGTGGGTCAAAGCGAAAAATGAGGAGGACCTCCTCGTTATGAAGGGTCGTTTATAAACTTTAGGAGCTTCTGTTTCCAAAATGGTCTTTGGGATGTAATGCATTCGGGTAACACTTTTCTTGTCGCAGTATGCATTTTAATCACTTTGTTTGAGTACGTCTCGATAGGGCGATATCAAATGATAATTGGATTGAGGAATACCCTTCGGGTCGATCGGAATATTTGCGCTTTGAAGGCCTAGATCATCGTCCGTTTTACTTTCATTGACGATTCTAGGATAAAGCGTAAAGGTATTTTCATATTTGATCGCCGTCTTTGTGATAAGGAGGAAGTGCATGACATAATTGATAAAACTTGGAAGGAGTGCGTCAGTCAATCAATGGAGAAGAAAATTATTGTGTATAGAAGATGTGTCATTGCTTGGTCAAGTAACAAAATTTCAATAGTGAAAAAAAGATTGTAGACACACAGCTACAACTCGAGAAAGCCCTCTCAGCAGATTTTCCTGACCCGAACCTCATAGCTACTTTCACTCGCCAATTTTGGGAAGCTTATAAGGAGGAATAATAATTTTGGAAACAACGTAGTCGTGTTCTTTGGCTGGAATGAGGTAACAAACACTCGATTTTTTTCTTCCATGTTACACGAGGACGAAGGACTGTTAAAAAATTTACGGTGCTAGAAGAAGATGACAATGAGAATTCATTCTATGAGGAACACAAGTTCACAAGGTTTATCTTATACTATGTTTGTGATATTTTCACGAATTAGTATTTAAGCGATGTTGAAGTGATAAACAAAATTTTATCGCCATGCATTATGCAAGATGAACCATCTTATCTCCATTCCGACTCATGAAAAAATTCTCCTAACAAAATTTAATATTTGATTGATTATGTAGAAAGGATGATAGGTCCTTTGAAATTCGTCTTATGAAGAAAATCGTCTTATCTCCGTTTCTACATAGAATATTAAATACAAACCCAAATTTTTTGTTATGAAAATAGCCAACTAATTGATTTATTACATATATTTTTCTAAAATGTTTTATTTAAAATATATACATAAAAATATATAAACAAGTTCTTTAACAAATGCCGAAACTAGAGAAAACCAAAATTCTAATTCAGTGTTCGTATACAAGACTCCAAAACCTTCGGAGCCCTTTTTCCCCAAACTCATCTCGAAATCTCAAAATTCTAGGGTTTTCTCTGTGATCCGAAATTAGAAACCGAACTAATGAACTCTTCACCATCGCCGCCGGCAAATTCCGCAAACGGCGATACAGTTAACGCCGGGAATGGTCAAGATCTGAACTTACACTTCTTGGATAAGATTCGTCTCGCTGCTACACGAGATGCGAAGGAAGATGAAGGTGAAGGTGAAGATTTGCCAACGGAGTTGAACACGATCAATAGCGCAGGCGGGTTTCTTGTGGTTTCTCCTGATAAGCTTTCGGTTAAGTACACGAATATGAATTTACATGGGCACGATGTTGGTGTTGTTCAAGCTAATAAACCTGCTCCGTTCAAGTGTCTCACTTACTACTTTGAGATTTTTGTTAAAGATTCTGGGATTAAAGGGCAAGTTGCGATTGGTTTTACTAAGGAGAGCTTCAAAATGCGGAGACAGCCTGGGTATAGTTTGATTTTTGGATCCAATTGGTGTTCTTTCTGTTGTGTTGGAGTGGTTTTGGCAAGATTCTGAATTTAAATGGACATTATTTGGTGGCTTATTTGAAAACTTGATTCTTGATTGGTTACGGATAAAAGAGTTATTTCAAGAAGTATAGTTTTAGCTTGTGGCTTGATCGTTGTTGTGTTTCCCTGCTTGTTTATCCTGTTAGGGTTAGTTATCATACAGATTTAATTTCTTGGATGAGGTTGTGTTCTTTCTTTTAAATTACGTTCTGTAGGAGTGGTTTTGGGAAGAATCTGAATTCAATGAACATTTCTTCGTGGCTCTTGAAAACCAGTTTTTTGATTGATTATGTAGAAAGGATGATTGATAGGTCCTTTGAAATAAGTTACTTGAGAAGCATAATTTTAGATTGTTGTTGCATTTAAAATATGGCTTACCATAGAATTTGAGGTTATGTGGCTGTCTGATTTATTGTTTCTTTTGTAATGGAACAGATGGGAAGTGAACAGCTGTGGCTATCATGGGGATGATGGATATCTATATCGTGGACAAGGAAAAGGTGAACCTTTTGGTCCAAAGTATACCAAAGATGATACAGTTGGTGGTGGTATAAACTACGCTTCGCAAGAGTTCTTTTTCACGTAAGATAGAACTGTTTCATGTATTTTGCTACTTGAATAAGTTCCATTACTACTGGGAATTGAATTCATGGTCCGTCCGTTTTCCTGTTTCACTTTGGTTTTCGCTGTTTGCATCTGCTTTGTCTGTTAAACCTGATGACATTTTTGATCACTTCTTTGATGCCAGCAAAAACGGAGCTATTGTTGGGAAAATCCCTAAGGACATAAGAGGTCATCTATTCCCTACTGTAGCTGTACATAGCCAAAATGAGGAGTATGTTCTCAGTCTCTCTTTGATGATCAGTACCAATGCCATCATATATCTCCTCTGTTGGATGCTTGCATTTTGAGTTTCATAGCTCCACCTCAAAGATGTATAAACAGGTTCAGTGGAAGTACTTACACAATGCATTGTTCTGTTATTTTGGCAGGGTGTTAGTCAATTTTGGGAAGAAGAATTTTGTTTTCGATATTAAGGTAAGAAACTTCCTTGAAAACATGGTATATTAGGTTTTATAGCTTTATGTTAAAGTTGGATGACGTAACTAGGAGTACAGCTATTGAAGAACATAGTAGGTATGCCTCATGTCTGTTCTTGGTACTGGGGTTACGGAATCTATGGCAGTGGTTCTCTTCGTACACATTGCGCTCACATTTGCTATTTTACGTGTATCGTCTACAGTTCCTGTGTAATCAAACCTCAACCACTCGGGCCCTCAAGTTATAATCTTTAAATACTGAAGTAGGACATAAAAAATTATGTCTTGACTTCCCCTACTCTCTCTGCATTACATATGTTTGAAATGAAGTTTTGACTAGGGCTGTTACCCTCTGTTAGGGATATGAAGCATTAGAGAGGAATAAGCAACAAATGGCTATCGAAAAAATATCCATACCTCCAAACATTGGTTATGGGTGAGTACACTCCTTCCCAGCAGTAACAGATCATGTACTTTGTTAACTGAATTGCGATTCTTGGTCTCCCTTCTGGACAGTAGATTGGTGACAAACTTTCTGCTTTATCTAAAGCTTTGTTTTCCTTATCATTAGGCTTGTAAAGACCTACCTGCTACACTATGGGTATGAGGAGACACTCGATGCTTTCAACCTTGCTACTAAAACTACGGTTCCTCCAATCCATATAGATCAAGAAAATGCAATTGATGAGGATGATTCATCATATGCTTTGAAACAGAGAAAGACTCTTAGACAGGTATTGAACTTGTATCTAACTAGCTACAGTTTAGCTTATAAGACATGTTGTCCTCTAACTTTTCTGTTTTTATTCAAAACCAAACTAAATTTCAGCTTTGTTTGGTTACTTTTGACTGATCCATACTTTCTTCGGAACAGCTTGTCAGGAATGGTGAGATTGACGCTGCTATGGCTAAACTCCGGGAGTGGTATCCCCAAACTGTACAGGTGAACTGAGATTTCCTGTCATATTGCTTGTTTCATATTGTTAAGATGATCCACTTCACATGATTGATCACCCCATCTGTACTTAATGCAGGACGATAAATCAGTAGTTTGTTTCCTCCTGCACTGTCAACATTTTATTGAATTAGTACGGGTATGCTCATTTCATCCCTTATCCAATTAGGTTTCTTTAATACTTGTGAGGGATAGTTCCTCTTCGTGTAAGAATGAAATTTTAGTTATGAAGGAAGCTTGATGGATTTGGTCGTACCATACAAAATTAGATGCTTAAATTGTGACAGTCTTGGTTTTAACTAAAGAAAAGGAATGCAAAGAAAGTCCTGCATCTTTCAGAGTATATAGAAATATCATTGAGGAAGAGTCTATAACACAATGGAAACAATGTTACATAGATGCCATGTTATTATTCAAAATACTCCAATAATCATTGATAGAACTGTGTGCAAAAATCAAATACCGAAATAAAAGATGCATGAAACCTCTTCACAGAGTCTCTATTAACACATTGAGTTGGTTCCCTGGATTATACTTCTTCAGTCACTTTCGCATTGGTGGTGGGACTATATTTCTCTAACTCTTGTTTTGAAAAAACAGGTCGGAAAACTTGAAGAAGGTGTGAAGTATGGTAGACTTGAGTTAGCTAAATTTGTGGGATTAACTGGGTTTCAAGATATAATCGAGGTACCTAGGACTCCTTCAACTTTATTGCCTTCTCTCTGTCAAGCAAGTTCAAATTCAGAGAGATTCTATGTTGCTGATCTCTATGAACTCAATTTTCTTGCTGATAATTCAGGAGTGCTTTGCTTTGCTCGTGTATGAAAAGCCTGAGGAATCATCGGTCAGGTATTTCCTAGAAGACTCGCAGAGGGAACTAGTGGCTGATGCGGTGAATGCAGCGATACTATCAACAAATCCAAATAAGAAAGATGTGCAGAGAAGCTGTCACTTGCACTCCCATCTGGAGAAACTGCTAAGACAGTTAACCATATGCTGTTTGGAAAGGCGGTCACTGAATGGAGACCAAGGTGAAACATTCCGGCTTCGCAATGTTCTTAACAACAGCAATACAAGAAGATGAAATCAGGTTAGCTGCGCATATAGTTTGAAAACTCTGTTTTCGTGTGGCTGTTGTCATCATAAGTGGCTTTTCTTCATACTTGTGTCATATTATGTTGAACTTTCCTTTGTGTAAAAAAGAAAGTTTTTTCTAAAAAAGGTTCGACGTTAAGACGCTGGGACTTGCAATTGTAAATACTGAGTATCTATGTTTTCCTAAGTAAAATTTAATCAAAAACAAATAAATATTTTTAAAAATAGTAATAAAATTAAGATGGAAAAGTAAATGATGAATCCACATGATATATTGAATATAGATAATGACATATCTTAGTGGTTTGTACTAATATTGAATATAGGATCATGATAGATATATCCTCCTATAACATATTTTCCATCCCATATAATACTACTATTCATTGCACAATATGAATGAACTTTATAAACACATTGTCTTTTTAATGCAAATATATCATCCCTCCATAACCACAAATAAGTATTCCACAAATAATGCAAATATATTTTGTGTTCATCAACCTTACGACAAGCATCACAATTGAATGAGGTTTTTTCTTGTGAATGAAGGTGAGCTTATGCTCATGAGCCTCTCGATGATTACTTGTGAGAATTGACTCCATCAAAGTAGTCGCATATTTCATGCCAAAATAGAAATCGCAGAAACGACAATAATAAGAATTAAACTGAAGATAAACATATTTTTTCACAGAGAAGGCATTCTTCACTAATGCGATATGTGTAGACGTTTTGAACATACTTTTCAAAAAACTGTGTAAGATGAAAATGAATGATGATATCTTTCAATATTGACTTTTGTTTGTTATTATTTTTTTTTTTTTTTTAAGCTTGAGAATTTATTTATAGAAAATAATTTTTATGGGTCATCAACAACAATCATCCTCTGTTTATATATTCTTGTTCGAGTGCCACCTGAACAAATCTATGAGCTGATCCTTGTATCAAAGTGAAGGCTTAAACTCATATACAACGATTACTTCTGCATGTCTATCTATCTAAATGGAAACTGAGTCTACAGTCTCCGACGGTGATGCACCGGTGCTGTCGGGTGGTAGTCAAGCATGCGTGGCTTGATAATGCTTCCAAAGTCAATCTATAAAGAATGGTAGGTATGGTTATGTTGTATATCATACGTAATACTATATAGTATTTGCAATTTTGTTTTAGTGGAATTGTTTTTTTTTTCTAGGTTCTAAGGATATAGGTTAGAGATCTGAACCTCGTAAAAGACTATATGTGTATTCTTTGTTTTATGCATTTACCGAGTCGTTACGTAGTCCCCTCGTTTTTTGTTGTTGTTGTGCAAACGTAGTATCCTCGTTCAAACATATAGAACTAGCGCAAATCTGAATTTTATTTGTGAAATAAAGAAATTTCATTCGACTAGGGATCTCTACCAGTTCATTATTTGGGACTTCCCTTCCTACCTAGTAAAATGACTTCAGGTGATTATATGCCACTAGTGGAGCGTATTCGGAAACATGTCAAAGGTTAGACAGTGAGGCACTTATCCATTGGGGGACGTCTTCAGCTCATATCTTCGGTCTTAATGAGTGTCACTAATTTTTGGCTATCGGCATTTAGACTCCACCGAGCTGAGAGATAGAAGGAATATGTTCTGCTTTCCTTTGGTCTGGCCCTGCTTTAAACTCAAGAAAAGCAAAAATGTCGTGGAGGTCTGTAAACCGAAGCAAGGAGGGCATGGCCTACTCTTGTTGAAGGAGGTAAACTTGGTGAACTGTCTCAAACTGACTTGGCGCATTGTATCTTCCCAGCCGTCCTTATGGGTTCAATGGATGCGGTCCTATCTGATTGGAAAAGACTCATTCTGGTCTATTCGGGAAACCACAACAAAAGGCTCATGGATGTGGAAAAAAATCTTAAGACATCGAGAAACAGCAAGAAAGTTTGTTCGGATAGAAAAAATGGAAGATAAACATCATTCTGGTCTTCACAGGAATGCTTGATGGATAAACTTGGTCCTCGGGGAGTGATTGACACGGGAATTCCTCTACACTCCCCTGTTGAGCAAGCCTGGACACTAAGAAGAATAAGACGTCAGTCATCGCCTCGAGATATTGGGCATTATTGAAGCTGAGTTGGAGAATTTAAGGCAAAACTCTCATGAAACAGAGGATATCTTGCTATGGCTCAATAAATTGGACAAGTTCCAGCCTCATTTCAACTCTCGTAATACTTGGTTATTTATCCGGGAAGTTTCACCTCAGATTAATTGGCACAAAGGGATCAGGTTCAAGCACGCTACTCTGAAGTTCTCGGGTTTTGCATGGCTAGCTATGCATAATCGATTATCTACCGGAGATCGCATGGCCAAATGGAACGGAAACATTGATGCATCTTGTGTTTGTTGTGGGGACTGTGTGGAGACAAGGGACCATCTGTTTTTTGCTTGCAATTTCTGTGCTGAGGTTTGGAAGGAACTAACGGAAAACCTGCTCATGTCACGATTCACAACAGTTTGGCAAAATTTAGTTACACTAATATCTGCTTCAAGCCTTGGTCACCCTACCACCTTCCTGCTGAGATATACAATTTACTGGCTTTGGAGAGAGCGGAACAATCGGAGACACGAACAACCTTCAACATCAGCTAGTCAGTTAGCTAAGATCATCGACAAGCAGGTTCGTAATCAGATCTCCTCTCTGACCACCGGCTCTCATGATCGCAACATCAAAGGAGCACTGCAACATTGGTTTTCTACAAGATGTACATAAGTTTTAATTTCTGAATCTTTCAGCTAAAAGAGGCACTTGATGTAAAAACGTCTTTTGAGTTTGAATAAGATTTTCTTCGAGAAAGAGGGAAAAGGAGTACATGATCAAAGTTTTGAAGTGAGGAAGCAAAAACGATGAAGAAAAGATGAAATCCAACTACATATCAACTTGAAAGAAGCTGTTATTAAATTCCATGGGAAGATGAAAAAGAGACGTAAGTCAAACCGTTTAAAAAGAACCTCCAACGAGATCTAAACCTTAGGATCCAGAACCTCGAACTCGAATGGAACTGATCTAAACCTCACCCGACTATCCGATTACCCTTGGATATTTTTGAGTATATACATACATGCATCGAAGCTTTCTTGTACACTGCGTTGTTGTACAAGACAACATGTACACTGCCATGTAATACGAAGTGATATGGTGTGTGAGGCGTTATATGAGATTGTATATGAGATATTATACTAAGCGATGTATGAGACAACATGTATACCATTATAGTGTACAAGGCGATATGGTGTACAAGACATTATACATAATAATAAATGAAATATTATGGTGTACGAGACAATATGTATAACGTAGTGGCCGATACGATAGCAAAATCTAACAAAATATTTTGAAATTCAAATGACATCATTTGTAAATAAAATGTTTAAGTGAGGGTTTGAGAGTTCACAAATCAATATAAAACAGTGCAAACTATCTATATAACAAATTGCAAATAGCAAACTGTCTATCTTGCTAAATACTTAAAATATAACAGTTTACTTTGTATATTTACCTTTTAAAAAAGTGGTTAATTCCCCATCTTCGTAAAAATCATCAAGCTTCCTCTTTAGCCCCAATTTTCCTGCGATTCTGCTTTTCTTTTCGATCTTCTTCATCTCCAAGCTGCAAAATTCCATGTTTTTGACCATTTTCTTTTTGGGATAACGTCTTATTTCTCCACGAAAACTTTCACATCGTATCAATTAGAGCCCAAACTATGATCTCGTCCTCAATGTCTCCGAAAAAATAGTTCTAAACTTTAATCCCCATCAATTTAAAGTTCTAATCCTATATCTACCCGAAAATAAAGTTCTCATCTAATTTTCTAATCTAGGATTCATCGGTTTACTTTTACTTTAACCCACTAAATGTAAACCATCAACCGGATTAAACCTGATTACAACCAGATTAGAACCCGATCACACTCTAAATCAAAGTTTACAATCGGGCGAATGGCTGAGATACTCCAATCTCAGTACTCTCAAATCTACACTACTCCAAAATGATCTACTTTACTCCTCCCTCTTAATTCGACTTTCTTCCCCCAATTTACTCTTAGCTGCCAACCAATCAAAACTCTCCATATCTAGTCCAATGAAATCACGCCACGTTAATCATCCTGAAACCGAAAATCCCCAAATGCGAAAGATGCGTACGACGCTCTGATTGCGATTCTTCGATTCTTCAATTCTTCTATACGATTTCTTCAATTCTTCAGCTATTCCATTCCAAGCCATAGCCATTGTTAATTCTTCAGCTCTTCCAAACTGTTGTCCCAATCGTACCTAGAGCTCGAAAGCTTTGCCGTCCACCTTATCTCGAATTTGAGGTTGAAAGGTGAGTAGTCGAATTTCAGTTTGTAGAGCATGAAGACAGTAATACATTGTCAATATGGAGGGGATTACGAGTATAAGGCAGATGATGGGTGTCGATGGGTGTCTAATAAACCTAAATTGATAACATTAACGTTTAAGGAGGAGAATGAGATAAATTATGCTATGTTGATTGATAGAATTCGATGGAAGCTTGGTATAGAGTTTGCAACGGAAAATCTGAGGTTGAGTTACATTCCTCTAACAGTGAAACCTCCGATTGCTTCATATATCTTCGATGATGATGATGTTGATGGTTTTCTATCGACAATGGACAATGAGCAACGTAGAAGTCCTTTGTATGTGGAATTAAGTGACTGCGTTGAGGAAGTATTAAGAAGCAAGGTTGGGAGTTCAGTTGGTGTGAATTATGAGAATAATGACTCAAATCTCACAGTTAATGATGGAGCGATAATGGTTTATGGCGCCGAGGAAGTTAATGAGGTGAATGTAGAGGATGTTGGTGATGGGTATGGTGAAGATGTTGGTATGCATGTAAGTATAGAGGCACCATGTAATGAAGAAGGAAGTAAGTCTCTAGAGATGTGGGAAGATGGCTCATGGTTGGAAGTGGGACAAGAGTTTGTGAAAAAGGAACAAGTGCAAGAGTTAGTGGCTAGAGCGGCACATAAGGAATGTTTTGAGTACGTTATCCTAAACTCTGATAGTTGGAGATATGTGATAAAATGTCGTGAGAAAGACTGTAATTGGTATTTACGAGTGGCGAAGCCTCAAAAAACTAAGAAAGTGAAATGGTCAGTTAGAGTATATAGGAAGATGCATTCATGCTCTCGTGCTACTGCCAGCACAAGTACGAATAGAAGGGGAGGTACATCACAATTAGTTGCATCTGTTGTGCAAGAAGATTATCCAGGAGTATTGGAGACCCCTAATGCTAGAGATCTCATTAGCCTTGTACATGGAAAACTGAATGTGAAGGTGTCATACTCAACTGCTTTGAGAGGCAAAAAATTAGCTGCAGCTCGTGTGCGTGGTAATCCAGAAGAGAGTTACAAGTTGTTGCCTTCTTATCTGTTCATGTTAGAAAAGTTGAATATTGGTACTAAAACAAGTTACCTGTTGGATGAAGAACAAAGGTTTCAGTATGTGTTCATTGCGTTGGGAGCTTGCATTGAAGGGTTTAGATGTATGCGGAAAGTTCTTTGTGTAGATGCAACTTTCCTCACAAATGGTGGTGTGTTACTATTTGCTTCAGCCCAGGACCCCAACCATCACCATTATCCCATTGTCTTTGTTGTAGTTGATGGTGAAAAGGAATGTAGTTGGAAGTGGTTTTTCACTCAGCTAAAAACTGTTGTACCAGAACAACCAGAGTTGGTTTTTATCAGTGACAGAAATCAAGGTCTCATCAATGCTATTGCAGCTGTGTATCCGAGTTGTGAACATGGGTTTTGTGTTTACCATTTGTCACAGAATGTGAAAGGAAAGGTTGGTGGAATTAGCAAAGAAACAGTTGCAGCAACATTTAGGGAAATGGCTCAGATTTATACACAGGCTGAATTTGATAAGGTGTATGACAAATTCAAGAATAAGTATCCAAAAGTAGGTGAGTATTTGACAAAGAGTGTGAAAGTAAACAAGTGGGCAAGGTGTTATTTTGCAGGGGCTAGGTACAACTTGGACACAACAAATACTGCAGAATCCTTGAATAGTGTATTCAAGAACGCAAGGAAGTACTCTTTACTCCCTATGATTGATGTCATTGTTGCAAAAATTGCGGAGTGGTTTAACAGACACAGGGAGGAAGCAGTGAGTGGATCAAACACCCGGAAAATAGTTTTTAGCAGATCGACTGGAAGATCTTGAAGACTGCGTTCTGAAGCTAAATTGTTTTTACACCTCTTTGAAGAAGAAGAAGAAGAAGAAGAAGAAGAAGACTCGCTTTCTTCAAAACGTTTCGTTGTTTCTGGTTTGGTAAAACTAATCTCTCTCTTCTGAATTCCTTCTCTCTTTCCCTTATTTATCTTTTTGTTATAAAGAAGTGAAAGGTCGTCACTTGGACACAATGAAGTGAAAGCTTTTCGGCGTCAGTTATTAATTATGAAAAGACACTTAAGCGGCAAAATGTAATCATGACAAATATATTAATTTACACCACAAATAACTTACAAAAACAAAAATGTAAATATAATTACAATGTAACTTTATAACTTACAATGTAATTACAATTAAAAATACATATTTATAAAACTAAAATATTAAAAAAACGAAAATGTAATTACAATATAATTATATAACTTACAATGTATGAAAAAAATGTTAGAAGCACTAAACTAATTTTATTGCTTGATTGCTACTAACAACAAGACATCCATACACAACATCCCTTATACTTTTAAGATGACTTTCGTAATGTTGATCAGATTTTGATCCATCTTCACGAAATTATGTTTAACTAGACATATTATCCTATGAAAGTATTTGCGCTGCATATATAAATCATTTTGTTTATGGTAAAACTAAAATATTTTTGTTTAAATTTGGTAAAACTCACAAAAACTAAATAAATGGCAAAAGTGAAACTGTTTGTAAGTTGGTAAAATAGTTCGACTGGGAAAAACTATCGGCTGGTCAATTAGTCAAACAAGCGCACATGTGGTCCCCACAACAACTAAAATTTCTCTCTTTCCCTAAAATTTTGAACTTTCCCCCCTTTTTCTAATTTTTCCCCCCATATTTGTCAACAACTCTCCATTCCGCTTATTTCTCAACCAATATTTCTTCAAAATCGAGAGGAGTCTAAAGTTAGTTTTTCCGATAAATCATTTCTGGTAAATCATTTCCGATAAATCATTTCTGGTAAATCAATTCTGGTAAATCATTTCCGATAAATCATTTCTGGTAAATCATTTCTGGTAAATCATTTCCGATAAATCATTTCTGGTAAATCAATTCTGGTAAATCATTTCTGATAAATCATTTCTGGTAAATCATTTCCGATAAATCATTTCTGGTAAATCAATTCTGGTAAATCATTTCCGATAAATCATTTCTGGTAAATCATTTCTGGTAAATCATTTCCGATAAATCATTTCTGGTAAATCAATTCTGGTAAATCATTTCCGATAAATCATTTCTGGTAAATCATTTCTGGTAAATCATTTCCGATAAATCATTTCTGGTAAATCAATTCTGGTAAATCATTTCCGATAAATCATTTCTGGTAAATCATTTCTGGTAAATCATTCCGTGCTCTTGTGTTCTTTTTCTAGTAATAATGCCTATCAGTCCAGTGACCAGCTCCGAGTCAGAAGCAAGTTTGGATCCGTATTGTTATGCGGACGGCGATTACGGTGTCCCCAGAGTATGTTTTTGTGGCCACCGTGTTAAGCTTTTAGTGTCTACCGTTCCGGATAATCGAGGAAGAAGATACTACCAATGCCCTATGAGTGAGGTAATATAATTTTATTTGAATCTGTGAAGTAATATAATTTCGTTTCAATTCTTGAAGTGTTTGTCAAATAATTTTGTTACGGCTAATGCGTAGGATGGTGATTGGCACCACATTTCTAAGTGGTGGGATGTTGCAGTTGATGAGGAGTTAACACTATTGAACAACCGCATTGGAGATGAGCTGAAAAACTTGTCCATCCGACCTGAGGAGCACAGACAAGCGACCACTATCCCTAATACTGAATTGGAGGCAGTTCAAGTGTCAATCCTACAAATGCGTGATGAAATTAAGGAACTTAAAGACCGCGTGGCAAAGGTAGAAAACAAAATTCGTAGGTTAATGAACGTAAAGGCCAGCCCATAAAGGGTGGTGCTTGGCTCGGCTATGCTATGTATGTGTAAGATATGATATTATATTTCACTGGTATTGCTTGACCTTTATGTTTGTTTGAGTACTATCGTTTCGTATCATTGGTAAAATTGGTAAAACTGTGATCGTTGTACACATGGTAAATTGTCTATTGTTTGACCTTTATGTTTGGTTTACTATCGTTTCGTGTCATTGGTAAAATTGGTAAAAACTGTGATCGTTGTACACATGGTAAATTGTCTATTGCTTGACCTTTATGTTTGTTTTACTATCGTTTCGTGTCATTGGTAAAATTGGTAAAACTGTGATCGTTGTACACCTGGTAAATTGTCTATTCGGCTTTCTGAACTTAGTAAAATTTGTCAACTGAAGACCAAAATAAGCGTCAAACATACTTCTCAAATAAGAAGACCACAATAAGCGTCAAACATACTTCTCAAATAAGAAGACCACAATAAGCGTCAAACATACATAAGCAATAACATACATCATTTGGATAAGACAATTTTTCAACTTAGACCCTCTTGTTCCTCCTGGTGACTGGAGGGTCGAATGGCTCTTTCCTGAGGTTTGCATAACTCCTCTTTCTCCCCTTCTTCGTCTGTTTCTCTTTTTCAATAACTGATTCAACCACAGTTTCAATAACAGTTTCACCAGTTTCACCTGCAACCACTCCAACACTATCTCTACCATTTTCCCCAGTTTCACCACCATCCATTCCATCACTTTCTTTATCGTTACTAGCAGCAACCACTGCATCAACCTTCAACAATTTTGTTTCAACGCTTTTAATCCTCTCTCCTAGCTTCTCAATCTTCCCAGTCAGTTTTACCTCCATTTCTGAAAGCATATCAACCAACACCTTGAATCTTCTTTCAATGATCATCTTAACACCTTCTATTTGTTTCTGTTGGGCCTGTTTCTCCAGTTTCTCCTCAGCCTCTTTCTCCGCAGCCTCCTCCTCCTCAGCCTCATCGACAATCCCTTTTCTTCCCTCTAAATCTTCTTTGTAGAGTTCTTTAAACCATAGCCCACTTGTTGAATGAAGTATAACCTTCATCCAACCATCAACAACAGCATCATCACAATCTTCTTCATCATCCGACTGGTCCATGTTGTCCGCCAAAAGACTGATCTCATCATCAGTTGGTACAAGGATACTTTCAATCTCCTGTGATTGAAAGAATAAACAAATGTTACTACTAAATAATCCAAAAATTCATTTACTAACCATCATGTTACTATTACAATATCACCTAATTATTATTAACTAACCTTTGTTGTGCCAAGTGCATCATTTATCTCAGAAAGAGGGAATCCCCTCATAGGACTTTCGATGAACTTGGACTTGCACATCCGAGGACAGCCACTGTCTGCACCTATAACATCTTCTCGGAATCTCTTCTTCAAATCCGGGATTGCCTCGAAAGCCAAAAGCTATAAATTATACATATTATAATTTACATAAACAAAACCAACCAAAACTAACAATCTATCCACACATTACCTCCATAGGAACGATGAAACTTGGATAGGTATGAGATGTTGATTTGGCACGACCCTTACAACTCTTCATACAATGTTTAATTTGTTTAAGATTATCTTCAAAAGACAGCCTTCCCCATGGAAACGTCAAGCACCAATCAAGATCACTAACAACATTTATAAGAAGACTGTCTACAGCGGGTGCACCTGGGCCTTCCTTCCCTTTTCCTTTTATAACACTAGCTAGGAAATACAATACCGCCATCCTCATTCTATCTCCTCCCCAAGCCTTCATTGTCTTAAACTTCCTTTTCAAGGCAGCATAGGTAATCTTCTCCTTCTTGAAATGCTTGTCAACTAACTTCGAATTCCCAAAACTCTTATATCCTTCTGGATACGCATGACAATGTAATCCCGACAAGAGTGCGTGTTTCTTTAGAGAATACCTAATGGGAACACCGTTCACCACAAACCAAACTTGTCTTTGCTTCTCTACACACGCCGTGCGGAGGAGAAGCATCCACATACCCATGTTCTTGTGAGTTCTCTCCCTTGGCATGTGAAAGAAGTGGCGAAATTGAGGGTGCTCAAGAAACCAACTCAACTCATCCGGCTTAAGTACTTCCTCTATTGTATCTACACACTCTTTTATATAACAACGGGTTATGATCTTCAATGGCTTCACATACTCGCTGTTAGGGAAGTACAACTTCAAAGGTTGCATTGGTTCGAATTCATCCTCATCACCTAACTTCAAAGGTTTCTTTTAATAAGCAAACTGGACACGCAATTGGACACGCAATTGGACAAAAGATTAAGATGAATACCGTATTGCGACCTTCTTCTTCCGAGACCTTCTCAGTCTCTTCTTCCTTGGCCATTCCTTCTTCCTCTATCGGTAATTCTACATGGTATGGTAATTCTTCTTCTCTGTATGGAACAATAGCTAAGACATCTGTAATTTCATCTGAAATTTCTTCCACCGGAGGCGCCGTTTTCTTACGCTTCGGAGGCACCGGTTTCTTTTGCTTCGTGGGAGAAGCCGATTTCTTTTTCTTCTGAGGTCCCTTTCGTCCATACCATGTCTTCGGCGGCCTAGTCTTCCTAGTTTTACCTAATCTGAGAATTTGAATAAGGATTGAGGAAATCGAGAGAACTTCTTCTCTTTTTACTGAACTGTGAAATCCCGAAATCAGATCGAAATGTTACAGATTGATCGTCAATTGGAGAGTCCAGAGTGAAGCCGATAAAGGAGAAAAATGGGGAAAACCTAACCGATTAATTAGACATAAACCGACTAAAATCCCCTAAAATTTCCGGTTCTTATATCTGGTTTTTTTATCCGATTTCAACCCGGATGGGTTGCATAATGGGTGGATACTAGGTGGTTGGGTCTGTAATTATTTTAAAAAATTATGGGTTTCTGGTAATTTACACGTTTTTAGAATTAAAAAAATAAATACAACAAATTCAAAAAATAGGGAGAGTATATCAGCCACTTTTTGTTAAATGAGGAGTATATGAGACATTGATCCGTTTACAATCCCAACCCAATTAAACTCCTCAATCCAGAAAATCCCTTTTCTTCTTCCTGAAGAACCCTAGAAATTGCAATGGAGAAATCTCAATCTTCTCCATTAATCAAAAATAAAGTCTAATACATTATGCTTACTCAATTGAAGATCATCGACAAAAACATCCAAAGAAAGCAGCGTACGTAACGGCTTAATCACACTCTGCCTAGCAAACTCATCTTGAGCAATTGGATCATGTTCCGCCATTCTTGCCACCAATGCAGCTACCTTAATCTGAACTCTGATCGAAGAATCACCAAGAACTTGACCAATAATCGGATCACCGAGTTCATTAACAATAGACCTAAGCTTATCGTCATCACAAGCCAATAAACCTAACGCAGTAGCCGCCGCGATATCACCTCCGCCGATGAACTCTCCTTAAGAAGCCTAAGCCACAGAGCAACACCACCTTCATCAACAATATTCTTATTCCGATCATTATCTCCGACAAGCGAACCGAGCTGATTCGCCGTATCAAAGACCAAACCCATGGCAAAATTGGATCATTCGTAGCAATCGGAGGAAGAGAAATCACAATTCCACCACCAAAACTTCCTTCTCCGACAGTGAGTGATGGAGAACAATGCAATGAAGATACTAGATTATAACAGTGCCAAAACAAAATTCCCAACAAAGAGAGAGTGAGTAAGTGATGGAGAACAATGCGATGAAGATACTCGAAGAGATCAAATCTTTTGATGTAAGCTTCTCTTTGTTTCTAGCTTTGATTTGGTTTTTAGATTTCTGTAAATTTTTTTCCAATCAAAATCTTCTTCTGCTTGTTTCTGGAGAATTATATCGCTTCCGGTACCAATTTCTACGAATCCTCTCTGTTCAATCGAGAAAGTTTCTTCTGATTGCTTTGGGTTTCATGATGTTTCTCATTGATTTTACTTCCTATTAAGTTTCTTGTACGCGTTCTCTCTTCAATTTATTGGTCTAGATTGAGTTTCTGCAACTTAAAGTATATATGTTTGGGGTGTATGAAGGAGTAGAACATTAGGAATTGAAACTATTCAGATCGGAGAGTCTATGAAACCAAATTGGAGAACGCCGGCGTCGCAAATGCATTGATCGACAGCAGAAGTAGCAATAGAACGACGACGACTCCATTGTTTACTCCGGTGATGATATTGGTGTTGATTGGGTCATGATTATGACCGCCCATGCTTCTTGTTCGTTTGGGTCATCATGATTATGATTCATTCGTTTGATTATAAATTTCGATCATTGATTCATGATTATGATTCATAAACTTCGATTAGAAGGATCGAATGAGGGACTTTGCAAAATGGTTCTAAGGATCTTAAGTCGGGTCGGGTTTATAGTGTCTCGAGTTTTAAAATTGATTTTATTTCAGGTTTAATTGGTTTGTTATCGGGTTAAGTTCATAAACCGAATAAATCCAGATCCGTGGAGAATTAGATTAGAACTTTAAGTTGATGGGGATTAAGGTGTAGAACTATTTTTTTGGGAACATTGAGGACGAAGTCATAGTTTGAGCTTTAATTGGTACGATGCGAAAGTTTTGGTGGGGAAATAGGACGTCATCCCTTTCTTTTTCTTCTTTGTTTTAGTCCTGTAATTTTCTTATGTTTCCCAGGGTTAAGAAAACCTCTGTTCTCTTTGGTTTTATGATTCTCCTCCTTTATTGTCTTGCCTCTTATCTGAGAATGACGAACCATCACTCCACAAGCAAGACCCCACAAAGTTTTCTCTCCTCTGTGGAGGATGAACCGGGGAAGCTGCCAGCTTGGACAACTCAGTCCTTGCTAATCGCTTCCGTCTCACATTGATAGGGCGAATGTTCCACTCAAGGGGACAAAGCATTGAAGAGTTCTTGGCATTCATGGCAAGTGTTTGAATCTGGGATCTAGAAGGCCGAGTTAGAGGTTTCGACTTGGGAAATGAACCTTTCCATTTAAACTTTGAAACATATTAAGATATGTAGAAGTTTTAGAAAAAAAATACTTTGCCACTTCAATAAGTTTATTTTTTCTCTTGAAAGACGAGAGCTTAATTTCCAGGAAAACCTCTTGTGCAAAGTGACTTTTTGGGTTAGAATAAGAGGTAATCCCCTAAATTGTTGGGTGGAAAATGCATTTAGAGAAATATGAGACTTACTTGGTCACGTCTTGGAAGTGAATGACATCAATGCCAAAATCAAAGTCTTTGTAGATTAAATTCGTCTGCTAAAGATGAAAAATAAAGTGGTTTGGCCAATAGTGAGGAACTTATGATCTCTTTCATCTATGAGAAACTCTATCGCTATTGCTGTATTTGCTTTGTAATGTCCTATAAAGAGAGGTATTGTCCCCATCTGTTAGATAGGCAGTGACAAATTAACAAAGAGTCTCGGGCTTCTGCAGTGGTTCAAGAATATATAAGTAGGGAAGATACTAGGCATGTCCTAGAACGAAAGGAAAATGGTAAAAAAAAACTCTTCAAGGAACATAACCGAGGAAAGTGAAATAGAGAGGACACGTGGCATCACCTCAAACTCTGGCCGTATGCTCGATGGTTATTCCCATTCTTCCCGACATGTTTTCTCCTTTAGATGGAAGATTTGTTAGAAGAACCATGTACAACACAACGAAAATTTCAAGAAGAACTGACTATATAGGTTCTATCTGGAAAAGACGCATCGCTCCTAAGAGATATCAACAAAATCCTCTTTTGAGTCACGGAAAAGAAGAGAAATCCTCGCAACAATCAGGCTTCCACAGAACCACCACGATGCTCATCGTCTAGGATGGGATTCAATCTGAATTCTAGATATCTTAGAAAATCTCCTCTTTGTATTTGCTTCCCTCATGGAGGCGAGCCAAGCTTTGAAACTTGGAGACGACCTAGAAACCCTCATTGAAAACTAGGTTGCTAGGTGAAGGCAATCTCCAACCAGCATCAGTCGATCATCGAGAAAGGCAAAGGAAAATATGTGACAAAGGAGAACAATGTAGGAGATGAAGAAAAATAACCTGACCAAGAAATCCATCTGACTTCCCCTCTTATGTTCGAGCTAGGATCTAGTTCGTGAGTAAATTTTATCCTAGATGAGGAAGTTGCTCCCGATTGTCTGACCTCCAAGACTCTGCCACACGACCAAAAGATTGTCGGACTAAACATTGTGGTAGCGAAGGACTAATCTTACCCAGTCGATAATGAGATCAATGCGAATATGGAGGAGGAATGGGAGAATGCAAATCAACCCAAGAAACTTGAAGAAACTGATAGGTCTTTCGTAGAACGGAAGAAGACACTTTCTTACGCTTTCTTCCTCTGCCGATAAGTCTTCCAAACCTTTTAAACAGGATAAGGAATCTGAGCCCTTTACGAAAAGGGAGCTCAGAAAAGTTGTTTCCAGAAGCCCAAATGTTAAGTCATCGTTTCCAAGAAGATCAAGACGTTTCAACCCAAAATCTCACCAAAGAAGAGATCTGATCGTTCTTCTCTCCCTTGCACTGAGGCAGCTACAATATTAAATAATAATGCATTAAAGACCACAAATTGCAAAGACGACTTAGATGGGGTTTGGCAAGATCTGGAGAAAGAGATGATTCTGGATGGGCTGCTTAAAGAAAACGATTTGATGGGCGAGGATTTGATAGCAATGGAAAACACAGAGGCTAGGAGCAATGAGGAAATTCAGGCAAGGATAATCTCCGAGCAAATCCGTCCGATTGTGCATGACACAATCCTGGCGACACCATCTCTCCAATTAGCAAAATGGTGCTATCGCTAAAAAGGAACGAACACAATATGAGTGACACCTTCTTCTCCAATTAGAAAAGGGTGATATCTCCAAGAAGCAATAGAGGAAGAAGTTCTTGTAGGCTTTCTCCCTCTACTAGTGGGTCTTTCGAACCTTCTAAACAAGCCAAGAAATCCTAGCCTATTAAAAAAAAGAGCCCAAAAAGGTTGTTCTAGAAGCCCAAAAGTTCAGACCATCGCTTCCAAGAAACTCCAGATGTTTCAGCCCAAATTTTTAGCAAAGAAGAGATCTGATCCTTCTTCTCTCCCTCACATTGAGGCGGCTACAAAATCAAATACTAAGACGTTAAAGACAACAAATTTCAAAGACTGCTCGGATGGAATCCAAACCCCCCCTCCCTGTCGAACCTCCCATATGAGGACATTGGCGTGGAATTGCCAAGGTGTGGAAGCAAAGCTAACCTCCCATCGATTGGGTGAGATGTGTCGGATGTACTCCCCAGGGTTTATGTTTCTATCTGAAACCAAGAATGACTAAGTTGTTACTGCAATTGTTGCTAGTAGACCTAGGATTTGATATCCTCCAAACTGTAGTACTAGATGACAACAGCGGCGGTTTAGCGTTATTTTATTCTAATTAGGTTAAGTTTTTGTTGTTAGACGGTTGGTTATCGGATATCAAGACTATTTTTAATGATGACCTTGTTGTCATCCAGTTGTTCGAGTTTTTATAATTTTATCAGATTATCAGGTCTTTATAATTTTATCAATGATGACCCTATTGTTCAAAATCGCGATTATATTTGGAAAAGATTAACTCGGATTGGTATTCATAGGCCGGAGGCATGGTTTATAATAGGCGTTTTTAACGAAGTTACATGAAATCATAAAGAAAATGGGAAGTAAAAGGTCAGAATCGTCTTTTCTATCTTTAATTTCTATATATGATCCAAGCATGTGCACTAAGAAATTTTATTTTCCAAGAGAATCAATTTTGATAAATTGGTCAACGTTCACGTGTGTAGGGCAAGATGTCGGTCGGACAACGCCATGAGAAACGAAGAGTGGCATAACATTTTTTCCACACTAATGTGGAGCACCTGAAGATGTGGGACTCGGACTGCATAATCAATTTAGCATCTATTATATCTAGTTAGTGCGAAAAATCTGAAATTTTTTATGTTCGATAAAAAATGGATTGGTAAAACTGAGTTTAGGGAATAAGTTGTGCAAGGCTGGGGGAGAGAGACCCATGAAATAATCGGCTTTTTTCAAAGAAAATTCAAAATTGAAGACATATCTCTCTGAAAGAAATCTAACTACAAGAACTCAGAAAAACTAATTAAAGAGCTCCAAGATAAGATTAACGAAGCTTATGAAGATGATATTTTATCCCCCGAAGACCTCCTTGTGCTAAATGGAGATTTTGCAACGCACATAGAGAGGAAGAATCATTTTGGGCTCAGAAAAGTAGAGAGAATTGAATTGGCTGATCGAAGGAGACAAAAGCACAAAAATATATTTGCCGCTACTAAGCAAAGAAGAGCTCGAAACATGATTGTTGGCCTCCTAGACAAGAATGGAGGGTGGATTGATAATAAAAAAAGGCATCAAAAAGCTAGTGGTTGGGTATTTCAATGATCTTTTCTCTTCCTCGATATCGAGAGATCTCCCTCCTCTTGTTGGGGCCGTCCCTTAAGTAGTTACCCCGAGGATGATGAAAGCTTAACCGAACTCAAACCAACCCAAACCAAACCAGAACATACACTCACACCATTCGATTATGTTTCTTCTCAACCCAAGCGTTTTGGTATTTTGATCGAACTGAACCAAACCAAATCATACCAACCAAACTCAAACCAACCCAAACCAAACCAGAACATACACTCACACCATTCGATTATGTTTCTTCTCAACCCAAGCGTTTTGGTTCGGTCTTAAATCAAACCAAACCGATAATCCAATGTGTTTATTTATTTAAATAGTTAATTAATCAATAATATTAATACCTCTAATTAATCAATTAAATAGAGTTAGTTTAATTATCTCTAAGACTCTAACTCTAGTTCCTTAAAAAACAAAGACATCAAAGCCTGCAGCCTAGTGCATATAGTCCACGTTTCACATGAAACAAAAACATTATTTCTATCGCGTTCCTCTCTTCTCTCATTATCATACTCTTTCTCCCCTTTAATCAATTTTCTTCTACAATACGTCATCGTTCTCTACAACCAATATAATTCTTCTAAAAATAAACTTCTAATTTTAGCAATACAATTATGTGCAATGGATTTATGTGCAAGAAAACATATCATAAATGTTTAGTTCACAAATAGTGAAAAATGTTTAAAGAAACATGTAACTGTATTTTTTAGGTTTAAAACAATTCTAAACATGTTTTGTTCGTAGATGCCTAAAAAAACATGACTAGCAACAAAGAAAAGAACCCGAGTCTCCAACATTGTCGCCAAACCAAAAAGATGGTTACCTTCAAGATCATCAACATGAAAGGTTTTTACGAGGCTGCAAGATGATGATAACAAGTGTTCCTGCAATTATTGTGGTCAAATCTATTCATAAAATCCTGCTGCATGCACTATATGAAGACCTACAATTTGTGACCAACAAAACCGTCACAAAGCAATCGCAAAGTCGCTATTTGCGACTATTTAGGGAACGAAAGCGGTTGTCGCAAATTACTATGGTCACAAAACAGTCGTAAATCTGTGACTATTTAGTGACGAATATAAAGAGTCGTATATTAGCGATGTTTTTAAGACTAATGTTTAGAGTCGCACTTTAAGACTAAATAGAGACTACCTTTATTTTGTGGCATTTTTGTGACATTTTGTGATAGTCGTATTTTGAGACGAATTTAAGACTGAAAATTAGCGACTATTTTGTGACGATATTTTTTCTTCGTGTTTTGAGACGAGTTTGTGACTGTTTTGTTAGTCTTAATTTGCAACCAATATGACACTGATTTGTTTTGTTCAACATTATGTATAGTGTCAAATGAATGAAGATTTGCGACTCTCCTGAATTATATTTTTTTAAAAAAATTTGAAATACACATTTACAATTTATATACCCTAACTTCATTTTTAAAATACATTTGGGTAAACAATCATCATATATATTACATAGAACTTCATTACCAAAAAGATTTCACTACCTAAATAGTCAAACAACATAGAACCTCATTACCAAAAAGATTTCACTACCTAAATAGTTGATATATCATGGTTTTTACCCACTTTTAACCATGATATAAGTCCTTTTTGTTGAGTCTTTTTCTTAGTTTTAGAGTCTTTCATGTTCTTTTCAAGCTATAGGCACATGTGGAGCTAATTGGACGATTTGGAAGCTTTTGAAGCAATCTAGAGTTGAAGCCGATCGGAGAACTGAAGCTCAGCATCGATCGACACTTGAGGAGCATCGATCGACACCATTTATTTGGGAGATACACGATCCAAGACCCTAGCATCGATCGATACCATTTACGGTATCGATCGATACCAGTGATCAGATCGCAAAATAGAACCCAAAGATAAACCAGAAGCTTTCCTTATTTTTCGAGAAAACTCCTAAACGTGTTTTGACTATATAATTTAGGTTTTTGAGCCTCCAGAAAGATACCTTGTGATTTCTGGAGATAGAGTTTTCTGCAATTGAGTATTTGGAGAAGAAATCTTGAACCTCTTTGTATGATATCTATTCTATTCATGATGTTTATTGCATTCACCATGTCTGAGTAGATTCCCTGTTAGGATTAGGGTTGCTTAAAGGTATTTGATGAATTATTAGAACTGAATGAATTGTTAGGGAATAATCTATAGAGCTTTTCACCTAGACTTGAGATTAATGCTTATTCTAGCTTCGCGAACTAGAATCTGATGTTAGGTTGTTTGATTGGCACGAAAGTGAGATTGATTGCATGATCTAGTGTTTGGTGAGCAAAAGCCCTATTCGCAAAGAAATTTGGTTTAGGGATTTTGTGAACAATTGAACTTGACCGTTAATGCTTGTTTAAATTCATAGAATTTGCAAAGAAATTTGGAATTCTAGGTTTAGGCATAGATAGTTTTCGCAACGACAGTTGGTTTACTTTACATCTGTGTTTCAAGTTCGAGAGCGGAGCTTAATTTATTCCTGACAATTGATTTGATTTGATAATTCTGATTTGCCTGCAAGTTTCCCTAAGCCTAGCGTTGTCCTCCACTGAATTACTACCTGTTTTAATTGTTTTGCTATTCTTAATTTCATCTATTTGGCTTAGCTTAATTCACATTCCAGAATCTATTGAGTGTTATCTTGATTCCTTGTGGATTGACCCCTAAAATACTATAGCGACGCTTAGATACTTTAGGGTATTAGATTTGAGCATATCAAATTTTGGCGCCGTTGCCGGGGACTCTTATTTCACCATTAGATTACTGTTTAAGAATTTCGACTAAGTGTTGAGCATCGATCGATACCCTCTTAGTATCGATCGATACTTGTTGTTACTTTCGTCACTTACGCGTTTTTAACTTCTGTGTTTCAGGTGTATGCAGCATCGAGCGACCAGAGGAAGCAAGAACAAACAGTTGATCAACCTATCTAACGAAGAGCTAGCTGAATTAGAGCGTACAATCAGAAAGCAAAAGAAACAAGCTGAGATGAACAATCCGATTGTGCTTGCTCGTGATGAGGCTGGGGTTTTGAGAGATCAGGAAGGTCATATGTGTGACGCGCAGGGACAGAGAATTGATGCAGAAGGTAACGTTATTGCCCCTGCACCGGTTGCTAATGCATTTATCCCACCAGCTGTGCGTGGGAATGTTGGGAATGCTCAGGGTAATCGCGCCAGAACGCTTGGAGAATACAACATACCAGATCAGTTCTATGCAAACCGATCTGCTATTCGTATTCCGACTTTTCAGAGGAATGACTTTGAGCTGAAGCCTGCCTACTACACTCCTGTAGGCTAGCATCCATTTCATGGTCTTTCTCATGAGCACCCCATGGATCATATCGAGAGGTTTGAGGATTTGGTCACCAGTATCAAATACAACGGAGAATCCAATGATTTCCTCTTCTGTAAGCTCTTCCCCTACTCTCTTAGTGGAGATGCAGCTTACTGGCTGAAGCAGTTGCCTCCAGGTTCTTTGACCACTTGGGAGGAAACCAAGACTGCTTTTCTGAATAATTTCTATGATGATGCGAGATCAGAGGAACTCAGGAACAAGATCTCCCAGTTTTTTCAGGGAGCAACCGAGGCATTTAAGGCCGCCTGGGTTCGATTTCGATCTTATCAGAGGGACTGCCATCACCACGGTTTCTCGCAGGTTCAGTTGTTGGGTATCTTCTTCAGAGGGATCGATTGGAGGTATCAGATGGCTTTGGACTCTACAAGCAACGGTAACTTCAACACCAGGTATCCCGAGGACGCTTATGTGTTGATTGAGAATCTTGCATCTAGCAACAGCACTAAGAATGCTGATTTTGAGAGGAAGAAGCAGAATGGTAGTGCTGATGGTTTACAGATAGCTAAGGTACATGCCAAGCTGGATTCAGTTCACAGTCTGTTATTGGGTAAGCAGCAGAAGGCAGTGCACTTTGCTGAGGAAGTCGAGAACATCGAAGAAGGTGAAGCAGAGGATGTCAACTACATAGGTGGTAATGGGTTTCAGAATTCATACAACCGCATCTTCACTAATAGCTCTCAGAGAGGAGGATTCAAACCTGATTTCAAGACTGCGAATTTCAGAGCTCAGAAGCCATTTCAGAACAGTGGGTATACTCGCACTTATGGGAATTCGTCCTATGAGACACCACCTCCCAAGACTCAGGAAAGCAAGGTTGAGACTATGCTTGAACAGAGTCTTGAGGGGCAGCAGAAGATGACCGTTGACTTCAACGGGAAGATGGACGCCTTATACACTGATCTGAATGGGAAAATTGAGGCTTTGAACATCCATCATAAGAAGTTGGAAACCCAGATTGCTCAGACTGCAGAAACTGTGAAGAGACAGGATGGTTTCCTACCGGGAAAGACGGTGAATCCGAGGGAACATGTTCATGCTATCACTTTGAAGAGTGGAAGAGAGGTCACTCAAAGGTTGAAGAAGGCTTACTCGCCTCAGCAACTCGTCGATCTTGCTGGAGACGACGATGACAACGATCAGATTCTTGCAAATTCCCCAGTATCTGATATATCATGGTTTTTACCCATTAAAGACCATGATATAAGTCCTATTTATCGAGTCTTTCTATTGTTTTGAAGTCTTTTAGAGTCTTTTCAGGTTTTAGCATGTTTGGAGCTTAATTGGAGTTTTTAGAGCATTCTGGAGCTTTGTGGCATTCGTTGAAGACGTTCCCACCGATGGATTGAGCTCAAATTTGGACACGAGATATATCAATGGATTAGCTTTCATTTGGAAGTGGTTTGAAGCAATTCCAACGGTGCGATCAAAAGTTATGCCAGTTTTCGTGAAGACAGTCCAGTCTGGCGAAATGGAGCCCCAGAATCATGTCACGACACAGCCGTTTTGGGTATGGCACAACGAAGTGATTCTGAGTTCCCTATGCCTCCTTTCGATAAGTATTACGTCGTTGATTCTGGCGTTCCAAACAAACAAGGGTTTTTGGCTCCCTATAAATCAACACGTAATAGAGTTGTGAGATATCATATGTCACAGTTCAACTCTGGTCTTCCTCCGAGGAATAAAGAAGAATTGTTCAATCAACGTCATGCTTCTTTACGTTCTGTTATTGAGAGGACTTTTGGAGTTTGGAAGAAGAATTGGAGGATTCTTTCTGATTTTCCAAGATACAACATTCACGTAAAAAAAGAAAGTGATAATGGCTACAATGGGATTACATAATTTTATTAAAATTTTAAATTTCTCAGATGCAGACTTTGCAGAAGTAATAACAGAGACGAGAATAAACAACACAAATCGGGAGCCTGATTTAGGTGACATGGAAGCAGCTGATGTAGAAGATGGAGCAGATATAGAGTATATGATACGACTAAGAGACAATATAGCAAATATGTTATGGGCGAATCAGTATAGTCGATAAGTATATTTTTTTGTATTGTATTATAATTGATATTTTAAATTTTATGTATATCTTAAAAACAAACAAATATAGTTTATTATATTTATAAATTGAAACTTTAACTTTAAAAATAATTCTATTGTATTAGATTATATAATTTTACTTATTTTTTTGGGATGTATTTTTTAATTTGATTTTAGCAATAAATATATTATTGTAAAATGTCAAAAATTTATTAAAATTTTAATAATAATTTAGTTATGGTTCGTAATTAATTTATGAAATAACTTGATCATAACAGATTAATAGTTTTAATTTATAATTATATTAATATCATTAATCTATTTTTATTGATTAATTGTTTATTTTAAATATTTATTTCGCACCGCTTTTTACATGTTCACCATTCACACATTTGGACCGCACCGCATGTTGTTTTTTCACCGTTCATATTGTGTCCCAAACCTTGTTCTGCAGTAACCGCACTTATTCCGCATGATGCGTTTCTTCCAACCGCACCGCACTAAAACCGCACTGCATCTCTTAAACCGCTTAAAACCGCACCGCTCAATCCGCTGTCACCATTCGAAGCCTTAGTCTTGTGTTTATCTTTATATGTATGTAGTTGTAAAAAAACGTTTTTGACTAATTCAACATAAGAAAAAGAACTATTCAACAAACTCTCTCTCCATCTCTTGTTCTTTACAAAATCGCCCAACATCAAAGATAATTTGTTCTTGATTTTTAAAGCTTAATTACTTAAAAATCTACATGGTATCAGAGCAGGTTTGCTCTTGAAGAAGTTTTTCCGCAAAGATACTCCATTGTAATCGGTTCAAAGCTGAAGAAGATATCAATGGCAGATCAGAAGCAAATACCGGTTGTTCTTAAAGGGAGCAACTATCTTTTGTGGTCTAGGACCACAAAGACAGCACTAAGAAGTTGTGGCATGTGGGAACTTTGTTTAAGTGACCATGGGGAGACAATTGAAGAGGTAGCGGATGAAGGAGAAGTAGAGTCTCAAGCTTCATTCCATGTCCGTGAAGGAGAAGTGGATTCCAAGTGGATCCAAGAAGACCAGCTTGTCTTGGCTGTTCTTCAGAGCTCGTTGGAGCAATCTATCTTAGCCTCTTATTCTTATGTAGAAACAGCAAAGGAGCTGTGGGATAATCTCAAAGGTGTTTATGGAAACATATCTAACCTTAGCAGAATATTTGAGGTTAAAAAGGCACTAGCCGATCTCCAACAAGAGGAGAAAGCATTCAAAGATCTCTTTGGTGATTTTAGAGGACTATGGGCAGAGGTGGAGATGCTTAGGCCACCTACTCTTGATGCTAGAGAGATAAACGAGAGGCGTGAACAAGACCAAGTGTTTGGTTTACTTCTCACGCTGAATAAGTCCTACCAAGGGCTTATTTATCACATTCTAAGGTTTGATAAACTCCCTACCTTAAACCAGGTGTGTATGATGATCCAAAGAGAGGAAGGATCAAGAGGTCTCTTTAAAGGGACAAGTGAGATTGCCCACATGAGTAAGGGTAGAGAAGTCGCCAATATAAGCAGAGGTGATTATCAATCTGAGAAGTGGAATATACGGTGTGAACATTGCCAAAAGAAGGGTCACACCAAAGAAAAATGCTGGAATCTCCATCCTCATTTGATGCCCAAGAATATGAGAGACAAAGGTCAAACATCAAAGGGAAATGTTGGAGGTGCTTCTAACAACAATGATGATGTTGTTAGGAAATCTGACTTGGATGCTCTCATTAGGAGCATTGCCAAGCTTTCTTAATCTGGTAAGAGCTTCCTTGCATCCATGACTCTTAAACCGGTTATAATTGATTCAGGGGCTTCTCATCATATGTTTAGTGATAAGGAGTTCTTGTCAAATGTTAAGCCTCATAATGGGGAGGTTAAGATAGCAAATGGACAGGATATTAAGATTAGAGGAATTGGAGACTTAGAGTTGTTTAGCAAAAATACTAAAGCTCTCTTCATGCCCGAGTTTGAGTCTAATCTATTATCTGTTGGAAAAGCAACTAAGGATTTAGATTGCCTTGGTGTGTTTGCACCTCATGATGTATGGTTTCAGGACATTAAATCGGGAAAGACCATTGGAGAAGGTTGCACCAAAGATGGTCTCTACGTTTTGGATTTTTTGAACAACAAGCAACCTGTTGTAGAAGCAAACTAGGCCTCAGATTCTCAGATGTATGGTTCTAGCTCAATATGGCACGCTCGCCTTGGTCACCCTCACTCCAAGGTTCTTAAGCTGGCCATGCCAAATCTGACTCAAGATGATCAAGTTTGTGAAGCTTGTGTTTTGGGAAAACAATGTAGAACCGTTTATCAAGACTCATCCACGATATATAATGAGTGTTTTGATTTAGTTCACACTGATGTATGGACGGCTCCATGTATTTCCAAAGATCAATATAAATACTTAGTTTCATTTATTGATGAGAAAAGCAAGTACACTTGGGTTACTCTTCTGCCTTCCAAAAGCCATGTGTTTGAAGCATTCACCAAGTTTTACAATTATGTGGCAACTCAATACAAGACAAAGATCAAAATATTGAGAAGTGATAACGGTGGAGAATACTTAAGCAATCAGTTTAGAGAATTTGTGAGCAGCCATGGGATTGTTCATCAAACCTCTTGTGCGTACACCCCTCAGCAGAATGGAGTGGCTGAACGCAAGAATATGTACTTAATGGAAGTTTCTAGAACTATGATGTTTTAAAAGGGAGTTCCAAAGAGTTTTTGGGCAGATGCTGTGATGACAGCATGTTACTTAATCAACCGATTGCCAACAAAGCAACTAAATGATATGTCTCCATATGAAGTACTTAACAAATCAAAACCAGTCATTGACCATCTCAAAGTCTTTGGTTGTGTTTGCTTTGTCTTTGTACCAGATAGTTTGAGAAACAAGCTTGAGGCAAAGAGCATAAGGTGCATGTTTACTGGTTACTCTACCACTCAGAAAGGTTACAAGTGCTATGATCCTGAGGCTAAGAGAATGTATGTATCTAGAGAGGTCAGATTTGACGAAGAAAAGGGATTCTTTGAGAAGAAGAATTGGGACTGTTTAAAGGATCTCACATCTTCTGTGGATAGAGCATCAGTATTACGAGCCTTGATGGATGGACTAACTATTCTTGCTGGTCCAAAAGAATCTCCAGTATCCATTAGAGAAAGCGACCAAAGCTCACCACCTGATGATAATGGAGAAAATGAAGCTTTGAATGAAGAAGAAATTGATGAAAGTGATACCAATGATGAAGAAGTATCTCTAGAATCAGTTGAACATAGTGAAGAGGAGGAAGTAACCTTAGATGATTCAGAAGAAACCAGTCTTGAATATGAAGAATCTAATGTTGCCCCACCTCTAAGGAGAAGTGAAAGAATAAGATATGATCCTGAGAATTGGAAAAATACAAGAGTCTACTACAACAACAAAGTAGTTGCTCATCCAATTCAAGATGTATGTTCCATTGCTTCACTTCCAAGTAAGCATCAAGCCTTCTTATCCAAAATTGATCAGCACAAAATACCAAACTCATATGAGGAAGCGTGTTTGAGTGAAGTTTGGGTAAAGGCTATGATAAAAGAATTGGAATCTATGAAGAGAAATGAAAAGTGGGATTTGGTGGAAAAACCAAACAAGAAGAAGCTTGTTGGCTGTAGATGGGTGTATACCATAAAGTACACAAGTTCAGGAGAAATATAGAGATATAAAGCTAGACTTGTTGCCAAAGGATATACACAGAAGTATGGAGTGGACTATACCGAAACATTTGCTCCGGTTGCCAAGCTCCATTCATTAAGAGTTCTCTTATCCATTGCTACAAATCTGTCTTGGGATCTTTGGCAAATGGATGTAAAGAATGCTTTCCTCCAAGGCACCTTAGAAGAGGAAATGTATATGATGCCTCCTGAAGGATTTGATCAAAGCAACAAAGTATGTAAACTTAAAAAGGCAATTTATGGTCTCAAACAATCCCCAAGAGCTTGGTACCAAAAGTTAAGCACCTGCCTGCTTGAAGATGGATTTAAAAGATCAGAAGCTGATCATACATTATTCACAACAAAAGGAGAGAAAGGTATGGTAGTGATTCTCATCTACGTTAATGATATTATCATCACTGGTGATGATAGTGATGGTATTAGGCAGATCAAAGACCTTCTTAAAGCATCATTTGATATTAAAGATTTGGGAGAACTCAAATACTTTCTTGGTATTGAGGTTTGCAAATACTCAAAGGAAGTATGCACTGGATCTCTTGGAAGAAACAGGAAAGTTAGGTTCTAAATCAGCCATAACTCCTATTGAAGAAAACTATAAGGATGAACCTGAGGGGGAGATCGTTGAGGATGTAAAGCAATATCAAAGGCTGGTGGGTAAGTTAATCTATTTGACACTTACTAGACCAGATATTTGCTTTGCAGTTAACCAAGTGAGTCAACACATGAAAGCACCTACTAAACACCATTGGAGAATGGCGGAGAGGTTCCTAAAATATATCAAAGGTGCACCAGGAAAAGGTATATGGATGGGTTGCAATGGTAACACAGAAATTGTAGGATATTGTGATGCAGATTGGGCTGGGGAAAAGCTTGATAGAAAGAGCACCACGGGTTATTGTACATTTGTTGGGGGGAACCTAGTAACTTGGAAGAGTAAGAAACAAAAGGTTGTCTCAAGATCAAGTGCAGAGGCTGAGTATAGAGCCATGGCAAACATAACCAGTGAGCTAATGTGGCTTAAAAGTTTTTTAAAAGATCTTGGAGTGGAACAGCTCAAACCGATTGTGTTACATTGTGACAATCAAGCAGCAATGCATATTGCCACTAATTCTGTGTTTCATGAAAGGACTAAACACATAGAAGTAGATTGTCATTACATTAGGGAGAAGGTTCAAGAAGGAGTCATACTTCTCTCATATGTGAAGAGTTCGGATCAGATTGGAGATATATTTACTAAGGCAACAACTTCTAAAGTATGCAATGAGCTTCATGGCAAGATGGGCTTAATGGATCTTCATAAGCCAGCCATCTTGAGGGGGAGTGTTGAATTGAAGTAAGAAGAGAGGCGAGAAGAGAGGGTGGTCAATGACTCACCCACTTAGCATGTGGGCTCCAAAGAGAAGATATTTTTGAGTTAGCTTCTCATGAAAGCTTTATTACTTATCTTAGAAGTTAAGCTACTTCAAGTTTGACTTAGTCTTGTGTATATCTTTATATGTATGTGGTTGTAAAAAACGTTTTTGACTAATTCAACATAAGAAAAAGAACTATTCAGCAAACTCTCTCCATCTCTTGTTCTTCACAAAATCGCCCAACATCAAAGATAATTTGTTCTTGATTTTTAAAGCTTAATTACTTAAAAATCTACATCAAGTTCCACTCTTAAAACGATGGCGACAATTGGTAGAGAAAACGGCAGCGACAATTGGTGGAGAAGACGACGACGACAACAAATGGAGAACTTTCCGAGATGAGACCTGTGACAATGAAGAATTTATGTCAAAGAAGAGAATTGTGTCGAATAAAAGAATTGTCTTGAAGAAGATCTAGGTTTACAGATATTGAATGGTCAGAAATTGATCACAAATTTTTGACTAATTATCGACCAATAATAAAATTATAATTAATTTTATCATTGATTTTTATCAATTTACGATCACATTTTTTTAATCAAGGTGAATGATCATAAAATGATCAAAATTTTTAGAGCATAATTTATATTATGATATATAACAAATAAAATATTATAGATTCAAATATTTTTCAATGTAAATTGATCGATAAATGGTCAGTAATTTTTGACCATTTGTATTACACACTTGGTCAATAAATTTTGACCACTTATTGATCACTATTCATATTCATCAGATATTGGTTGAAAACGTTTTACTATTTTTTGATCATTCGAAAACAGATCCAAATAGCTACTTAAATGGTCGGTAATTGATCAGTAATTTTTGATCAATTTATGTCGAATATTTTTATCATATATTACTGACTAATTTTCGACTAAAAAATAAATTGGTCGAAAACTCATCAGGTTTTTTTGATCATTTATCAACTAATTATATTAGTCAAAAAGTTTTGACGATTTTTTAATCATTTTAAATGTTCATCGTAATTTGGTCAAAATTGTATCAATAAAAGATTTGACTATTTTCTTGGTCAAAAATTTGGTCAAAATTGGACATGTTTTCTTGTAGTGATCGCTGGGTTGAACAAAATGTCCGATAAGCCTTCTTCAGTTTTCGGCCAAATGTCATCATCACCACCTGTGGGAATTAGATTGGTATTATCGAGATCAATTACGATATGTTAAACTGTAGGAATAACACACTTACGCGCGAACGAATTTATCCTCCATAATGTAAGCACCACGATCACCGCTCCACCCCTCCTGTTCGTAAAGCCATTCTAGAAGTTATAAGCGTGTTCACTGGTTGCCACACACTGTAACATATTGTCCCTATTATGATTAATAAAAGGTGGTTGTAAATTACAGTACTGTGAGTTTCGTCATGGTAATATTATTGTTTGGTTTAAACTTACATGGCATCTTTGATGTGAAACACACTCTTTGTAAATGTACGGCCATGTGGACTCTCTTCAAGGGGGCATGTGTTGTAGAGCATGCCCATAGTATCTACATCATAAGTGTTCTCCTTTAGTTAAATAAAGTTACATGCATATAAATTATGGGTTAAGAAATTTGCATGCATACCTATTGCAACGTTAGTTTTGGTTTTGATGTCACGTATTTGGGTCAAACTTAAAAAATCCAAGCAGTGCTTGTCGTTCAAAAGATCGATTTTTATGGTTCCAGTCTTTGTAGACAGAATTGTAAGTACGAAGCGAGAGTTTGTTGCACGGAACGCTGCGAATCCTGGCTGTACTGCTACTTTCTGTATTTCAATCTAGTGCCCTTCATACTTCTCCAATCCAGAGAATGTTGGCACATGTACTGGAGTAATCACTAACTCCATCTTAGTTCCCTGCATAAGAAAAAAACATCACTAAAGTATTGTATTGTCAGATCCATGTGACTGCATGTCTGCATGTAAGTGAATATCTCTTACCGCTTCATCTACTAATACGTAGGACCAGAGACCTTCATTGAGAACGGAGTAAGACTAGGCGCGGAGAATCTTGACTTTAAAACACCAATCTGTTTTGCTTCCATTGTCTCTTTCATTTGCTTCGGCTAGAAGGTTGTAAGCCTCCATCGCGGGTTTTTGTTTTTCTTGTTGTGAGTTTTGTGTTGCTGATATAAAAGCAGTGAAGAAATGAATTCCTCTATGGAGGTGGAATGATAAATAGATGGGAAACTGAAAAGACAGACGTATCTTATCTTAAGTACGTGACTTTTAAAAAAAAAAATTGCAGCGTTTCTAGTTCTTTAATATTTTGTTTTAAGGGTTACAGACTTCTTCAGTAATGTCTGTAAAGACTTCATGAGAAGACTTCAAACGCAGACTTCACCGAGAGACTTCTTTGGCGAAGTCTGCAACCGACTTCCTCTGTAAGTCACCGACTTATCTAATTTTGGGGGAAAAAAAAAATTTACTAAACAATTTACAGCTGTAAATATACGAAGTCTGTAAGCGAAGTCTCCAAATGAAGTCTGAAAATGACAGACTTTAGACTTCATGACCAGACTTCACACGCAGACTTCTACGAGAGACTTCTTTGGCGAAGTCTGCAACCGACTTCCTCTGTAAGTCACCGATTTATCTAATTTTGGGAGGGGGAAAGAAATATTCGGGAAAAAAAAAAATTTACTAAACAATTTACAGCTGTAAATGTACATTTACCAGTTTGGCATAAACAATTTACAGCTGTAAATATACGAAGTCTATAAGCGAAGTCTCCAAATGAAGTCTGAAAATGACAGACTATCGATTTCAAGCCACGATTTTCCCACCTTGACTTCTTCTGCCTTCTAGGAGGACGCCAGATAGAGTGAGGGAAAACCTTGGCAAACTCGAGCTCTTGATATCGACTGGTTTTGGGAAAAAATGTTGCTTGCATACGTCGAAATACAAATATTTCCTTTGTGTATGAGGGCAATACTGAGGCAGCAACATCCATTTTAGCTTAGGAGCAGCAGCAATAGCATGCGAGCAAGGTATTTTTCAACATCATACCTCCACATCCACATGTCGATGTTGGAATATCAAACGAGTAACAATCTCTATGTCTCCTATCACTGTTAAATCGCCAACCGTCTATGCGTTCGACAGTCAATCGGTGCAGCATAAATGCTAACGAATAGTTAGCAAATATTCAACTCCTTGCTATGTTTGGTTGTGAGACTGATTAGCGTTTCTCGTCCCCTTTAAAGAACCCATCTTCCTATCTCTCTCGTATGAATTCCAAAAGAAAGGGTATGGGAAATCCCTCAGAGCTGGCTTAAGTGCGGAGTTTATCGATTCAGCAATGTTGCTCATTTGTATGTTGTATAGTTCTCCTGGAAAGTGAACGCCGGGCCCATAGTTTCACATATGCTTCTCCAAGTAAGCTGTAAGATCGGGCCTTTGTCTCACGTAAGGCATCCATGTATCTATTAAAATCATATATGCGTATATGCATATGCGCCCCTCTCATCAAGTATATAAGTGCTTTCCCTTGTACTTCGTGATTAATGTTATTATGCTACGTGATAATACATATCCCTCTTGTTGCCCATGGCATAACAGTTTCAATGGCATTCTTATCGAGGCGTGCCTGTCGGACCACTTATGACCAAAGGAAATTGATCGAGACACAATCACTCAACTTGGTGAAAAACCAATTGCATGATTCATTATTTTCAAAGTCTAAAATAGCAAAAGCTAACGGAATGTGGATATTCCCGTCCTGGCCGCAGCCACTAGCATAACTCCACCATACTTCCCGGTAGATGACAGCCATCTCCACCACCATAACTATTCTCATAAACTGAAAAGCCGGTAATAGAGGCTCCAAGAGCCATAAACAGATATTTGAATCTGTTTTGATCATCAACACAGATCAGTGACAGTTTCGGGATTGCTAGCCGATGCGATAGAGATAAGACGGCAGCTGCCTCATATCCATCTTCCGTTGTTGTCCCTCACCCATGTTGTGCAAATATAAAGCTCTAATGAATGGTATAATTCATCTGCATTACATATTTATTCTTCATTGCAGATCTAATCATCTTCGGCATTACTACCATCGATTGTTCCCCATTCATCATAAAACAGTTTAGCATATATCTCGGAGCATGACGTTTTGCCAGAGAAATTCGCGTCCGCCACATTGCAAGTATGAATTTTTTTGTACAAGGTAACCCAAAACCTTTTGGTTCATTTTTCACAGACCGCTCTAATCCTCCAATGCATCCTTTCACACCGCAGATGGCTACAAACAACTTTGTGTAGACTTATGAACTTTGAACGTGAATTTCAACATTATAGCCGTCAATCGCAGCTCGGATACAAGCGCATCCTTTGTAGGAAAACTCCCAGTCGTATAGAACATCGAACCATTTCATGTTGGATCTTGGGCCTTCACTAACAAAGCCCCTTCCGCAACAAGACACGTATTATCATCATCATCATTTTCACCACCATCCTCATCCTTAACTTTCCATACACATTTAATCCTCATTCCCATACACATTTTCACCACCATCCTCATTCTTCTTTAACCTCACCAGCATGAGATTTCCGCATCATCATCATCACCATCGTCGTTGACGTTAACCTCACCATCATCAGTTTATCATATCTTCGTCTTCAAACTCTTCTACATCCTCAAGGTCTTCGTCAACACTTTCACCAGCAACCTCATTGCCACAGCCATACAAAACAAACTCGAGACGCAAGGCGTACATCATGCGTTTTACATAACTCAACCAAGGACCACACTTGTCTATCATTTGAGACATGCATAGGTGGTGTAGGACAATCATGTCCGTTAGTTTGCAACATTGAATTGGGCAACGAGTAAGTTAACTCGACGAAGTCGATTCTTGTCCAGCTCATAGTCTGCTAGTGCCATCTCAAATGAGTCACGGTGTGTAGAAGAATCACTGAGAAAAACATTCTCCCTCCTTTGGGATTATCACCCTCAAATGTCACTTACAGTCTCTCATCACCATTCTCCATAGACAGCAGGTACCTGAACATTTTCTGAAAACATTTGAAACAACACAGATGCAAACTGTTAGTTTGTTTGACAGTAGACTGCAAAGTGAAAGTCTGTTGAAAAAAATAATTATCAGAAATTCATAAAAATCGATTTAAAATAGAATATAAGACATTGAGATGTGAAATTATTACAAAAACAACAACAATAACTAATACACATATAAACAAATTAAAAAATCTCAAAATGCAAAATTATATATGATACAATTTATTTCTTAAAAGATAGTGCAATAGACTTCTCGAACGAAGTCTACGCACAGGACATCCTCTGTGAAGTCTAAATTTATAATCTAACACATCCTAATAATGTTAAGAAGAAAAATATATTAAAATAATTATGCGATTTAAAATAGTTTCAAATTTCTAAAACATCAAAGCCATACGTAACACACATGTTAAGGACAAGACAAAAAAAACATAATTTACAAATAGGTGCTAAAATTGCATTTTTACTGAAAAATTTATCATAGGACTTCCCACATGCGAAGTCTCTTAGTAAACTTCTTCGATGAAGTAACTGCTTTGCG